>JANKKI010000163.1:1920000-2520000 GCA_025175665.1 Cinchona pubescens
CCATCAGGATGAGGACGACGCGGGCCCCGTAAAGAAGACAACGCCCCCTACGAATCAAACCTCAAGGGAAAAATAAGAGAGGGGACCAAAAAATTAGGAAGTAGATCAAGAAGAGCAGGTGGGTGGGTGATTGAGGAAGAGGAAGAGGAAGAGAAGAAAGAGAAGATAAGAGGAAAGGCTGGTGTACGGTGTAGGAAAGAGAAAATAAGCCAAAAGAATATAGTGGAGTTCAAACCATAAAGGGTATATTTGACCATTTAGTCAAATTTGCTCTGGCTAGATATAAATAGCTCTGGCAATAACATCACCTATAAAAAAAATATTGAAAAGCTTCTTTGCATCATCCTTTTACTGTAAGGATTGAGATTCGTCAATCTATATTACCTTGAGATTGACTTTTCCAAAAAATAAGAATCAAATAGTACTTGGTTCTAAAATAAGGCATATAATAAAATTATTTGCCTTTATTTGCAATGTCAAAATCGTTGTTATTAAAATTTGTACCTATATTTCCAATGTTGCTCCATAACAAATAGAATGTATTAGAACAATGTCTTTACTACTCTACCAAATAACGAAGTTAAACCTTTACAATTATATCCTAGAATCTATAAGCAAAGTCATTCAACAAGTAATACTTGATTTTAGTTCTACGTGGGGATTTTTACAGTAGATTTCATTTACAAACAACAATTCTACTAATGTTTATAATCCAAATAAGTTTAGCGATAGGATGCCAATTCTACTTTATATTTAGGCAAAATTTACAAACAATAAATTTACTTGACTCCTTTCTTTTTAACAAATTGGTTTCACTTATATTAGAGGTCCAATAGCAAACACGACTAAGATCGTAATATGACTTTGAACATAAACTAACTTTCTATTTGAATATAACATATATTTAAAATTGAATCTTCTAATACTAATAACGTACAAATTTATTTATGTTAAAAAGTAATCTTTTAGTTTTTATGTATTATTATAGGGTAAATTATAGTAAACCCCCATATAATATAGCTTTCCTATCCATTTCGACCCAATATGTTTTATTGGAAATATACCTCAAACCCTTATACGATTTGTCTTAAAAGGTAAAGTGGACGGAAATCATCTAAATTAACGATTTTTGAAAAGCACGCGGTCCAAAGTAAGTGTTTGGTAAAAAACATATTTTTTGCTCAAAAAAATTAAGGTAAATTACTGTAAACCCTCATGTGGTATGACCCTTGACCCATAATCCTCATGTGTCTTGAAAATATATGCAAAACCCCCATGTCATCTAGATTGAATGGTAAAGTAGATGAAAATCATCCAAACTAACCTTATTTACTATACACAAGCCCACACTACGAGTTGCTGGCTCAGAATTCGTTTTCCCTCCAAAATGTTAACATTTTATGCCCAACCTACCCTTATTTATACTTACATAAACATATATTCAAGTTTGTTACACCTATCCAGGCACAACTACAAATCTTCATAAGGTATTTTTCCGTAGTTCTTTTTTTTTTTTTTTTTGGTGTATTAACTTATGGATCTTTATGCACATTGTAATAATAAACTAATGTCATTTTCTTCATTTTTTTCATCATTAAAATTGAAAGGTAAAGTGTATGGAAATAGAGAAAATGAATTCTCTAAAAGTTTTGATCTTAAATTATATATAAGGTAAAAATATAATTTCGACCAAAACTATGAGTTTGGATGATGTTTGTCTATTTTACTATTCAGTTCAGAGTACATGGAGCTTTAAGATATATTTCCAAAATGTATGGGAGTTATAGGTCCGAGGGCCATACCATATAGGTGTTTATAGTAATTTTTCATAATTTGAACATAGGGGAAAGAACCTATTTCAACTAAAATTGTTAGTTTTGATGTTTTTCCTGTGTTTTACTATTTAGTCTAGACCATATGAGAGTCTAGGGTATATTTCTAAAACACATGGTAGCTATGGGTCTGAACGCAATACCACATGGAAGTTTACGGTAATTTCCCATTATTATATCATTTATGTTTGTGAAATACATAGAAATATTTTTATTTATTTGTTCCGTATTATAACTTTCAAGATTTATTTTGATCAATATTTTCTATGAATTAAATTATTCTTTTGCAATTGGTAAAGTACTTGATCAGCAAAAACATCTATTAGACACTTCTCATTGAAATTTTTTTCATTTATAAGGTTTGTATCAAATGCATAAATATCTTTTGTGCAATCATTACTCAAAAATTAATTCCTCTATATAATCATTTATGTCAAATGTTGTGCCAATTAGCATACCTCATAACCATGACTTCGATTACTTTCAATAATGTAAAGTAACATATATTCTTAAATCCTTTTAGTCCTACTACTTATCCTATGTATGAATTATGCACAATTTTTATTCATAATATAAGAAGCTTTATTATAATAATGTGTTAAACAAATAATTGAATGAATATACATTGTCTAACCATGAAGAGAACTATTATATGTATTATTATGTAAATTATGATATTTACTAAACTAAATTACCTCATATGGTTGAAAAAGAAGTAATTCAAATTAAAGATATCATAAAGATATGGAAATTGTTAGATATGTGTGCGTGTGAGAGAGATTGAGAAATTATACAAATCTAATATATATGTGTGTGTGCATGTGCGCGTGCACGGGGGGTTGAAAGCTCTTATTTCAGTTAAGAGTTTTCTCTTTTCTATGTGGCACACCTAACTGAAGAGATTTGATGAGTTAATGGATTTTGGGTTTTATCCAATAAATATTGAAATAATCTTAACTAACTAAAAAATCAATTTTTGTTATTTTTCTCTCTCTCCTAATTACTTTTATATCTTCATTTGAATTATTTTATTTTAATCATGTGAAATAACAAATAACTTAAATTTACAAATATTGTAATTTATACATTGATAAAAATGATTAATTCTTTACAAGCTTAAATGCAAAATAATCAATTGATTTATTTTTTCAAATCATCTTTAAAATATAGTTTCTCTAATCATTGATGATAATATATTTTTAGAATGATTAAAGACAAAAATTATTAAAATTCAATACATCAATTTGTAAATCTTAAATTAAGTAATTTGTTTGAATAATGTAAATAAATATATAAAAATAATATTCCTTATATTTATATTACTACTATTTATTAAATAAATATACCATCTCATACAATACACGAGTTAGTATCTAGTTTGATTTGAAGAAGAGGATATGATTCTTTCATTTGATAGTTATAAGTTGAGAAATAAGACATGAATACCAAATGAATAAGCCCAAATAGATAATTGACTCAAATTCTCTCCAACTATGTATGCTACATAGGAGACAGAAATAATTACTAGTATTTCATAGATAAGAGAATGAAAATCATATTATCAAGGGTCCTGAGGTAAGTTGGGTCATCCTCCACAGCTAAAATTCTCAAGCACAAGGGAAACTCTTCAATTTTTTTTAACCATAATCATTATTTCCCTACTTAAGAATTGCAATACTTTCTAAAAACAAAACAAGAACATTAACCCACAAAAAAAAAAAAAAAAAATCAACCTACCAATTGAGTTGAACATGAAAATGCTACTATTATATGAGAAATGTAGCCATATAAACTCTTTCAGGGAGAAAGAAGAAGAATGATAGAAAATGACTTTAAGAGTATTAAATTCAAATTGTTGTTGAAGATACTAATTAGCTAATTTTTAAATGATGAAGATATGAATTATTTATTGACTGAAATTTCAACTAAGTAGAATACAATATAAAGAAGTAATATTTTTTATTAAATTATCATTTGTTGTGATGCGTATATCATGTACCTTAAAAGCTAAAACCTTCCTTTCCCTTGATTTTTTCATACATTAACTCATCATCATTATGTCTCGATCATCCACAGTATTACTAGAGTCCTTCATACGTGTCATTGAATGAATTGTGAAGTACCACTATGAATTTAGGTGATTATAAAGGTCATTAATGTTCCAGTATATAATTTCATCAGAGAAATTTATCTAGAATTATGGTTTAAACTTCACATAGTAATAAAGACATAAGGCATAAATTGTGGCAATTTAGTATAATTTTAGGATTTGAACACTTTGAACTTTTATCCCTTACCTATGGATTTTGGTTTAAGTTGTATCTATGCAGTAAGGTTTTTTTTTTTTTTTTTTTTGTGGATATGATTACATATTGCCCACAATGGTGGTATTGAATACAACCGAAACACTAAGGCCTACACATTGTAGAATAGTATTAGCATTTTGCTAGAATCAAATCACATATAGTGAGACTATATTACTCTACCTATCCTATTCCTAATCTTGCTTGGTTGCTACTTGAGTGTTTCTTTTCCCGCTGCTAAAGCTCTTTCTTTATCCCTAATGCTAGATGCTTTGACTGTAGATATCAATATTAAATCAATGGATCTCCAACCCCAAGATTGACTTAAGATGTTTTGGTTGGCAATAACACATTGGAACTTAACTCGTGTAGAATAGCTAGCATAGTCGTTAAATAAATAGTTTTAACAGTTTTTGATACTTTTATTTATGCTATTCAACAAAATAATTTAATACAAAATTTTAAGATTACCTTATTGAATTAATCATTTTGAATAGACATTTATTTACATAAATTGGAGAATTATTTCAATAATGATGTGTCAAACAAAAAATTTAAATGAATATATATTGTCTCCCCTTACGGAAAATTACTATATGTATCAGTATGTCAATTTTAATATTTACTTAGTTAAGTTACATTATATAGTTAAAAAGGAAGTAATTCAAGCAAAAGTGTTGAATAGAACTGATGTAGATCTGCATAATTTCAAGGAAGATAGCTAGTAACCACCACATTAGACAAGTTAAAAGAATAAAAAAAGAAAATAGGCCATATACAATTTAAGGAAATATAGATAATAAATCTTCCTATATTATATATGATTAGAGTCCCTTTAGCCATTGAAAAGTGTCAATTTTGGTGTGGTGCCAAACTAATGGTTAGCATAGATCTCAGTGATGTTGGGAAAGAATGCCAGTGAAGATTGTGGAACCCCACAATTCGGTGTTGCTCTACCAAAATCTGAAGGTAGGCAAAGAGCTTTTGCCTTCATCCTCTATGTTCGTGTTTCAGATGAGTCATACTATCATGTATGTTCTTGTTTTAGATGAGTTGTACCATTATATTTGAGTTCAAGTTCCAAACATTATAGTTCTAGTGAAATCTAATGACATACCTTCCTCTTAACTTTCTTTTTTCTCCTTGACTTCTCAGATCTACTATGTAAATATATAGTATAGAAAATTAAAAAACAAACAAAAGATATTCCTGTAAAGGAAAAAGTTTATTTAGAAGAAAAGAAAATAGAATTAAAAAGTCAATCATGAATTCAGATAACTTTCAGGTGATTTTATCAAAATTCAAAAAGCATACGATCTTTGATTGAGATGGAAGGGCAGTTTTAGAAGTTTTACTATCTTTTTTCAGGGTTAATTGCACTTTACTCCCACATAGTATGGACCATGTCTCACCTTGCCCCCGGTAAAAATTTAATCATCATTTTGTCCCCTTGACTAACAGTAAAAGAAAGGGTTAGTTACCTATACACATGTATGAGAGTTAGTCAAATTGAACAAAAAAGATTAAAATAACCTTAGATATTTTGTTGACTATTTTTAACAATTTTGTGGCAGAAGAAATATTTATCTTTCAATTGGTAGAAAAATTAACTTGTGCATAGCATGTAAATTGAACAAAAAAGAAGGATTTAATTTGTCAAAAATGAGCGAAAATTAAATAAAAGAAAAATATCTAAATTTTAAATTCAAAGTTCAAATTTAACTTGTTGGTCAGCACGCTGCTGCTTTAGTATAAAATGTTGAGGTAAAAAATATATGTTTATATGCATGACTATTTTACCAAATTTGAAGCACAAATTTATTAATGCACAACGGTTTTTAAATTCTTTTATATTTATGCTTGGTAGGCCTCTTTCTTTTTTTTTTCTTTTTTTCTTTTTTCTTTCTTTCACTTTGGCTTATCCCCTCTTATACAACAAATTAACATGTCAGTTTTATCACTAAAAAATTATAATAATAAAACAAGAAAGTATTTTTCCCTCTAAAATGATAAAATAATCTATCAACTAAATATTAGGATCATTTTAGTAATTTGTTGCCATTGACTAATGGTTAAACTAACTAAGTCTTTTGACCATTAGTCAAAGGGGGCAAAGTGATGATTAAATTTTTATAGGGGACAAAATGAGATAAGGTCCATATTACAAGGCGGCAAATTGTAATTAACCCATTTTCTATTGAAATCAATATCAAGTAAATAGTCAAGGCTTGTTGTAGGGGCCTGATTATTATAGTTTTGTGAATTTTATGGAGATATCTATTATTTAGCCAAACCTCAAGGTTAGATTTGTAGTTTTGTCAAGCCTCAAGGGTGATAAATGTAATTAACCCTAAAAAATTTTATGTGAAAAAAGAGGATATGGTTCTTGGATTTGATTGTTAAGTTGAGATAGAAGACTTGAATACCAGTTGGGTAATACCAAATAAGTAGTTGATATACCGTTAGAGGCAGATAAAAAATGATTTTTTGAGAGTTAAAATTGTCCATACACAGTTGAAGTGATATTTTTCAATATACCCTATCACGAGAGGTCAAAATAAAAACAAAAAAAATAATTTGGTCAAAATTAAATTGTCCTTTCCATTTCTTTCCCAACCATCACTGAAACCCTACATAACTTGCAACCAATGTTTTTAAACTCGAACCGATAAGTGATCTAGTCTATTGCCTAGTTCAACCTGCTAATTCAGCTGGGGCACTTGGGTTTTTATTTTTTTAAAATATTTAATTAAAAAAGTTAATGGCCCTATTATATGTTATGTGTGGGTCATGCGGCCTTAGTATCCATGTCCGATCACAACCCAAAATGAACCAAAGTCATATATAACCCAAATTAAATACTTTGCTCATCTAATGTTCTTTCTTGTCTTGTTTTATTCTGCTGCCTCGATTTTTTCATTAGCAAGGGAAGATGATGGAAGCGAGTGTCGAAAAAACTGCCTTACTCCAATGCAATGGGTTTCAACGATAAAAATCGCAGCCAAATTGGCATATTTCGGCTGTGCATGCCAATTGAAACCAAGGGATGTCTTTTTGATCCGAGGTATTCAAATAATCTCTAACCCAAATAGAAACAAAATAACCGGCCCAAATTATAGCAAAACCAGCAAAAAATAAAATGAAACTCTAAAAAAATTCACCACCACCACGGCCTATAGTCGAATTTCACACCCCACCATAGCACTACCATCGCCGTAATAGTACTCAATCATACCAACTTCTCAGCCAAAAAATTCACCACCCTCTAATGCCACTTAAGTATGAATAAAAGAAATACTATCAAAAGAAGTCCATATATTCTTATATAAATCCATGAAAAGTTCCCCATCCAACTACTTTTCCCAACTCTCAAACCATACTACAACACCCACTCCCACAGCACAAAATCTCTATCCTACCAATTGTTGAATTTTGACAGAACTATAGAGAAGAAGGAAGAGGATCAGTTGAAGAGAGATGGTAGAGGAGGCTTTTATTTTCGAAACAAAAAATAATAACATTCAACATCATAGCTTTTAAGCAAAACTCAGAACCAAAAAATAAAGAGGATGTCAGATGGATATTAAAGGCACAAAAAACTAAAGAATAATGTCATTAAAAGAAGACAAATCAAGAAAAAATGAAAGGAATTAATTGAGATAAACTGAGAGGTGTGATAGAGATAGGGAGGTGAATTTAGGTTTTGGTTTTAGTTGGAAGTTTATTTTGATATTTTGTGAGAAAAAACTTAAATCTCAATTTTCAGTCAAACCAGTATTTTCAGTTCACCGAGTTTGATCAAGTTAGACCACTTTTTTAAAGTTTCCGGATATTACATACACTTAGAGGAGTTAGGGGTGATTCTTGATTCAATTAGTTGTACCGACTGGTCCAATCCAAGTTTCAAAATATTGCTTGCAATACCATTCAGCCCCTAACTCCCACCATCTCCCCTTCAATCACCCCAGGCACCCCAACCCCACAATGGCATTTCAATCAATACGAACATACAAATAAGTCGCTAGTTATTAGTGATGTATCTTTGTAGTTTCACTATTGGAAATCCACGCAGTCGTAATTATGTAGGGCATATATTATTTAAGTGGATGCATTTTTTTTGGAATTCTTGTTTGATGTTTTACTTGCAATCTCATCTAAAATATCTAAACTTGTTTCAAATATCATGTCCCATCAACTACATATCCTCAATGTCATTAGTAGGTTTGTATTTCTTAAGTAACTGAAGGCAGATCAAATTAATAGCAAACAACTTGATTTTAAGGGAAAAGATGCTGCTGAAGAGCAGCAAAATTTTTTGTTAAAGCTGATCTATGAGAGTGAAATGGAGCTCTGAGAAAGGCTTTTGTGTTTTAGCTTCTCAATTACTTGAAGAAATGGTTCTAAATTTGCCACTTAGTTTTGGGAAGTTAGACACTAATTGGATTTTGATCCAGAGCAAGCATGTAGATTTCTAAAGATTAAGATTCTCTATACATAGGATAGGCTGAAGCTTAGAGTATCCATCTCCACTATTGTCAAGATGCCAATTGTGAAGCTTATAGATGTTGATGACTACAAGATCGTAAAATTAGGTTTAATGGAAGGATCCTTTCAATTTAGCGATGACAAAGTTTTCATATTTTATGATTTAATTCCCTATATATATTTTTTTTCCTAAGTATATCAATAGTTTTACTTCTCAAAAAAATAATTGTTTCATTGTTGTAACATCTAGCAAAGACGGATTGACCCATAATCTATAATTTTCATTGTTTAGAGACCATGTTTCCAATAAATATAGTTGAGTAACCTCATTTGAGACAACTATTTGTGAAATTTGCTCTTTAAAAATTGGAAAATTTTCCTTATAAAAATGACTTACAAAATAATTTATATGAATATTAATTATCTAGCATAGTAGAGAAATTATTCATAATTATCAATATAGCAATCATAATGTAAGAAAAGTAACTTTATATGATTAAAGATAAATAATGCAAATAAAAAGATATCAGTTATTTGAAGATAAAGAAATACTAAAAAAAAAATTGATTTAAAGAGAACTTTTGTTAAACATGACAAACTCGAGTGGTTAGTTGAGGTAGAATACTTGAGAGTAAAAAGGGATAACCAAATAAACAAATGACATATTAATCGTCTTTAATTGGTATATCACTTTGAAATGAGAAATTACTTAATTGTATACCTATTTTATCTACTTACACACCATGTCATCGTTTACTATGTTAAATTATTAAAATAACTTTCCTTTACCTTTTCATACCCAAATAAACAAATGACATATTAATCGTCTTTAATTGGTATACCACTTTGAAATGAGAAATTACTTAATTGTATACCTATTTTATCTACTTACACACCATGTCACCGTTTACTATGTTAAATTATTAAAATAACTTCCCTTAACCTTTTCATACCCAAATTATCCTCATCCAAAATTTTAGTCGGTCATTGTTTACCTTCTTTATCAACCCTCCAAGAGCTCCCAAAAAATTGAGCCCCCATTCACTAATCTGCACCACCCATCAATTATCTGTGTGTGTAAGTGTTTTACGGATAAATCTGCAAAAATATGCGTAAGAATCTAATAAGAAGAAGATAATTCCAATAGAAGAAAAAGAAGAAGAAGAGGAAGAAGAATTGGGTTTTACAACATATTTGGGAGAAATAGAAAACTCAACCATTCTCTCTACCCACCAATACCCCAACGAAAACCACAAACCAAAAACTAGTTTCAAACATCAAGAACTCAGCCACCACATCCACGAAAGAGTTCCTTTGAAAATTATCTATCAAATTCGAAATCAAAACTAGAACAACAAACTCAAATCAAGAAAAAAATAAAACTTTAAAGAAAAACCTTTAATTCATTCGTATAAAAAAGAAATATTCTTATTAATTTTCTCCTTTTTTTCTTTCTTATTCCAAGATGGAGCCTTCTCTATATGAAGAGTGTTTTATTAAATTAACTTTATACAAAATAAAAGGGCATTTAACAATATACATATACATGCACATGTATGTATTACACACATATGTGTGGATGTGTATGTACACAAAATTAGGTTTTTTCAATTTCGAAAAAAAGTTAGAATAGGGCCTACTAGCAAACATTGTTTGTTAGGATTACTAAGTGCTTGCATAAGCAAAATCTAAATTTTTGTGCCATCCTCGGTGCATTTTGTTTAGTTATATGAGTGTAATGTTTTCTTCTTTATCTTCAAAGTGGGCCCACATCATATATATATATATATATATATATATATATATATATAATAAAGCGGTGCATTTTCTCTCCTATCTGGCAACATAAACAAGCAAGTTTTACACAATGCACCCTTTGGGAAAATATAATTTTCTCTCTCCTCCATTCTCCATACAACCTGTGTTTCGAAAGCCAGACCGGACCGGCCGGTTCGACATGTCGGACCGCGAACCGGAAGAACCACCGGTCCGGTCCAACTACCTATCCGGTCTGTCCAAAAAATCGGACAGAACCGGCAAAAATCTTGAAACCGGTAAAAATCGGGAACCGGTAAAAAACTGATTTTTTAAATTTCAGAATAAAAAATAATTTAAATAAAGGAAAAAAATTAAAAAATCGTGAAAATAAACTCCAAAATAGCAAAACATTGAACACACCAAAGACTAAACTATTAAGTTATTATTTTTTTCATCTTTTTTATACTTATTTTTGTATAAATTTTACTTTTCTTATTAGAAATTTGATTAGTAATTTTGGGTATTAGGATTATAATTATCAAAAAATAGTGTTTCACTTATATTTTAGATTTTATATAAATATATTTTAGGTCATTTTAAATTATATCACACTTTGATAAAAAATAAAAAAAAAACCTTAATTAGTGAACCGGCTCGTTCAACCGATTGAACCGCGAACCGGACAGGCCACAGGTTCAATGGTCGGTCCGGTTTTCAAAACATTGCATACAACCACCTAAGAATTAGTAACTAATTTAATTTTATCCTTACTAAAGTCTTACAGTATTTGTTTTCGCACAATTACCTAAAAATTAGTAGATAATTTAATTTATCCTTATCAAAATTTTATAGCATTTGTTTTCAACTTAAACCTCTAAAACTCTGTTAGTAATATCATATTTTATCTTTTTCCATTTGATGGACAACCACCTAAAGGTTAGTTACTAATTTAATTTATCTTTATTAATATCAAATTTCATGCTAAAAGTTGGAGGGAAAAAAGTAAAAGGGAAAAATGAAATGAAAAATGCAAAAATAAGGTAAACGTTGATGAACATGATTTTTTAATTGTCTAGGTTATAAAATAAGACAAATGCACAAAAAAGAAAATTGAAAGTCAGGAAAAAATAGCAAATTTGAAAACTTTTTATTTACTCTATTAGAAATCTTAAATATTCATAGCAAACGATTATATAGATTTAAGTATTAGTTAATATTTTTAGAATTAGACTAATTTTACTCTTATTTGCGGTCTAAATTGTTGCTGTAGTTTTATCTATTCCTAATTAGTAATTTTAGTTATTTTCATTTTATTTCTTACATAACTTATATTGACAATAATAAGAAAATAAATATTTTCTTAAAGGAAGATCACAAGTAGCAGTGACCTTTGAACAAGCTACAGATTCCTTCACATGCTTATTCAATAATTTTTATCTCTCATATCAACAAGCTACAGATTCCTTCAAATGCCTATTCAATAATTTTTATCTCTCATATCATTCCAAATTGATCGTAATTTTCGTCTCTCATCCTATATTTTCGGCAAAACCCACTTCTAGTTTTTAGACACTCAATGCGGTGAAATAATAACTCATCCAATAGAATTTTTATTAGATTTCACATATGTCTGTGACTTTCAAAATCATAGCATCTTTAACGCTACTGCTACTATTTTCCTAAATAATATGAACTCGGGCAAAATACGGGATGAAAATCTAGTGTATGTGTGTGTATGAAAGTTCTCATTCAAAGAGGTTTCTCTCTCGTATATGGCATGTCCAATTGAAATGTATTATGGATTAATGGATCTTGAATTTTACCTAATTAATATTTAAATCTTCTATCCTAACTAACCAATCAAATGGAAGAATTATATTCTATTTTCTTCCCCTCAAATCAATTTTTTAATATTCCTCTCCCGTTAGCAACTTTTACCTATTAAATTTAATTAATTCTCATTTAATTATTTGAAACAACTTAACTTAGGAAATATTTTAATTGATTAATATAATAATTCTCTACACTGTAGACAATGAATATTCATTCTATTTATTTGTTTTAACTTATCTTGCAAAAAAATTTCTCCAATTATTAAAAATAGTTTTTTTTCAATGCTTAAAGACAAAAAATTCATTCAAATTCACACAATGATTTGAAAGTTGAAAGTAGTTATTTTTATCGAATGAGGTAAATAAGCATATAAAAAATACAACAATTATTTATTAACTAAATATACAATTTCATGCAATGCATGGGTTTATATCTAGTTATCTTCACAAAAAGGCAAAGACATTTAATATGCTTTCACATTTCCAAGCATGAATAGCCTTGTGAACTAAACGGAAGATTTAGCAAAATATAATCTCCTCATACCTAAAATAGGAGGTAAAGAAGTCACAAGAGTAAAACAACTCTCAAATTAGTGTTTAAAGGGAATAATATTGTTTATTTCTTTTTTATGAAAAATAATTGGCAACTGAAAATTGTCTTGAAATTCTTCGTGCATACTAATTTATTAATTTCTTTCAACTAAGGCATGGGAACCTAACACAATTGTTCTCAAGATATTTCATATAAAGGATTATAACATGTATTCTTTAGAAGTACAAATTCTTCAACTTGTTTTTTTTACATGGGTATATAATTTCTCATTATTGTTATTTGTCATCGTTATTTCTCACTTCATAGTATAGACTTCAAAAATCTTTTTGGAAAGATTTGACAAAAGATTTCGAATACTAGAGAATGAAAATTGGAATAGTTACTTAAATTTTTTTTTTTTTTGGGAAATCGTTCTCATGCATTTGGTTGATTTTCTTGACATAGTTATTGGTAATATCCCTTTGGATTGTTATTTTTTCATTATTCTCTAGATAACATTTTTAATTATTTCTCATAAAACACATTGCACCTTTTATCTCACATATATTACCTTTCAAAAAAATTTATAGTATTTATTCCAAATAATATTCTAAATAATCTAAATAATGATTGTCAAAATGGAATGGTAATTATTTATTTTTTTCAAACTTAGGAATGAGAATCAACGAAAAATTCTAAAATTGTCCCTAGTATAAGACAATATAAGAAAACAATATAAAAATAATAGTCATCTAAAAGCCAATATAATCCTTTCTTAATAGGTAATATAAGTCTAGACACACCCATAAACCATATATAGTAAATACTTAAAAGACATTAATATGTATTAGTTTGTCTACTAATTTGGATTAAAAGTCTAATATATATTATAATGTACCACTAACTAGAAAATTTAATGTTATACCATGCACTGCGAAATGTTAAGAGTACACAACTAAACAACATCATATACAATTTTAGCTGCCAACTAATACATCAATCTAACACATAACTTTAGTTACATAGAAACTAGATCCATGCAAATATTGGAAAGTATAAGCACTTCAATTATTATTAAGCCTATTTTGCTTTCAAATTTTAAACACCATTATCAAATCTTTTGTGTATTGTCCTATAGTTCCTTTATATGCACTATATTCTATTCTATTGCATGGATAAATTAATAAAACATAAGGCATGTTTAGTTGTACATCGTTGGTCTTAGGTTGTGATAAGCCAAACTATCTTCAATTTTTACCATCATGCATCTTTGGTCATAAACACGTTACCCCTAATGCAGAAAAGGGCAGAAAAGAGATAAACATAAAAATAAAATATTATTTTAAGCATCCCTAACAAATGCAAATTGAAATGTACATTCACATTGCATTTATGGAGGAAAAAGTAACTTACAAAATTAACATTTCGTACAACCTAGTTCCCCAATAAAAGTGCTAGCCCAGAGTATAATTTAAAATGAAAGCTAATATACTTCATAGGTATTATAAAGAATATAAAAATATTTATTAGGCAACCATTACCTAAGTCTCGGAATTAATTATATTTAGGGATAATGTTAAATAGTAAGAAACGGGTCAATAGTAATTGATGCTTCTATGACTAAACCATAGATAGCAACTTTAAAACTAAACTGGTGATGAAAGCAAGAAATCCGAAGTGAGAAAAAAATTCTCCTAGTAATCATAATAAGCACATGAAAAAAAAAAAAAAAAAAAAAAGTAATCATGTTCATCTTCACTTTCGTGTGTTCTATAACGAAAAAACATAGTGAAGGTACTTTCACTAAAAAAAGGAATATCGAACAGCGTAGATCAAAATTTAAAAGAAATTTTATCCTTATACTTGCATCTAATAACAATCCTACATTATTTCGTCTTCTACAAAAGAGCAAGATAGCTTTCTTGTTGCACTGGTTAATTCATAATCAATTTGCACAATGTCACAGTTCAAGAAAAATGAAAGAAAAATAGGGGATAAATGAATCTGAGAAAATAAAAAGTAATATATGTACATGAAAATTTTACTTTTCATCAAATAATTCAGCTACTAATTATTCCTAAAAGAAAGATTGAGCATCATTAGAACCTCAAACAAAGTGCAAAACAAAAGAATAAGTTGAAAGCAGAAGAAAATGTTAAAAGTGAAAAATACAAAAGCAAATCAATAAATACATGATTAAAAGACAATGAACCGAGGTTGTGGAGTTGAAAAATATCATATATTTATTTCAGCTACTTTTATTTGCAAGTTGTTAACTCAAATTATGTGCTTTGATGTTTCGTCAATTGTGAATTTTCGACAAATATATGAATCCTTATTCATGCTTAAATTTTATAGTTAAAAAGAAACCCATAGGAGAAAGTTATATCCAATTATTCAGTTATAGGGATATGGCATATGAATCGTACATGTCCTATGAAAATTATACTCGTAATATGAATAAGGAAAAATTATGTCAAATGATATTCATTTGTTTATGTTTTGCAATTATGACTTAATCTATCTCACCAAATTGTCCATTGATTCACCTTCCATAAGTTGAATATATGAGATTTTTTTTTTCAATTTACATTAAAGCATCAGAATTTAAACACATATTTTAAATATACATTAATTAAGATTCAGTCATAGATAATTGATAGTTTCTTTACTAGTTTAGTCAAACATCTCGGCTTCAGAATTGTTAAAGTTTGCAAACTTTCATGTATATCATTTTATCGAAATAAGATAAACAGGTTTCATGCTCTTCAAAACATATTACAATTATAGAACTTAGTTTGTTAAAAAAAATAAAAGAAAAATTTCAAAGGAGGACAAGAAATGTTAAGATGTTCAATAACTAAAATCATTAAAATGAAAAGGTAATCAAACAAAAGAAAGATTCAATGAAGTAGTATTAATCCAATAAAAAAGAGCCATCAACAAAGAGCAAAATCACTAAGAACATGAAAGAGTAAAAGAAGTGTAGGAAATTCCTTGTTTCTTGCTTCATTGTAAAATGTAAATAAAAAGAAATTACTTAATTATGTATCTATTTTTATAGCTAGTTAATTTGCAATGACAATTATGTGGCTATTTCTAATATATTACCACCCAAAGATGATAATTCCTGAAAGTAGTATAAAAATTTATAGAAAGTCATGTGTGTGCAAGTAATTGACAAGAATATTAAAGGCTCAGTATATAGTACTCTATATATGATTGTTAGTCACTATATAGCTTTAACTGTCTAATACTTATAGAGTAAAATATATAATAATAATAAAATAGTTAGAAAATATAACTTGAAAAGTTTATACGTAAATCAATTAATAACCATCCCTAATTTCGTACTATATGAACTACAAGGTCATTACAATATGCACAATTTCAGAAAATTGTACATTGATTTTACTTTTCATCAAAAAATTATGAAAACATAATAGGGGTGAGCACAAGCCTAGTTAATTGAATTTGCAACTATTTTCATTTCCAGATCAAAAATTTGAAATTGGTAAATCAGAATTCGATCAATAAATTGGTCTGATTATATTTTTACTTATAAAATGCATATATAGCATTTCGCACAATAATATTATATATGTACACAGAATACAATCATACTTATGCATACAATTTATGTATATAAAATCTTAATCAAATAAAGAGTATACAAACACATATACTTTATTTATGTAAAGTATTAAGAAAACTAAACATCCATTCAATTATAATATAATTTTGATAATATGAAATTAAGAACTATTCTATAGCTAGTTGAATTTTGTATTAGATAGGTTTCTTAGTTCTTGTACAAACAATTTTAGTCCAATATCAATGGACCCAGTTAGTAGATATGATTAATCGAATTCAAAACCAATTACCGAATTCGAATTTGGTTAATCGGATTTTATTCCAAATTCAATTTGAAATTGAAATTGGATAATAATTCTAAGACTCATTTCTAAATTTTAACCGAATTATTTGGCCGATTGACCGATCAGTTAACCGATACTCACCCCTAAAATATAACTTTAAAAAAACCCAAAAGCTTGAGAAGCAACAAATATTAGCAACATCAGTTGGGACAAAAACTTATTACAGTCAAGTACATACCAAATACACCAAAAGTGGGAAAAATTAAATAAATCATAATTGAAAATAAAGATGTTCAAATCTATTCAGAAGAGCTATTAGAGAAAGAAATAGATCCTCGAGAAGAAGTGGTCCGAGATATCCAAATAAAGGTTAAATTCTAAGAAATAACAAACAAAAGTCATAAATTATCATAAATCAATCAAAAAAGTACTATTATTATTTAGGAGTCCAACTAACCGAGAAGAGAGTTAGGAAACTGAAACTAAGCGATCCAGAAAAGGTGCTACTTGTACCAAATCCAACAGTTAGAAACAATCTAACACAAAATTTAGGGAATTTATCCTAATTGAAGGAGACAAGAAGAAGCAAATTAGAGAAGGGATCGGGGCATAAGGAGAATGAGGTATTTAGAGTGACAAAACAAAGTTGCTCTTCTAGCTACAATCTAATGCCTTACCTATGCATTGATTGAAGTCAACTACTCAATCTCGACATAAAAATGTCAAATTGTAAGCGAATCCAAAATCTCATTCTTTGGATGTGAAGGACAAAAGTGGGAAGTTGGGGCATTATTAGCCAGTAGTAGAAAAATCATCACAATCCATGACAAAACCGACGACCCAAATTGCTAATCTTGTCAACAAATGACCATAATTCTCCCGCACAACACCAAAAAGCCCAAAATGCATAAGAGACCTATTACCCCAAGTGGGTAAAACTCTTTGTTTTATATATTTACGATGTATATACTCTTGATTAAAAACTATCATCCTTATAAATAGACTTTCATATTAATAAATTGCTTTTCATGAAAGTACTCATCTATTTCCTAGAATGGATCAATCTATAAATTCAATTTCTACTAGCTTTAAATACATTTTGTCTTGCGTCAAACTTTCATCTTATTCGGTATTGTAATTCTTACAAGAACAAGAAACATGCAATGATACCCTACAAACTTCCCATTTTTATATCTAGTATATATTAATTTGACACATGTTAATAATTTTGATTTCTTTAAATATCATGTGATATGTATATCTTGAAATGAATCTATATTCTTTAATAACTTTTATACTCACTATGTAAAAAAAAAAAAAAAGAACTTTATTTCATTAATTATACTTTTTTCAAAATTGAATATTGTTGATAATTGACCAATCAAGGCCTAGAGAACAATATGATCTTCATGAGGAGAGGCACTAGAAATCAAATAACATCACAAATATTATTTATCTAACTTAGAAGAGTAACTAAACATTTATATTATATTAGTGAAAGTAACACAAGTAGCTAGTTTATGAATACTATACAATTACATCAATACGTGTACATGTGGTTCTCATCATTTCCCTATTCTTACTCATTTCCTTTCTCATTTTCTCTTGTGTGCTAGCTGGGTCACAAATTAATAATCTAATTCATAGGTTAGAAGAAAGAGAGAAGAAGTAAAGAATATGAAGCGTGTTCCAAATAACTAGATGAGATAACAAATTGTGTTACATACGGAGGATGATGGATCGTCCAAGCGACATTGGGTAAAACGGAAAACACTTTGCTTGTCAATAGCTAAAAATGGCCTTGGATTGAGGAGGCTCTCAAATACAATTAATTTTAGCCTTCATGGTCAACTCTGGTAGAAGTTGCTTACCTCAATCTCAAGGTGGACTGATTCATGAGGTCAAAAATACTCTATACCTAACGTAGGAGATTCATCACGGAGCAACACGTCCCCAGTTTGGAGACGAATGGCTTCATATTCAGCATTAGCAAGACAACATATAGGCAAATTGATTTGGAATGGAAGCAACTCATTCTGGTATGTTAGGATCAGAATCCCGGATATTTGCGGAAATTACCTAATAAGCTCTTGAAGACAGTAACGAATATAAATAAAGAAAAATATTGTAACAAAAGAGACACAGATTTACGTGGTTCAGTCAAATTGACCTACATCCACGGGCGAAGGGGAAAAATTCACTAATTTAAGAGGAATACAAATTTAGAGAGACCTCCAACAAAATGGGCTATAGGCACTATTATAACAAAAGCACAAAAGAGCCCAAATAAGACAAAAGGCTGGATGGCCATAAAAATCCTGAAACCCCACTAAAGCTCTCTTGGTTTGGTGCATTTAAAAGCTTAACTAAGGCCCTTAATTTATAACATTAAGTGAGAGAGAAAAACTCTCCCAAAACAACGTGGGACAAAACAAAAAACACAAGATATACTCAATAAATCTCTACCTTGACTTGTACCGCATAACAAATCCTCGTAAATAGTAAATCTTCATAAGCAAAATTCTCTACCTTCTCCACAAAAGCTCAATGGCCTAGATTCTCGATTCACAAATGGATCGACATAACTCCACCTTCTCCAACAAAGTGCCAAATTTGTACTCAACGCAAGCCCAATCTTCATCCACAAAATAGACCCAACAAAACTCTTCACAAATACCAAACGGACGACCCAAAAGTTCAAACATTCAAAGAAGAGTAACAAAACGACCAATACCAAGAAGAAATTGCTTCCCAACGAGTAACCCATGATTCAAAATTATCCCAAACTTCGTTACTATCAAATCGGCTTAACTCGGGTCCTCGGCTCTGATACCAATTTGTTAGGATTGGAACCCCGGATGTTTGTGAAAATTACTTAATAAGCCCTTAAAGATAGTAACAAATATAAATAAAGTGAAATATTGTAACAACAGAGACACAGATTTACGTGGTTCAGTCAAATCGACCTACGTCCATGGGGGAAGGGGGAAGAATTCACTAATTTAAGAGGAATACAAATTTAGAGAGACATCCACAAAAATGGGCTATAGGCACCATTACAACAAAAGTACAAAAGAGCCCAAATAAGACAAAAGGCTGGATGGCCATAAAGGCTCTGAAAGCCCACTAAAGCTCTCTTGGCTTGGTACACTTAAAAGCTTAACTAAGTCCCTTAATTTATAACATTGAGTGAGAGAGAAAAACTCTCCCAAAACAATGTGGGACAAAGCAAAAGATACAAGACATACTCATACATGGTATGACAACTAGATTGATAGAAGGCCTCTAGCTAAAGGAAAAACTCATATCTTAGAGCCAGATATTTGCATCAATCAACTATTTTGAAATGATGTAAAATGAAACTTAGACAAGGTATCTAATTGTTTGACTAATGTAGAGAAAAGTGATGTTTTGGAGCAAACTATTTTTCTTTCTATCTTCTGAGCTAGATAGTTTTGTATGGCTGCCTAACACAAATGGTGTCTTTTCTCTTGCATCGACCTATAAAATTATTAAAGAACATTGAATCATATTGGCTTCAAGAAGGTGTATTTGGAGCAAGTATTTTCCTGTCAAGATGTCTATTTTTGCTTAGAGATTGCTAAATAGGTGGTTACCGATCCTGAATATTCTTTAGTATTTGGGATTTAATATTATCTCAAAATGCCCATTCTGTAACTAATATAATCCATTCTTCATGTTCTTGTCTCCTATCCTTTTGTTTTATCTATTTGGAATCACTTTACTTCCTTTCGTAAAATTAATTTGGCACAGGTGTATACACCATTACAAATGTTGCAGCAATAGTGGATGATGGAAAGCTGGTAATTCTTCGACCTTATGCATATAATCATTGCACAGGAAATTTAGAAGGGAAAGAATTTATCCTTCATCAACAAAAATACTCCATCAAAGGATGAAATCGTGCATAATGTTGAATGGACTCTCCAGAAAACAGGCCTATCCAGTCTGGTAGCATCTTAGCTAGTGCGGCAAGCTTCATCAACTAGAGTCGAAATTCATTAGCTTAAACCCTCGCACTCAATAATTCTCTCTTGTCCTGGCATGGACTCCAACCTTATTTGGACATAAACTAAATGTGGATGGCTCCTCTTTGGGAAACCCGGGGTGTAGCTAGTGGAATGATACTAGATCATCAAGGAAAGGTTCTAATTTGGTTCTCATAATATTTTTATAGCTTACAGTCTGATGGATGAGGTTTTAACTCTATTGAAGGGTCTTCTCTTATGCATAAAAAGAACATCAATTAGACCCACTAGTGGTTGAGATAAATTCTAGGATCTTGGCGAATTCATGGATATACTGAAGTTCCTTGGAAGGTTGATTAGGTTTACAAAAAAATTCAACTCTTATATTTAGAAATTAAATTCATGTTAAGCATGTATTTTCAGAGACCAACTCAAAAGCAGATAGATTGTACAAGATGAACAGTTCTGAAAATGCTTACTCGTACCCACACTGGCGTGCCTCAACTAGGAATCATCCGAGGACAAGGTAATCTAGTTGTTAGGTCTACTCCTGTAATTCGTCTAAGCAAAATGCAAAGGTTTTAATTACCTATGTGTTTTTTTTTTTTTTTTTGGATGTATTCTCCTTTTGATATCTAATAAAATAAAACTTTTTCTTGCAAAAAGAAAAAATTGCGTTGAAATTGATAGCTTTACTCATCAAATTTCACGGCAATTAAATATACTAGCTTCCCATATTTTCAAGCTCCTTTTATTGTCTATGAAACCATCCCCTATGAAATATACAAGTTTGCTCATCTGATCAAGTTCAAATAAAATTAAAGAAAAACACATTATCATGGCTTTTTTTTATTATTGAAATGTGAATGAAAGAGACTCTAGAATGATGTCACTCAAAAGTTTATCCAACAGTAAGTAAGTATTAGTTTGGTGGTGTAAATTTTGAGACAGAACAAAAATAATAAAATAAATATACTAGGGTGCCCAAGGATCTTTTAGTTTCTAGGATGCATTTTTAGGTAGATAGAAAATGAGTAACTAATACCAAAATTAGAAGAGTGTTTATGTGAGTATGGACTCCCATTCCTAATAAAAAATATAAACTAAA
Source organism: Cinchona pubescens (assembly GCA_025175665.1). Taxonomy (NCBI): domain Eukaryota; kingdom Viridiplantae; phylum Streptophyta; class Magnoliopsida; order Gentianales; family Rubiaceae; genus Cinchona; species Cinchona pubescens. The sequence continues at coordinate 1,941,718 of JANKKI010000163.1, forward strand.
TTCAATCATTATTGACGGAAAATCTCCTAACAAAATGGGCCTATATTTTGATATAAAACTTAAGATTTAGTTTCTTTAATTTCTTGAAATCCTTTTACTATCTCATATTTCTTTACTTTGCCATGAACTGAAAAATTTCTTGCTAAGATTATTAGTAGTTTAAGAATAATAGAAGAACAATGCATCACAAAACTATGGCAGTTAAGGATAACACAACTTACTACATATTCATATTTCATTGTAGTTCATACATGATTAAATATGGGGGGTCATTTCTAATCTCAATTTAATTTCATTTTTAAAGCAAAGCATTGATAGTAACTTGCTCATTTGTACAAATATTTGTATTTTAGTCTATAATGTTTAATAATAAAATTGCATTATAATTTTTTTATCTGAAAACGTTGATTTAGATGTTTTTATTATATTATAAATTTTAATTGTATGATGATGTCCATCATAGATTTACATATGCATATGTAGGAAAATAGTATTAGGATCCTTGTTTTTGCACCTCTAAGGATACATCTACCAAGAACTTTTTTGCTTACTTTGGCTTTCAAAGATTTATTAATGGTAACCCTTTTTCAGCTAGTATTCCTAATATTACTAATATTAGAAATGCTTACTTTCAATTTAAAACATTCAAGGCTCCTGAACTTGATGATCTTCATTTTGTTTCTTGAGTAGAATTGGATTTTATTAATTTGTTATTGATTTTGTTATCTATTTACGATCTTGGTAAGATTGGTAGTTTAGTTAATGATACTTACATTTCAATGATTTTAAAGATTTCTCTCCTCAAACCATTAGAGGTTTTAGACCTACTAGTTTGAGTAATTCCATCTACAAAGTCTTTTCCAATATCATAGTAAATAGGATTAGACCTTTTTTCAAGTATTAGATATTCTCTCTTAAAACTAGCTTCAATTACACTTTACTCCTTTAAACTTTAGTGTAACTAAAAGTTTAGTCCCTAACGTTATCTATTGGAAAATATAAGTGAGACCAATGATGTTGGAAAATATTTGGGGTTCCTTATTATTCACAAAGGTATGAACAATAATCAAGTTAAATTCATACTTGATAAGGTTTAGTCCAAATTGGTTGGTTGGAAGAATAAAATCGTTTCTTTTGCTGATAGAAGGGCCAATATTCAATAAGTTTCTTCATGCATGGAACATTGCCTAGTTCTATTCCTGAAGACATAGACAAAACCAACAATAGGTTCTTATGGGGTGGTTTTGATAGGAAGTTGTGCAATAAAAAGAAAGCGTGGTTTAGTGAATAAACTAGCTATGAAGAAAGGTAATGGTCTCTTCAATCAAGGGGATTGCAACATTAGGAATAGTACTGAACTTGAATTTTGGATGGATAATTGGTATCTTTAGGGCCTCTGAGGAGTATTATACAAGGGTCTTAAATTTTGGAGAGGACTACTTAACTATTGACCAAGTTTTTTCTAGTTCAAACGTTTGGGATTTTTTGCTTTATCCTTTAATCTACCCAGTGAAGTTATTCACTGTACTTTGGTCATTTTTGGATAACTGATCAATTCATGTGATAATTCTATAAGTTGGGGTAAGGTTTCGATGATGAGTTTGATTTTGATATAGAATTGCTCAACTCTAATTCTAAAAATGATATTGGAGTCTTTTTATTTGATTTGATTAGAAACTAAGATCTACTTTTATCTCCTTTCTCCTTTAATTTCTTACTATACACTTGGCATCATTTAGGCATACATATAGAGAAGTAAACAAGGTTGCTGATCAACTTAGCAAAAGTTGGCAACTGGCAAGTAGAAATGTTTCTTTTGTTTGATGATCCCCTTATATATGTTATGGCTCTTTTGTTGGATGATATTATGAAGTGTTCAATTCTCTAGAATCATTGTAACTAACACCATTAAATGATTTTATTTTATGCTAGTTCTCCTTTCTTACCAAAACAATAGTATTAGAATATTCGTCATCTATAAACGGTATATTTCTAATATTTCTATATTACATTTTTTTGTTTGCTAGTTTGCTCGAAAAAATCTTAGTTTTACTGTATTTTAATCTTATCTCTTATGGCAATTCATTCAATTGTATAAGATTTTTTTCATTTTTTTTCTATCAAAATTAATTGATACACGTAGAAAATGCACCATGTATATATCTATCAAAATTATATTCTTTCATTTTACAGTATATATCTATCAAAATTATATTTTCCATTTCAAAATGAAAGAATATAAGTTTAGTTCATTGTTTAATGGCTATGATAATAAAAAATAATAATATAATAAGTCAACGGAGTAAAGAAGAAACATATAGAACCTTTTTTTGATACTAGAAGTATGAATAACTATTTAAAATACCTCTTCATATATTAATAAATAAGCTAGAACCGTAGAAGTTCATAGCATAAAAGTAAGTTAGATAGTTTATAAATTATATTAATATAAATTTGTATAATTCAGCTTAGAAAGATATGGTGTAGTTTCAAATGAATTGCATAAGTACTAGTACGTACACTACAATGATTCTTTTTTTTTGGAATTATTCTTGTAAATATTTTCTAAAATATATCTTTACTTTGAGCAATTTATATATCAATATTTATTATTTGAGCAACTATACATCAATTTTTTTATTTGAGCAATTACTAATATAAATAATATTTTCATTCCCTATTGTATTCTAGTTCTAGGTAGAATGGATGATTAGGAAAGATAAACTTGAAATGATAAAAGTGAATTGAAAAAGATGCAATAATAATTTTGTTTTTTGTCAAACGTTTTTTTTTTTTTTAAGGAAAGGATGAAAACCTATAAAGCATATTTGTTCAAGGATGATGCTCATTTTTGTGGTGTAAGATGCAAAAATTTTAAGTTAGAGGTTTACATGGAAAAAATATAGTTCGATAGCTGAACTCATTTGGATTTAACAATAAATGTAGAACATAAAGATCTCTGTAAATTAGTCAAGTTGCTCAATGCATCAGACTTTTTGTTAGAGTCTTGTTAAGTCTTATAGGAACTTTTATACTCAACACATTTACCGGGTTTTGTTTACTGTAGATATTATAATTTGAATAAATATTTTCATCTAATATAATTTAATCATCCAAGTCTCTATTCTATAATTGGACTTTGTTCTTCTAAAATATAAAATTATTTCTCTTTTGAGTTTTGAATAAGGATGAAGTGCCAGCAATGATTATTTAAAAAAAATATATATATATGAAATTTACAGGTTTTACCATCAATATTAGCTCTTCTATATTTTGACATATATCTTTATAATCTATATTTGTACTGTCCAAAGCAAGATTAGGCAACAAATCTTTAAAAGAAAACCTAATACTTCACATACAACTCTCTTATTTCCCCCTCATTGCTGTTAGTACTACTATCACATTTTAATAGAGAAAATAATTTATAAAATTATAAATTTAGGATCACTTACAAAATCGTTCTACTTGACAAAATCATATTAAATTACCAATTTCTGAATTTAAATTCTCGACTAGATTTCGTTCCTTTTTTCCTGGATCTAATGACCTCTTAGTAATTTTTATTATTTTATCATTTTGTACAAATATATTATTTTGAGAGTATGTCACTCGAACTCCATTTAGGCTCTCTAAATTTTCAAAAGTCCATTTCAAACATTAAGCAACATATATACCATTATTGGAAATTTTAAAAGAAAAAAAAAATTAGTTTAGAATCTCTCGCTTTGAATTCTATACCCAAAAAAGTAATGCTTATTTGACTATTCAAATAGAAAATAATTTGAAAGGCAAAGAATTGAATAGGTAGCATCAATAACCATTCTCATTCTAATAGATTGGTTGAATTTGTTACTATTATTTCTTCTTTTTACTAATTTAGTTTCTCGCCAAAAAGGAACAAAATTGGATACCGTAAATATATATTTCCTGTTGTGCTTCCAAACAACTACAATCTCCAAGAGTTTGATGGTGCATTTTGTTGGTCAATATGCAAACATTTTCATGGTTGGAAAACTTATTTTTGTGTTGATTAATGTTGTAACCACCATCATTATGCTTTATATTAGTACACCTCTTCATTTTTTAGCGTATTTAATTTTCAGTATTAATTCCAACCATCAATAATAGATTCACACGACACATAATTTAACGACTAAATGTTAAGATAAACTTTTAAAGAATAGAAAAGAAAAAAAAATTTAAATGCTCGTATAGTAATTTATTACCAGTGGTCATATGGTTAGTATTGAAAATTTGGTGCAGAGTGATGAATATTATTCATTATTGTCCAAATAATATTTTATAATAATTTATAATTTTTTTATCTAACATATATTTCATAAAAAAAAAATTTATTACAATAATTTTTTAAATAATATTTATATAAATGGAATTTTTTCACGCACTTCCTAAATTTTTCACTCATATATATATATATTCGTTGTTTACACATATTTCACCATACCAAAAATGTAAATTTGACACACACAAAATCATAGTGGCCGTAATCCACTACAGTAGTTTTTTAAAAAACAAATAGTGGCCCTAATCTAAGCAACAAACCAGTATTGTATCTTTTCAGTCACTTTCAAGTCCCTAACCTTCCTAAATAGACCCATGGTTTAAATTCACAAAATTTAGGAACCCCCTACCAAAATTAAGCTTACCTTTCTAATTCTAAATTCTAAGTATTTAAACAATAACAGTTACCGTAGAAAACTTGCAACAATTTTGACTGGATAAATAGAAATAGAACATGATAGTTTTGTGAATTTCATTAACCAAAGTAAAGAAAAAGCAAAAGGGTATGCGAAAAAAGGCTGCAAGATTTTGTAAGAAGAAGTGCAAAAAGCACACTCAAATTAGGCTCCATAGCGGCAATAATGATCCTGGATGAGAAAGAAAGTAGGCCACGGAAGGATTTCATATATAAAAAGACAAGAAAGAAGAAGAGAAGAGACGATAACGAATTGATTCGAACAAGAACAAAAACCACCTCTTGAAAATATGTGATGAGGATGGGATGGAAGGCCCGAATGATGATGGGCATGATGATTCTGAGGAGTTAAAGGCGCAGGAAGAAGAGAAATCAAATGAGAAAAGCATGAGGGGGGAGGGAGAGAGAGAGACGAGGAGATGGAGACAGGCGTCCTGGAGTGCCACGTGTGGGAATATGATTGGTTTCAACTCCTGGCTCTTCCCTCCACAACAACCCATGTATGATAATCAGTCAGTGTGTGTTTTGTGTGTGTGTGTGTGTGTGATGACCTATGACCCATCCGTCGAATCCGTATTTGTAGTATTACACTTTCCTCTCTCTTTATCTCTCTAAACCTCACTTTCTTTCTTTCTTTGTTTCTCTCTCTATTTATTACTCTTCTTTGTCTGCCTCTTCTTTCTCTCTCATCATTCTCGTTTTTCTCATTCACATATAACCTAAGCCCTCTTTAGCCCCCCCTTTTGCCGTTCACTCTCTATTGTGGGTTCTATCAATTTGCATTAGCAAGATTGGGATTTCTGTTCAATTTTATGCTATTTTGATCCGTTTGAATGATTGGTATGTGCTAATTTGCGTTTCTGACACTGTTTTGTTTGTCAATTTTTTATTTTCTGTTGTGGGGTTGTTTAATTTGAGCTGTTTTTTTTTTTAATGTTTTTTAGTGTATATTTTGATGTGGGTTCTGTGGTTGTTGATTATTGCAAATGCTTTTCAGTTTGAGCTTTTGATTTTAGACAGTTGGTCAAGTTTTTATCTTTTTGTTGCTCTTGAGGTATAAGTGGAATGAGAGGCTTTGGGGGTTTTGAAGTGGTCTGTGTGTATTTGTTTGGTTAAGTTATGATCTTCACGGTTTAATTCACTTCTGCATGGCTTGATTTTTGTACATTGGACTCTCTTGCTGAATTTCTATTTTTTCCCTTTTTTTGTATTTTTTTGTTGGTAACTTGGTTTTCACCTTTATGTAGATTTTCAGATGGTGTCTTAAATTCGCAGTTAGTGAATTTGATGAATGGCTTCACTTGGGCATCCGGCTCAGGTAAATTAAATTTGAATTTGTGTTGCTGATTGGTTTGGTAACATTAGCGATTATATTTGGTAGCTGATTGGATCTTTTTTGGAAATACTTGCATGCTAAATGATAATGAGGTTTTGGAGTTCAGCTGGAATTAAAGTGAAATGCAACTTCTTATTTTGTTCATGGAGCTCCTATCTTCCGTGAGCCTTAACTTGTTAAAATATTATAGAATAACTACATTCATTGACTGTGCTTGCTTCTCGTTTTGGTTCCTTTTCCATTTGATTCTTGTTTCTCATTGTTTTCATAACTGCTAGCTACCAAGCATATGGTTTATTTATCTCTCTGAGTAACATCATTGTTGGGTTAATGTGCGACACATCTGCAAAAGCCTTTTGTGAAATGCCTATTTCCACTGTTTCTGAACATGAATTTGCACTTTAGGGGTAAATTCCAAGTAAAGGAATTGAGGTATGATTCTGTTGCATATGGGAAGTTTGGACTAAGAGAACTTTCTTTGAAATGTCATGTCCTTTGTACTAATTTAGCTGTTCACTTAAATATCAATGCCTGCATAACTAATAATTTGTAAAAGTTCTTTATGTGGATCTCTCTGAGAATAAGAGGGAGGGAAGAGGGATCCCTCTCCCTCTCCCTCTCCCTCTCCCTCTCCCTCTCCCTCTCCCTCTCCCTCTCCCTCTCCCTCTCCCTCTCCCTCTCCCTCTCCCTCTCTACTTGAGGTTCTTTTCTTGCGTCTGTTCTTGGTCAACTGATTCTTAATGATCATTAACAATTTTTCTGCAGGAGAATAATGTGGAACTTAATGTTTGAAGGTTTGATTGATTATTAATCCTGCTGGTACTACTATTAAACAATGAAGGAGAATGGTTCAATGACTGGTAAGATGCTTAATGGAAATTGGGTCTCGAAGCGCAAACGTAGAAAGCTTCCAAGTGGAATTGGTAAATCCAATGGCAAGGAAAGCAATTCCAAAACCTTGGAATCTCCATCAAGTACTCAATCAATGCATAAGCTGAAAAGTGAAAATACTTCTGATCATTCTTCTAGCAAAATAAAAGGAAATGATGGGGTTAGTTTATCTCTTTCTTTATTGTTGTATACCATCTCATTGTAGCATGATGCCTCAGGGAAAATTAAATGAAGTTTAAGAGAGAATCCTTTCGAGACAAAAGAAAACTGATTTGGGAAAAACAAATGCAATATGGGACATGGCATATTATCTTCAATTGGTTTGGTGTAGCATATCTGTTGAACATAAAGTTCTAACTTTTCTTTTGCACTCTAGCAACTCTAGTTTGTACCCATAAAAAATGGAGTTGCTTACTTTCAGCATGTGCTTTTTTGTGTTTAAACCAACATATGCACTCAGTAGCAACTGTCAAAATCTGATTGTTATACATTCAGTGCCAGAGAGAAATCATGCAGATATTTATGAACTGTTTGTAACTCTTTCTTTGCTTTGTATTTGTCATCCAGTACTATTATGAATGTGTGATCTGTGATCTTGGTGGACATTTGATCTGTTGTGATAGCTGTCCACGGACCTATCATCTGCGGTGTCTAGATCCTCCTCTTAAGGTATGGTTCATTTATTAAGGATAATGTGCGTACTCTTATTTACATCTTGCTGTTTTAGTTTTGAATGGCACATAATTATTGATGGTCTTTTTCAATTCTGTTTTCTAAAGAATGTTCCAACTGGGAAGTGGGAATGTCCAAACTGTTTAGACTGTCCAGTAAGTGAGCCACCAAAGCCATTCACCCATCAGGATCCTATCTCTAAACGTGCTAGGACAAAAATTATGATTGGAAAATCTAAAACTCGAAACAAGTCATTTGACAGTAACAAGAAATCCCAGATATTAGGAAGCTCCAACTTTGGTAAGAAAAGATCATCAAGCAAGGAAAAGTCTTCATCTCCTCAGAAGGTTGAGAAGCAGTTGGACTTCTCTAATGATTTATCTTACAGTACCAAGCCAAGTCATCCATCTCGGGATGGTTCTGGTGAGGGTAGTTCATCATTTAAGAGTGTTGATGATGGAAAAAAACCAGAAGTTTCTCTTCCAGAAACACCAGGAGAGACCAAGTCTGGTTCTCCTGCCAAGAAAGTCTCGTCCTCATTAAAGATTTTGGGTTTGAAGATCAACAGAGAGACTTCAGATAAAAAGCAAGACTTGTCTTGCAATAAGAGATCACTGGGTGATAGTTCTGTCCTTGCATTGGAGGCTTCTAATAATCTGAAATCCAGAAAAAGAAATCGCAAGTTCAAAATCATTGATTGTAGAAAGAAGCGTAGGACTGACAAGGAGAGATGTGCTCCAGATGCTTCTAGGAAACGTAGATCACAAGCAAAGTCTGCATGTCCTGGAAATAGTAAGTTGAGGTTGAAACACAAGATAATTGATCGTGAGGCGTATCTGTCAGATGAAGATGCTGAAGCAGATGTTAATTTCGAGCTGAAAGATGAGGTATAGATCCCTGGTTTCTCATATTGTTCTCTTGGTGCTTATTCGTATCTAAATACTTCGCTTGTTGACCTTGCGTTCTTTTGTGCTGTTAGAAATGGTATTAGATGATTAGGGCATTGGCTTAGCTTTTAATAGCCTCTTCTCTCTCAACAATTTGTCATCTTTCTTGATCTGATGTATCACTATTTAGTGATACAAAGCGTACTTTCTATGTTGGAAATATCATTATTTCACCCTGAATTTTCGTTAATCCATTTCTTTAGATATAGTCTAGCGCAGTTTACATACAGAAATGCTATCTATCTGTTCCTCCAACCTCCTACCCACTAGCCAAAGATGTTTCTGTACTGTTTATCATTTTTTTATTGGTTGAGGGCTTCATTAATTTTAATCCTCACATGCACTACTTTTAACTAGATAATATGATTGATACTGAGCACTGCTTTTGCTAATTTTATGTGAACTCTTATTTTTATTTATTTATTTATTTATTTATTTATTGAGTTTTTCTCACGAAGCATCTGTAATTGATCTAATGGGTTTTTTTCTGTAATTGATTCTCTGTTATATGCACTGACCTCGGTTTTGAAAATGTTATATTTCATTTATTTACCCTCTTAACGTCCTTTTTTTGCTCAAAATACATTGGAAAGTACGTACTTGTTAGAGACAAGTGCTATTCATGTTCATGTTTGTCTAGATTTTGATGCATGTCTTTAGTCTCAGTATGCTGTCTTTTAGACTTCTTAGGACAGAATTTCAGCTTCAGATTGACTTTCAATCAAGTTTAGGGTGGGGGGAAGCCATAAAGAAAGCACCTGCATCCATTCGTTTTTTAAATGGTTATCCTACTTGGCATTTAAGAATAGCCTCCTACCTCTCTTTTTCCTCTGAGTGGTTTTGGTGGATAATTTATGAGGGTGAGAGGGGGTAGAGAGAGATTGGTTCAGTCCAATGTCTATTAGTTGAAAGTTCACTTCTAGTTTCGTTTCTTTTAGGTGAAGAAAACTATTAGTACTTGACAGTTAGTAATGACAATTCTTAAGTAGTTCATGGAACAACAAATCCACAATGGAGTAGCACTTATATTTATGTCTTCTAGATTCAATGGACTAAATTTGCTAGCTGGCAATAGAGCAAAGTTCAGAATTTTTTGGGTGTAAAAGTTCCAAATGATTTGTAACCTTTGTTTTAATAGAGGAAACAGTGTTTGCAACTTGATTGTAGCTCCATCCACCCAGCAATATAAAGAAGGGAAGGAGTTACAAAAGGTTTCCACTTCATGCATTTGACTGTCTAGAAAATGCATGGGGACCTGATTTATCGCGTATGAGACTACATATTGGGGATTATTGTTAGTCAAGAGAATAACATTTCCTGACACAAATGATCATTTAAGTAATGGAGTCTCCACTGCGTAGTATGGCTTTATTTTTCCTCGTGCGTACTTTTCTTAGTGCAGCCTGAATTAGTATTTGTACACAGTAAGGTGTCAAGAATTAATAGTAGAAGCTGAAGGAGTGTATATGAATGAAAAGAGAGTGATGGTTAACTCTGAAAACACTCAAGCACACACTCATGCATATTAAATCACGTACCTATATTGCTTCGAAAAATATCATGTGTTCCATTTTGATGAGGGAATTGTGTCCATCTTTTCTCTTCACCTAAACTCGTGCAGCAACCTCTATCTACTAGACATGAAACTGCTGCTTTTATTGAAAAGATAGTAGAGCTTCTGTCTTTAAAATAAACCTTACTCCGCCAGTTTGATGTTACTTCAGCAAATGTTGTCTTTTTATTCAACTAATACATGTTTTGGATTAAGTTGGTTCTGCTGGCAGAAAATAAGACAGATTCAAACTCAAGCATGAAATGGAGTGGTCCAGTTTGTAAAATGAAGTGGATGATTTAGGATTTCAAGTGTACTTTCACAAAATAAATAAGCAGCGCTTAACCAAATATACAGTATCAATATTTATGATTATCTGGAATAGGTGGAGAATTTTGTAAAGGTTGAGATGGAGCTGATTAGAAGGGATGAAATAGACAAATTGTGAAAAGGATAGTTTTCCTTCCACGTTTTACACTTAATTAGCATTTATAGCTGGTAGGTTGCTGTGGCGATCAACTAACAAAGACCAGTGACTCTGTTTTCTGTTGTTACAACCCAAACCATTTATGATCTATCTACTTTTATTACACTGAATCACCTTCTTTAAGAAAAGCATCTTGCCCAACAAAGTGATATTGCTTTAGCCAAACTTGTAGGAAGAGCTTAATAAGCTTGAGTCAACTTCTTTTCCTTATAATTCAAAATCAGTGGCTAAAGGGATAGTGTAGCTCTGTATAAGAGGATGCTGCATTTCTGGGTTCTCCCCCACTTGTACTCCCCTTCTTTTTGTTGGGTGAGTGAGGGAATGCATGGGAGTGGTAGTGGTATAAGGTGTTATCTTTACTAAATGAATAACTTAAAGGTACATTAAGTTGTAAAACAACTATATAGAATGAGCGAATGAATGATACCAACCCAAAAATTTGAAACACTATTTCAGTATAATAGTTTTACATCATTTAAAGGCATTTTGATCTATCCATGGAGCATCTCTCTCTCTCTCTCTCTCTCTCTCTCTGTGAGTGTGAGGGTGTGTTTGTAAGTAGTTTAGGACCCTAGATGGTTGCATGTGAAATTATTGTGTCTAAATTTCCAATTTTATTTTATTTCTTCGTGCAGAATTATTGAAAATGGAATAATCCTTAGAAAAAACTGTATGGTGATTGCATGTGAAATGATTTTGAGCATTAATCTAAATTTCCAATTTTGTTTACTCTCCCAGTTTTTGTGAAGTGGAATAACATTGTCGATATCCTTGGATGAAAATGTATAAGCTGGTCTGGCGAGTTAAGAAAGTGGAAATACACGGTAACAACTTCCAAATTGTGGCCATGCCTTAAAAATTTTCCCTTTGCTGCCTCACTAGTGGTCAATGCTTCTCTATCTAACATTGATTCTGTGGTGTTCTCTACTTCTTATTTATACCATGCTCTTGCAACTGTCATCTTAGTATAACTTACCTGATGCAGATGGTTCCTGAAGATGCAACCCATGGAGCCCGAAAAGTTGTTGGACCATTTATACGTGTAGTTGTACCCAAATTTCGGCAGGTATGAACTTTACAGAAGTGACTTCTAGCTTTACCAGTTTAGAGAAATAACTTCAGATTTGTAGTTTCTGCCTTCCTCCATTGTCTGACCACTCAGAAAGATAAAATTGAGTTGGCTGCTATTGATGCAATTACGTGATTTGGTCTTTCTTGGGTAATGCAGGTACATCAGATTTTAGGTTGTCGTGTTCAAGGGGATAAGACGAACGTTTCTGAAGACATTGTCATGATAGATTCAGATGAGCTACATCTAGGGGATTCACCTGTCCCAGAAGATCTGGCAGTTCAGTCCGAGGAAAGTCCTACTAATGTGCCTTCAAATGGGACAAGTGCCAGAGACTTTGTGAAGGAGTCTCCAGAGATTGACAACCATCCTGGTGAAGGGGAGAATGGTGATTCTAGAAAAGAGAATCTGCAAGTATATAGAAGATCAGTTGCTAAAAAATGTAAACAAGGAATGAGTATGGTTTCAGTGAGGAGTGATTCTGAGTCTTCTGGTTGCAAAGATGTGAATAGTAGGAATCCAGTGGACCACTTTGGAAATATGGGAGAAACAGCTTCAATGAACACTGATGGTAATTTAAAAGGTGATGGAAACAACAGTGATTTGAAAAACTCTGGAAGACATCTCTCTCATGAGGTTGAATGGGGCTCAAAGGAGGCAGACAAAGATATCGGTGCAAATTTGAGGTCTAAAAAAATTATGGAGTCATCAGGCAAAGCTGGGTCTGCATCCTCCAGTCAAGTTACACACTTCTATGAGTTCCTGATAAAATGGGTTGGAAAATCTCACATCCACAACACTTGGATCCCAGAATCCGAATTGAAAATACTGGCAAAGAGGAAACTGGTTAATTACAAGGCAAAGCAAGGTTATGCAGCAATAAATCTTTGTCAGGAACAGTGGAAACAGCCTCAACGGATAGTTTCTGTGCAGTCTTCCCGTGATGGTTCAGCTGAAGTTTATGTGAAATGGATGGACCTCACTTATGATGAATGCACATGGGAAAGAATGGATGAACCAGTAATTTGTAAATCATCCTTCCTCGTTGATAAATATTATCACTTTGAACGTCAGTCATTTGAGAAAGGTGCTTCCAAGGCTGATTTGCAGAGGAGAAAGAGTGATTTACAACAAAATGAGATAGTTAACTCTCATGGAGCAACCTAAAGAGCTGAAAGGAGGTTCATTGTTTCCACATCAGCTAGAAGCATTGAATTGGTTGCGTAAATGCTGGCATAAGTCCAAGAATGTGATACTTGCTGATGAGATGGGGCTGGGGAAAACGGTGTCGGCTTGTGCTTTTATATCAGCATTATACTACGAGTTCAATGTTGCACTTCCTTGTTTAGTTTTGGTTCCTCTTTCAACAATGCCTAACTGGATGGCAGAGTTTGAATTATGGTCTCCTAACCTTAATGTTGTGGAGTACCATGGGTCTACCAAAGCTCGAGCCATAATTCGGCAATGTGAGTGGCATCCCAATGAAAATCAAGGCTCACAGAGTAAAAAATTAGCTTCTTATAAATTCAATGTCCTCTTGACAACATATGAAATGGTTCTTTCGGACTCCTCTTATCTTCGTGGAGTTCCTTGGGAAGTCCTTGTGGTTGATGAAGGACACCGCCTGAAAAATGCTAGAAGTAAGCTTTATTTTGCCATGCTGAATACATTTTCTTTCCAGCATCGGGTTTTGCTTACTGGTACCCCTCTTCAGAATAATTTAAGCGAGATGTATAATCTACTGAATTTCTTGCAACCTGCTTCATTTCCATCTCTATCCTCATTTGAAGAGAAGTTTAATGATCTTACAACTGCGAAGAAAGTGGAGGAATTGAAAAAACTTGTTGCTCCACATATGCTTCGGAGGCTTAAAAAGGATGCCATGCAGAACATTCCCCCTAAGACTGAACGACTTGTTCCGGTCGAGTTGTCATCTATTCAAGCGGAATACTACCGTGCAATGCTTACAAAGAACTATCAGATATTGCGCAACATAGGAAATGGGGCTCCTCAAAAGTCAATGCTAAATATTGTTATGCAGTTAAGAAAGGTTTGCAACCATCCTTATCTCATTCCAGGCACTGAGCCTGAAAATGGATCAGTAGAGTTCCTACATGAAATGCGGATAAAAGCTTCAGGAAAGTTGACCCTGCTGCGAGGAACGCAATGCTCAAATTGTTACACAAAGAAGGCCATAGGGTCCTTTTATTTTCACAGATGACGAAGCTACTTGATATCCTTGAGGATTATTTAACCGTCGAATTTGGACCAAAGACATTTGAGAGAGTTGATGGATCTGTCTGCGTTGTTGATCGTCAAGCAGCAATTGCACGATTTAACCAAGACAAAAGTCGCTTTGTATTCCTTCTATCAACGCGCTCATGTGGCCTTGGGATCAATTTAGCAACTGCTGATACTGTCATCATTTATGATTCTGACTTTAACCCGCATGCAGATATCCAAGCAATGAATCGGGCTCATCGTATTGGACAGTCAAATAGACTTTTGGTGTACAGGCTTGTTGTACGTGCTAGTGTGGAAGAACGCATCTTGCAACTTGCGAAAAAGAAATTGATGCTTGATCACCTTTTTGTGAATAAAATTGTATCACCAAAGGACGTGGAAGATATTCTACGCTGGGGGACAGAAGAACTTTTTGGAGATTCTTCTTCAAATGTGACTGGAAAAGATGGAGGTGAAAACAACTGCAGAAAAGATGGAGCAATTGCTGAAATAGAGCATAAGCATAAAAAGAGGACTGGTAGCCTTGGGGATGTGTATAAAGATGTTTGTACAGATGGAAGCAACAAGATTGTATGGGATGACAATGCCATTCAAAAGTTGCTTGACCGTTCAAACATCCAGTCACGTTCACCAGAAAATGCTGAAATGGAATTGGACAATGACATGCTTGGTTCAGTAAAGGTATTATTTTTAATATTTTCTTTTTCATTAATAATTGCAATTATTTGAGCTCATTTGTTCTTCATTTTGTCTTTACCTTTTGGGCATCAATTTCTGCATGAGGATTCTTTACTATTTCTCCATTCATTTAGAGGCCCTTTATTGGCTTGGTGTCACATTACACATTGCAAAATTCTTGTTTTTTTGAGGATGGAATCACCACATCACTATTATCTTCCCTTCATTTTGTTTTTTAGATGATTTAGTGATCTTTTAGCAGCAGTTGAGTTATTAATGTTTTTTTAGCAGCAGTTGAGTTATTAATGTTGTAGGTAACTCTACAATCATTTGGTTCTCCCCCCAAAAAAACCAAAACCACTTCTCTTATTTCTCTATTAATGCGTATACTGTTGTGTTATGCATATCTAAAATCTCACTGCAGCATACAACTCTGACAGTGGAGTTGATTTGGTTGTGTCTCTGTCTTTTCATAATTAAGTATTATGAACCATAATTGTAATTTTTTAAAAGAATATGGGCTTTCATCTCAAAATCAATTGTCAATGAGTTGAGTGGCCCATGAACTTTATTAATTAGTTTAGGATTCCTTGGGCAGCCAGACATTTTGTCCTTTGATACCCCCTCTCACACGTGACTTGGATTAGTTGAGAACCCGTGACTTAGTTTGGTTAAGAGCCCGGGGCTAGAGAGAATCCAAGGCACGTGTGGAGTTGAAGTGCTTTGTGAGCTTAAACCCCAAGGTCTAGCTCTGAATACCATGTCAAAAAATATAGACTTCCATCTCAAAATCAATTGGAAATGCGTGGAGTGATCCATGAAATTTATTGATTAGTTTAGGAATCCTTGGGAAACCAATGTGGGTTATTTTGTCCTTTGACAAAATTGATTTGTTCTGCCTCTCTTTCTTCCGCTCCCCCGCCCCCTCTCTTTCACCTAATTTATGTCCTGGTACATAATAATAGTGTTAAAATCAGGTATGAATTATGTTAAAGTCTCACCATCAGATATCAAAATCTCTGCCAACACCCAACTTCCACGCTGAAGTTAATTTGATAGCCTGTCTCAACTTTTACATAATTAGATAAGTATTGTGCACCGTAATAGGTTTCAAAGCCAAGAATATGCAGTTAGTTTTCTTGTGAGTATTAGCATCATAATCTTGATTTTGTGATCTTTCTTGCTCTTCACGAACTGTTTCTGGTAATTTAAAATAAGCTCCTCTTCTTTGCCCCTTTTTTCCTTGTTTTTTTCTTTCTTTCGGGACATTTTTTAAATAAATAAAAAACCTCATGCAAACAAGCTTAAATTTTCCACTTTGAATATTTTTATGTTTCCCTTTGGCTTTTGCTTATTGATCTTGCCTTTTATGTTTTTTTTATTGTTTTAGAGGTTTGGTATTGGAACTTAACATACCGAGGTAAATCTAAATGTCTTGCTAATGATCTGTGATTTTTCTCAATTTTTCTTCAGTGGAATGATGAGCATATAGAAGAACAAGCTGGAACAGCATCCCTTCCCTTGATGACTGATGACACATGCACAGAGAACTCTGACAAGAAAGTGGATAATCTAGCAGGTGGTGCTGAAGAAACTGAATGGGACAGGCTTCTTCGAGTGAGGTAGGGAGTTTGTTTGGTTCGCATAGTTTAGTGTGTTGTTATGGTCTGGTTTGTTCTGTTATATGTCTCTTTTGTTGCTCAAGGAATTGTTGCTGGATGATATCCAGCAAGCTTCAAACAAAGGTAGAAGAACAAATTAAAGACCAGATATAATTTTTCGAAAATTTTTTTCTGTGCAGTTGTCTGACAAAACAACTACTGAGACGCTAAAAACCATATTAAAATGAATCAGATTTATTATAAATATATGAAATGTATGATCCCCTCCCGATGATTGAGTTGCATAGGAATATATTTCGTCCTGAAAGAGTTGGACACTGATTTTAGAGTTGAGAAAGAGTCACGTGTGAACCCAAGAGAGTGCAGCAACTTGGCTGCTCAAGCACATACCTAGCTTCAGGTAGAAGTTTTTCAGTTAGTATTGATGCCGCTCATGGGTGATGCAAGATAAAAATTTCAAGGGGAGAAAGTATAGTACTAAAGAGGGTCTAATGTAAATTTGATAGATGATTTCAGTATTTTCTGCTTAGAAAGAGTTTTCTTGCTGCGACATTAGATTAACACAATGCTGATGATACATAATATTCAACTATTAAGATGGTAATGGAGAGAGAAGCCTAAGGCCCTAACATGATAAAGAAGATGAAGTCTTATTGAGCCCGTAGAACAAATTCTCACACGCACCTTTCTCAATCAGGGTTCATAATCTAGTAAGTCAACATTGGTTGGAGTTATAAATCAAATAGAATTCCCTCAATAAAAAACCTCCTTAGTTTGAGCTATGCTGCTTACACACTTTCAGCTAGTCGTGCTTTTTTGCTATTGTTCTCTGACTTCTGTCTGCTTTCCAGTGCTCTTTTTGCTCCTTCAACTGAACTACAATATGCATATGTACTAGCCTGCCGAGTGCAGATCGATCAATGTAAATTCAAGTTAAGCTTTAAGGGTTAGATATCAAAGTAAATGTTGTGGTAAGAATATTGTGTTGGTTAAGGTTTTTGATGATGATAGTCCAATGTGTTACAAACTTACAATACATGGCTAGTCTTGAGACAAAATCTTGTTCAAGTCCATAATCACATATCCATGTGCTTGGCCAACATGAGATGATCTGCTTGGTACATGAAATGCTGTTGAGCATAAACTACAACAAACTGTTCTATCAATTTTTAAATATTTGGACTATCAGATAAACACAGCTGGTGCTACAGATGGATCTTGGTGTTACTCTAAAGGAGTACATATCTTTTCATGATAAATTAAAACAGATTTGTGTTCTATATTTGATAGTTACTGATTATTACAGGAGCAAACTTTACTGAAACTCTCTTGTATGCATATTGGGATTGTAAGCTATTGATTCCTTGGGACACATCTCATTCCTAGTACTATCTGCTGTTTGAAATGTATAGATGGGAGAAATACCAAAGTGAGGAGGAAGCAGCTCTTGGTCGGGGGAAACGCCAGAGGAAAGCTGTTTCTTATAGAGAAGCATATGCACCCCACCCTAGTGAAACATTGAGTGAGGTATATCTTTTCTTCTTAAGTTCTACTTCAAAGCTAGCAAAATGGTAGTTTTTTTAACTTAAAGCAAAATTATACCAATAATTTATCATTTTTGAGACTTTATGTTGCTTAGAAATGCACAGTTTTCTAGCCTCCAAATGTTATATTGGCACTGACGTCTAATGTTGTTTGAGCATATGCAGATAGTAGTTTTAATCTTTTCCTCCTGGAGGTATTTGAATCCAATCACTTGTTAGTTTTTAGATTTTGATTTCTTTTATTGCTTGAAATATTGATTGGTGGAAAGTGGTCTGGTCTTTTGACTTTATAGTAACTCTTAATCTTTTTACCAGTCTACCTTGCTTGAACACAAGCTGTGGCCTGGTCATATTTCATTCAACTTTTTGCCTGAATTGTTTTCTGTTGAGTGGAAGCCACCTCCTTTCACAGGCATCTAAGCATGTGAAGGACCTAAAAACTTATTGCAAAATAAGGCAATATTACTTCAGAGAAAATAAACGGCTACATTATTGAACTCGTGTTAATCCAGTTATGAAGTTATTCATTCCTTAGGATCTAGTGGGACATAGTTCACACCTTTATTTTGTAAAGGAGTTTTCACTCTAGAAAGCTGGACTGTGTTTTGGTTTCTTCCCTTGATCAGAGAGCTGATTAATGATAATTTCCTGGTCTTTTGGTTTCTTTTCGGTGCTAAGCTGCTCTCGCCTCTTCGATTGCCTTGCCAGTCTCTTTGACAGTTCTATCCTTACCGTAATTGGTTTCAATATTTCATTGCCGTTTGAAGCTCTATCAAAATATATTGAACTGGAAGAAACCTATAAAACCTATTCGCGAGATTCCCTCATTTGCTGGGTTTTGGAAGGTTATGCAGTTTTGCCTTTAATGTGTTCGAAGGCTGTTGTCTTGACTATCAATTCTATAAAGAGCACATCCCTTAAACTTGCTAATACATGCCACCTTACTCAGACAACTCATAAGCTGTAATTCACATAATCTTGGTTTGTACAAGGTTGAATGTTATAAAGGAAATGTCATAATTGCTTCAAAATTAACTCAGTGGTTCATAATTTCCACTACCTGACAGAATGGTGCAGAAGAGGAACCAGAACCAGAGCCAGCACGAGTGTACAGTGCAGCAGGACGTGCTTCCTCGAATTGGAAAGAAAAATAGTGAGTTTATTTATTTAGTTTTTGTAGATTATTCTTGGCTTTATGCTGTAAATTTCAAGGTCAAACCAATATATAGAATATTCTCATGGTGGAAAAGTAATGCAGCTAAAAGTGTTTGATCATACTATAGCAACATATGTGTGATTAATACACCAAGTCAGATAATTTAGCCAGTGCAGTGCATCCCAAATTCTGTATTGGTGTTTGATGCATTGAATCACTTTGTTTTCAAGGTTTTGATATTATACTTGGCATTTTCCTTGACAGTGCAAGGCTTAGGACCGGACAAAAGGCAAGAGTGGCTAATACAAAAGCTAATAAAGCATGTGGTATTGGGGGCCTATCCAGACCTGAGGCAATTCCTCAACTCTTACCACCCCATTCCCAAGATGGACATCAAACAATCATGTCATCTCAGCCTGTTGAAGAGAAGGCTTCAGCAGTAAATTTGGTGGACAAGATTTCAGGTAAATCGCCAGAAGGAATCAAGCAAGATTGAGTCTAGTTTGAAGTTGGGGAAGTTATCAAACCAGAAATCTGGGATTCATCTAGATCTTCCCGTCAAACCTTCTGGCCAGCATTTTCCTTCTGGATCGCCGTTGAATAAAAGTTTTCAAGGCACGAGCTTAATGAACTCAGCACCCAGTGACAATCTCTTACCAGTTTTGGGGCTATATGCTCCTAATGTTTATCAAATGGAGACGTCCCAGAGGAATTTTCCAAAATCACACAGCAGACAGAAGAGGCCTGAGTTGGGACCAGACTTTCCATTTCCTGCTGCTCCTTCCTCTGGCTCCTTGAATGAAATGGGCGTTAAAGGACATGATACCATCTCAGGCAGATGGAGGTTGCCGGATCTCTCTCCTGATGCTTCACGAAAGCAAACGAAAACCAATACCTCTGAGAGTTATCTCCCGTCCAATCTGGTAAGCCCCAATATATATATATATATATATCTGTGCATTTTTGTAATTCTTACTGTATTTGCAGCAACCTGCGGTCAATATTAAAGGGAAAGATCGAATTGGTGATTTTGATAATTCTGGTTCTTCTTTCACTAATTTTCAAGATAAGCTGCTGTTGCCAAAATTACCTCTTGATGACAGTCTGCTGCCAAGATATCCATATTCTGCCAAGAACCTTGCCCGTGCACCCCATGATTTGTTTCCCAATTTATCACTCGGATCAAAAGTCATGGATGCTAATTACTCCAGTCCTGAACTGCCAATTATGCCGTTGTTGCCAAATCTCAAATTTCCCCCGCAAGATGTATCCAAGTATGATAGGCAAGAGCAAGAGAGGCCTCAATTATTGGGGTTGGGTCAGATTCCACCTTTTTCATCATTTCCCGAAAATCAGAGGAAGGCACTTGAGAACATTATGTTGAGAGCAGGACCTGGATCAAACAGTCTGCTCAAAAAGAAATCAAGGTGTATTCGATACCTGGTCTGAAGATGAACTAGATTATCTGTGGATTGGCGTTCGAAGATATGGGCGAGGCAATTGGGAAGCCATGCTACAAGATCCAAAGCTAAAATTTTCCAAGTATAAGACTGCAGAAGATTTGTCGGCTAGATGGGAGGAGGAACAGCTTAAGATCTCAGATGGACCAGCATTTCCATTTCCGAAGCCATTGAAGCCTACAAAACCTTCCTTATTTCCAAGCATTTCTGATGGGATGATGGCACGGGCACTCTATGGAAGCAAGTTAAATGGGCCATCCAAATTTCAAAGCCACATTACAGACATGAAGTTGGGTTTCGCTGATATGCCCTCCAGCTCACAACATGTGGAACCCTCGAATCATCTTGGACTCCGAGGTGATCACCTTCCACTTCTTCCGCCTTGGAATGCTGATAAATCATGGGCAGCCTTTTCCAGAGACATGATGACTGGCCCCTCTGGGGGACTAATGGCTTCCTCGAGTATTCCCAGAGTCCCCACACTCGTCATTCCTGATGAATACTTTTGGAGCTAGCAGCTTGGGTCCTCTAGGTTTGAATAGCTATAGCAGTGGTAATTTACGAGGAAAGGAGAAGGAGCCGAGTGCTGATAGGTTCGGGAAATTACCAAGCTTTCTGGATACATCAGTAAATCTTTTGCCTGATTTGCATAACATGGGATATGGTGAATGTACTGGATCTGAATTGCTCTCTGATCTTAATAAGGTTCAGAATGCTTCCAGTTCAAAGGGTAAAGAAGTAGTGGGCGAGTGCAGTTCTTCAAAGAGTAACCTGCCTCACTGGCTCCGAGAGGCTGTGAATGCTCCAGCAAAAACTCCCGAGCATGACCTACCCCCAACTGTCTCTGCAATTGCACAATCAGTTCGCCTGTTATATGGGGAAGAGAACTCCGCAATTCCTCCATTTGTTGTCCCTGGCCCGCCTCCCTCCCAACCAAAGGACCCACGACAAAGTTTGAAGAGAGAGAAGAAACAAAAATCACACAAAGTGAAGCAATTCAAGGAGGATGTAGCAGGAACTAGCAATGATTTCCAAAGTGGCCTGCCGGGTAAGAATGTTGCTTCAACATCTGCTCTGCAAGAGTTGCCATCTCCTCAGCTTCCAATAACAGCAGCTATAACTACTGGACATCCTGAAGGGGAATTGAAACTCAGCTGTCCACCTCTGAACCTAAATGTCATGAAACCATCGTCTTCATCAGCAAATTTGGCTCCTCAGAAGAAAACTTCTGGGTTGTCACCTTCTCCTGCAGTCATTCAGTTAGTTGCCTCCTGTGCTGCACCAGGACCGCTTGGAATGGCAACTCCAAGTTTGGCTGATCAAGGAAAATCCTCAGATGGCCAGGATCAACATTTGACAGAGAAAGCAAGTCAGACCGCAACCACCGGTGCATGGGTTCCTAGCCAGAAGGAGAAACAAGGTTCATCTGAAAGTGGCGATTCCAGCAAAACGCAGTCTGATTCTGTTCCAGCTGAGCGGCCTGTCCATGTACACGAAGTATCATCAGAAGGAACTGTCTCAGATCACAGGGAAACTGATCCTTAATCATAGACTGTATCTGGAGGCTGGCATAGTCAACCGGAATCCGGACATTTACTCCATGTAACTACAGTCATACACCTCTTATGTTGTCAAATATTTTTGTAGCCAAGAATTTCTTAGTCTTAAACGTCTAAGCATATTTTAGACCAACTATTATGTATAGCTTATATAGGAAAAGCCTAAATATAGGATGTTAAACTTTGATTAATCATGTCTTAGATTGCTATATTTTATTTCTCTTCCATCCTGACTTCCTTCTTAACAACACCCATTCTTTGTTGTTGCTAGTTATGTCTGTCCCAGAAGTTCAGTTTTCTGCTGCGAGGACTTGAATGCAGCTGATTTGTTCTTCCAGGTTCTATTAGTTTTCTTGTTCACTAACTAGCTGTTTACCTAGTGATAGCGCACAGTTTTGTCAGAGTTTGGATGCACATCATCCCTGGGAATCACCCCAGTGAATACCGGAATAGCTGTTGGGGCATGGGGGAGGAGGTGAAGCAGAAAGGATATGTGGATGATGGCCAATTCCACCTTTGCACGACTGCAATAAATATGTGAAGGGTTAAAATAGAAGGAACTGACTTGTACTGAAGATGCAAATTTTCAGCATATAAATGATTACATCTCCTGCTTTATATAAGAAGCAGATTAGATATCTCGACTGTTGCGGAAATTGTGGAATATGTCTAGTTTTCAATTTTGCTTTCTAGATGTCTTAAAGGTAGAAAGATCTTTTTTTCTTTTTTGTTCAAATGAATTTATTTATTAATTTTGTTTCAATGCGCCGCAATCGGTCTGGAATAATACTACCATGTTTCTTAACCATGATCGATACTTCAACTGCGAATCATGGTTGGAAGAGAAATTGGAACGTGCAGGTCATATGATTTTGTTCTGCTGCATTTGGTGGGCAGTGATGAATTTCCTACTATTTTCCTAAGGGTTTCTCCCGTGCTGTCATCTTCTTTTTCTTTTGTGGTTTAGTGGGGTTTCCTTTTCTTTATTCTTTATTTTTTTACTAACCTGAATTGTTGTAAAGAAAATAGTCACAAAGGCTAAAAAATGCCAAAGGTTGAGTTAGATGGGTGGATTTGAATTATATGAAGGATTTGAAATGAATGTATTTAAACAGGTGGATTTGAAACTACATGTAATTTGGATAAATTTAAGCTATACTCATTTAACTATTAAAATTACACTGTCACCTATGGGTGGATTCCAAATTAATTTAACTTTTGAATAACCTATGATGGTTTTCAATTTAAAATCCAAATTTACCAAAATCTATTTATCTAAACACAATTAAAATGATTTTTCTTTCCTTTCTTCTATTTAGTAAAAAATAATACTAATTTATAAAATCACAAATTTAGAATTATTTATCGAAAATCACGCCACATAACAAAATCATACTCGGTCTACCATACTGTTGACTTGTTGAGACTTCAATTTAGTGCTAAACTAACAATTCTTAAACGACTTAAAGCCGGCACTGAAGGCCGGTGATGCTGATAAAATACTATATCATTGTGATTTTATGAAGGGATTTGGGTAAATTTAATTTAAAATTTTAATCTATAATAAACTATCTAAACAAATTATTTGATTTAGTTATGAATTTAAAACCTCAAAAATATGATTTTAATAATCAGATAAGTGATTTGAAATTCACTCAAATTTTATGTCATTTCAAATCCACTCAATTCAGATTTATTCATTTCAAATCTTTCCTTCAATTCAAATCCACCCATCCAAACTCATGTATAAGTAGAATATTACCATGAACATTTTGAAATCTAATATATATACTTGAAGACTATTTTCGCTACTTTTTTTTTCCCCATTAATGGTTACCTTTTCGGATGAATTGTTGGATTCCGTGTAGCCTGACTTTATGCAAGCCTTGTGGTATTTTTGAGGATTTTTCCACTGCATTGGACATGTAACACGGTTTCTACATTCGCAGATTGCCTGTCTTGCAAGTATAGCCAAAAATTTGATGTTCGATATATATTTTCCCTCCATATAAGAAGACAAGAAGCCATAATTCGTACATCCACTTAATGCATTAGATCTTAATCACACATTGTAGATACCACCTTGTCAAACACATGGATACAGAATTGAATAACCAGTGGCCAAATGCAATTTATCAATAGCCTATAGTATCCAATGTCAAGTACAAGATGAAATCTAGAGTGTAGAACATTAGATCTTCTCTCCTGCCAGAAAGACGAGCAAACCAGCAAGTCACCACAAGTCAAGAAGTGAATGGATCCATTTGGCACATGCACATTAGTGGTGAGAGCCCTGAAGTACAAATCAAGTTGAAAACATGACCAAATTCAAATTGTGAATCCATCTACTGATTCACAATTTCCATTTTCCATGCAACACTAGTAAGAGCAAATGAGGTAGAGAAAACATCGATCATGAACAACGATTTAACTCCAACAATTGGAGTTTTTCTCATTTCAACAATACCACTAACTCCATAGAAAACAAGAGAAAGAGAGGGGGTCATTCTAATGTCAGTAAGCAAGCGATGGATTGTATATCACAAGTTCTAATCAGTCAAGGAAAACAATCTGCCAAGGGTTACATTGTGCTAAAGTAGCGTCATAAAGAAGGAACCTGACTAAGGACAACACATCTCCCAAATACAAATATTGGTAAATGCATTAATAGATGTGCAGAGGAAGCCAACCATCTATAGATCCTCTGGTGAATATCGGACTTCAGCAGCAAACTAAAAGATCCCTGCCATCCAATGAAGTGTTGTAATCAGGGTTCGTGCATCAAAAAATAACTACTTAAATTGATGATCCAACAAAAGCACAGAAAGTTACAGGAACGCTAAATGGAACACTCCTCAGATTTCATCAACAAAAATGAGATGACAGTATCTTTCCTATTTCCTTTCATTAACAAAAATGAAGTGATAGTATGGATGCACTCGTCAACTCATCCAAATCTCAAGGTTGAATGAGGAAGAGAACATGCAACCAACCATTAAAACAAAATCCAAAAATCCCCAAAAAAAAAGTAGGGGGTGGGGGGATAGAACATTTGGGTAGCCATTATTTGGATATACTTGGAATATCATTTAGAACAAGTACGGTAGCAACACTTTGAAATGTAATGTATCATGTCAAATGAAAAGGTGGTAGGAAAATGTGTTTAGGGAATATTTCAAGCTATTATTTCCAAATGGAGCAATATTTTGATCATCACAAAAAACAAACTTAACAATGTGACACGCATGCAAACCTAAAAAAATAAAAATAATAATAACAGTCCTCTCCAAAAAATTCACAACTCGTCTAAGATGCTTTCTAATAACGTCAAATTTGCAAATCCATAAAATGTATAATGATGATTTTGAAATTATAGGAGATAAACTAACAAGATAAATAATTCATTTTCATTTCAACTCCTTAAACGAGCTCTTATTGCAAAAGATGAACAATTCAATGGAATTTGTCAAAACTATAATTTAGAAGAAACTCAGGCCAGTGAACTCTGTACTCTAGTTTATGGCTAATGTGATGCAAATATTATGACTTGCTTATTTGATAGATCCTCAAAGATCCAAGATTTGGACTAAAATCTTAAAGAATGGCAGGCACTCATTAATTATTGTACAGAGCAAGAACATGTTATTAGACCAGAATAAGGCCCCTCTCATGTGGCAATAATAGGATCATGAAAGATAAGAAAAAAAATGAGTATTAAAAAAACAAACACAAGCTTCAAGGTAGACAGACAATTGTAGACAAATGAAGTTCAATATTTCATAAGCATGTGTGCCTAAGTACTTCAACCATTCCCTTCAAAGTTAATTTTAGATTTCAAATCAACAAAATTTCCAAATTTCTCCCAAAAGATTATCAGAAGGTTAATGAATGTAGAATTAAACCTTTAAGCAGACTAGCCCTAAAACAATTACAAGCTAGCTTGTGCTCTAAATGCTGAAATGGTATACGACTTCTCTCCATGCCATTTAGGCTCATGCAGAAACATTGACAGCATTAAGAAGTGAAATATAGAATACAAGCATACCCTGCTAAAAGAAGTGCCTCAGAGATCTGTCATGGATTGAGGTATGTTTTCCTGGGAAACCCATAGTTCAAAGGTTTATGAAATGTTGTACCTCAAAGCATCATCAAAATTTCAGAGGATTCATCAATAATTCACTAGATGACATATAATATTAACCAAATCCACTATCGTCCAAAGCTAATCCATTCTAATGGTTTTCCATTAAATCCAGTCACGAAAATGCTTTTGGAAAGTTGGGAAGCAAAATTAAAAGACCAGAAACGTTTCAGGCTTATGTTTTGTACTACACGTAATCTAGCTTACTTTTGAAGTTATAGCAATATTTTTTTTATTATAATCATATTGTATGATTGTGAATACTAGAAATACTCTATACATGACTAGAAACATTAACTGCTATCAGGGCCTTTTCTTGAAGGGGGGAAGAGGAGAAGGAGGAGGGGGGAAGAGGAGAGGAGGAGGGGGGAAGAGTAGTAGTGGGGGGATTGGAAAGTAAAACTTCAGAAAATGGTATGAACTAGGTTCTTCAAAATTTGTCTTAATATGAATTTGGTTCTTCAACGTTTTCTTAATCATCATAGGTTATTAATTTACTTAATTCCAACAAAGTCAACCGTCTAACTACATCATATAGTCAGAGCACATAGTTTTATACTATTCAAGTGCACCAAAATTGAACATTGTTTTTCTTAGATTGGATACCATAGATTAAAGTACAAATCCACTAAATAGATGTTTAAGATTAAATTAGGACTTGGGTCATGAATCACAATTGTCGACAAGAATGCTGACAGAATCTGAATCCAAACACAAAAAGAAAAAGATCTATCCAGTAAAGTAAATCTCAGCAGTCAGAGTGGAAGACAAAGCTTGATAAGCCAGAATGGGGTTGCTGGGTGGTGGGCAGGTCTATCAAATCAATGGGATAACTTGGTCAAGGAAGAAGTAGAAAAAGAAGAAAGTTATGTACCTTTAGAAAATACATATTTAGGCTCATTATCTCAACCTTAATTTAGCTATCTACACCTGAAACAGGAACAGGCAGGGGAACAAACCCTCAATTTCAGGCTTACAGTCTGTCTGTGATCACATACTACAACAATAGAAAACAAAAGGTTAAAACATACTCTTTGATAGCTTAACCAGTTGGTATTACTATATTTGTCATGACAACTTCAGTAACTGGGAAATAAAACCCTATTTTTGCATGTTGTTAACCAAAAAAGGAGTTTAGGATAACCAGTTAAAATGGTAGCTGGGCTGTTAGAAAAGTAGGAAAGGGCAGAGGTACTTCTGATTAATGCAGTGCCTGACAAAGCAAAGAAGAATGAAGAGAAGCAAAGTTCAGTCTTAGTCTCTCAGTATTAACTTTAAACTGCTTCTGACTTGTCAGTAGACAAACTTTAATTGCATGTAGATTTTTCCACTGTGAAAGTGCTTTTTGCCTTATTTTATGTTTTTTATCTTGCTGGAAAGTGCCTACACATTCTGCAGTTTAGTTATTTTTAAAAACTGAGAATACTAAAATATTCAGTCACATACATAATAGCTAAAGAGGACCTTCAGTGAATGAATCAATCATTTCCATGAGTTAGAATAAAAGTCGAAGGATTCAACTCCATAAAGCATTTGGATTAGTCCAACTTTAAAACAAGATTAGTGAAAAAATTTTCCTGGCCTAGATATATTATACTAATGAGACCAAAAAGAACATCCCAACAATCAACATTAAATCTTGGATAAGTTTAACAAATAAAAAATCAAGGTTTCAGCAAGTTTTTCCAATCTGCTCCTAAGGATCTCGAGCGAGCACATATGAGCACTTGAGAACCATTCAGTGGTAGGTCAAAAGAATAAAAGTCCCATCAGCATTTCTAGCAATGTCCTAGAAAACTAAAGAGAAGACCCAAGAAGATTTGGTTATAGCTACCTATAAGGCTATAACCAAGATTGTCATTTCCTATTACAATAACATTCTTAACTAAGTTTCCACATAATAAGCAGTCTAAAGATAGATTGACCAAGAATTTAACCAAAGAAAGGGCAATAGACACTGAATAACCTAGTAATAAACAGAATCACTTCCTTAAGAGTTAAAAAAACTGAGAAATTAACAAGAACTAGCTAAAATTTCCAGTACTTCAGAGGCACATTTGCATCAAATTTATAACATGTAGTTCTACTTATTTTCTTAGAATGTCATCATGGTCCATCACAACTTCTATCATTTGAGTATCGACTGTCATCAAAACATTGATTAAGAGTGGTAAAAACTAATCCATTAGATACCCGATAATTCATTTTGCCTGCTACTGCTGGTTCTGAGGTGGAGCATTTGGTGGAGGCGGCATTCCTGGGCGGGGTGGTCCAAAAATAGGAACCTGACCACCAGGGGGCGGGGGCGGCATTCCAGGACGAGGAGGCTGAGGCTGGGGTGGAGGAGCTCCAGGCATCCCAGGTAGACCTTATCTAGGTGGTCCAGGAGGAGGCGGGCCCCTCATCATCTGAGGTGGTGGAGCAACCATATGCCTCTGTCCAAACTGGGGCGGGAATGGCCCAGGCCCAGGTGGACCTCCAGGCCTAAACTGAGGTGGTGGCATTGGCATCGGCCCTCTCGCCATTGGCATAGGAGGAGGCGGCATTTGCCCGGGAGGCCTCACCATCGGAGGCGGCTGCTGCGGGTATGCAATCGGAGGCCTCGAAATCTGCGGCTGCATCATCCCCGGCGCTGGCCCACCAACGCCTCTGACCGGCCCAGCAAGACCAGGCTGGGCCTGAACAAGAGGCCCAGTCGGGACACCCCTACCGGCAGCCCGCCCAATCCCTGGACCGGGAACCGCCGAAGCAGCTGAAGTAGCTTTCGCCCGGGATTCATCGGGAGGTGGTGGGCCTTCGACAGTCATGGAAATGACTTCTTCGCCCCTGAGAAGGACGAGGCCGAGAGTGCGGTCGGTCTTCGCGCTCTTCTTGCGATAGTTTTGGAACCCTTAGTCGGAGGCAATTTGCGGAACTCTTCGCAGTCGCCGAGGACGAGGTTCATGTGACGGTCGAAGGCCATGAATTTTCCGACCAACTGACGGCCGTCTTGCATGTGAACCCGCATCCGGTAGTTGATGTATTGCAGCATCTTGGAGCTCTTCGACATCGACATTGTTGCTGGATTTCGGTGGAAATTCAGAGCCAAAAAAATTTCCTTCCTGGGGTTTTGCGGTTTGGGAAATGGCAATCCAGCGTGAGATTAGGGTTTTGAGGAAGACGGTATTTTTGGGTTTTATTGGAATTTTGTTGGGGTATTCTAGAAGTTTCTGTAATTATGAGGAGATATAGAGGGCGAAATTAAAATTTGTTTTTTTGTTTTTTTTTTTTCAGAAATAATCATCAATATCATTAAGGGTTAATAATACTTTGCCCCCCTAAACTATATGAGTAATTACACTT
The DNA here is from genome assembly GCA_025175665.1 of Cinchona pubescens. NCBI lineage: Eukaryota > Viridiplantae > Streptophyta > Magnoliopsida > Gentianales > Rubiaceae > Cinchona > Cinchona pubescens. The sequence continues at coordinate 1,971,138 of JANKKI010000163.1, forward strand.
TGCCCCCCTGAACTATAGAAATTACAATTGTTCCCTTCACAAATGAATATTCATCTTTTAAAAAAATTTAAAATATCAAGAAAATTTAGTTAGATGACTAAAATACCCTTGGTATTGTATTTTGATTTTTATGTATTTAAATTTTGATAGGGATGTGATATTTATTTAAAAATAAGTACAAATAAATTATATAATATTTCAATGTAATCTATATCAATATATTTCTTGGTTAAATTTTTAAAATTATTAGATTTTATTTTATATTATTTCGAATTTGAATATTTAACTGTAATGGTAGAACATTTCCAAATGGGCTTATTTTCTATGAAAAAATTTTCTGTAAAAGTATTGTATGAAAATATAATTTTTATAAAATTTTGTAATTTTTTCGATGTCTCTTACTATTTTACAATTTTAATATTTGATTTAATCTGTATAAAAAGTAATGTCGGATATAATATAATTGAACAATTTTTCACATTTTCATTCCCTAAAGTCCAAGATATCAATGTCTTATTATATTTTTTTTTTCTAATTTTGTTATAACTATCAGGAAAATTAATTAAATACATAAAAATTAAGATATAATACCAAGGGTATTTTAGTCATCTAACTAAATTTTCTTAATATTTTAAATATTTTTAAAAGATGAATATTGTGACTGGAGGGCAAAATATAATTTCTATAGTTTAGGGGGACAAAGTGCAATTACCCACATAGTTTAGGAGGGCAAAGTGTTATTAACCCTATCATTAATCATAAACAAAATACATCAAGTGGGTAACTACCCTAAATCTTTCTCGTGTAATGGATTCAAAATTGAGCATGGAACATAAATATGAGCTTTAAATTAAAAATAAAATAAAATTTGAACCAAACCGCAATTAAAGCAGTCAGCATAATGCAAAATATGGAAAAAGAAGAAGTCTAAATTAAAGAGAAAAATGAGCACTCAAGTAACAAGTTGTAGTATATTAGTAGGGAAAATACTTAGGTAGACTCGTTTTTTATCCCACTTGTAGACTCTGTGGTCAGGATTAAATTTTAAAAAATCTTGCTTATCATCGGCTGATGTCATAGATTCTCTAATATTTAATCCATAGCACATGGTCTACAAGTGGGGTCAAAAACCAGGTCTATCTAAGTATTTACCTAGAAAAAAATTATGAAATTTAAACGTCGTGTATGTAAATTTAAGGTATAAATTTTTTTAATAATTAAATCAAAATTTGGCTCCGTTTGGATAGTTATTTTTGTGATACTACTTAAAATAATTACTGCAACATATTTTTAGATTGATATATGTGAGATCAAAAAATAGTTCAAAAATGTGTTATAAATAATTGTAAAATATTATTTAAAAAATAATGAATAATTTAAGCTATTTGAATGAAACCTTAATGCTATTAGGTTTAACACCATAAACTAAAATAATAGATAACACAATTCTTGAATGCACTCCTAAAAATATTCGAACTTCAATCTTGCAAAAAAAAATTAAAAATTAATTATAACAAATAAGTATTAACCATATGAGATTTATTCTATATGATAGTAACTTACATATTTAGAACTTTAGTGTTTGTATATTTTCCCGAATGTACATACATTCCAATTCCTAATCAACTTTAAAGACAATAAAATACTAAATATGAATATTAATAATTTTTATTTTGCACCCCTAATTTCAATTTTAGACATTTGCACCTCATTTTGAATTCGTCTAACTTCATTCTAATTTTTAATGTTGTCACCAAAATTAACGTAATAATTTTGTATGTATAACATATTCAACGGGATATACAACAATATTGCCACAATATTTTGGGTGCATAAATAAAGATTCCATTAAGTTTGGTGATGATGTTAAAAATAGATTGAAATATGACGGATATCAAAGTTAAAGGTGAAAAATATCTAGAACTAAAATTAAGGGTGTAAAATGAAAATTGAATATACATTAAAAGGTGCAAAATTAAATTAGTATCCTTGTCACGAAATAAAATATTACTTATATGAAAGTATCATTTCAATCTCCAATTTATGCATATGATCTATTCACGGGCAAGAGTAATAAAGAAAGGAAAAATGTTGGGATCTCCACAAGGAGAGAACTCCAATACTTTATCATACGTTCAAAACATCCTAACTTACACCTATATTAGTTAGTTGATAATTCGTGCTATTTTATGAAGATAAATTTATACAATTTATAGAATAAAATAATATTAATGGAATGATTATTGCATGGACTTTTATAATTAACTGAGTAATTATATATAGTAATTTTTACATCACTATAAAGTAAAAAAAAAAAAAAGATTAATTACACTTACCTCCCCTGAGATTTGATCATATTATCGATCAAATCCTGTGGTTTGACTAAATTACAATCAACCCTCTTTAATGGCCGAATATTTAACAAATAACCCCTCAGTGTTAACTACCATCAAGAGAGATGTTGACATCACTATAAAATAATTATTTAATATCCAAAATACCCTTCTTGATTCCAAAGTCCAAACCCAAGCCATTCCTCCTCCTCATTCACGCTCTCCAACCCCTTCCTCCTTCTCTATTGTGTGTCCCCCTCCAACCACTAGATCCACCCATTTTGGATATTGAAATAACCATCTTATACTCTTTTAAGATCTTCTTAGAGACAGAACCACCAGAATTTATCCATCTTATCCCTTTCCATCATTTCCCATCCTTAATAAACGAGTTAAATTCTTGTTGCAGAGCCAAACATATATGCCAATTGTAAAGTCATAAACATTGTACTCTACGAGATCAAAATTTTGAGTACTACATCTCAATTTCAATTATTTCTACATAAGCGGGAAGAAAATTTGAGGTGTACCTTTTTTTTTCTTTTTTTTTTAAGGTGAGCCTTTTATTAGAGACGCAGTTTACAAAGACTCATACTTGATGGGATTTTGTGCAAGCATCTATATAGATAACGTACGTATTAGACCAATAAACTTGCAAAAAAAAAAAAAAAAAAATCAAGTATCAATGTAATTTTTTGGTTTAGTAAGTTTTTGAATTTTATTTTATGTCCAAATAGGAGTTCAGCTATGAAATGATGTAGATAATCCTTTTTGTAGATTGTCATCAAGGAACCCCAAAGGAATGGATCTGGTCAAGCCAGCAACATTGTTACGAGTGATGCGGTTGCCCTAAAAAATTTGATTTTGTGAATTGCGGGTCTTTTCGAGTTTTTTTTTTTGTATTTTTTTTTTTATCTCTATGAATTTTGATCTAACTAATGATTTGGATCACGAATTCAAATCGGTGAATGTGGAGGTGGAACTGGAAGAGAGGTGAACATGAATTTAGGACTTAATTGAAAAAATAAAGAATTTGAGGACTACTCTTTATTTTTGAAAAATTAAATTGAGGGACTAATTAAGCAATACGTAGGAGGGTAACGGAAGTTAGTGGGAGGGAAAATTTGTAGTTTCGTCAAACCGTAGGATCCATTCGATAATATGGCCAAATCTCTATGGAGATAAATATAATCAACCCATAAAAAACAAAGAAGACAATTAAGTAATATAATCGTTGAATGTGCAATTAAAACTGTTATGTTCTTTTACGATAAAAAAATTATTAATGAATATTAATTGTAGTGCACATAATTATACTCAGGAAAAATGACGTTAATGGTCCCTCAGATTTTATGTTTATACTATTTAGTCACTACTCACATTCAAAATGATGTATTTTTGTCTTTCACAAATTTAAAATGTATTATTTTGATCCCTTGACACAATTACAAACATATTTTGGTCTGAAATAATCACATGTGTATCATATGTAACAATTTCTAAGGGCAAAATTGACAACATATAAACTTCAATATTAAATTATCCAAAAAAGAAGAATTTTGGGGTTTCTGGAAGTAGGGGTAGCAGGGGAAACAGTGAGGGAGGAGAATGGGAATGGTGATGGTAGGTGAAAATTTTGGGATGATAGCTAGGAAAAGTTTTAGATAATGTCATTCAGTGTGTAGAATTTGTGTGTTACTAATTTTGCTTATGAAAAATATAACATATGATATGCATGTGAGCATTTCAACCCAAAATATATCTGTAATTATGTTGATGGATTAAAATAGTGCGTTTTGTATTTGTGAGAGATTAAAATATATCATTTTGAATGTGAGGGACAAAAAAAGTACAAATATAAAATGTGAAGGACTATTAGAATTGTTTTCTCATATACTTAATTATCGTAGATATTAGTCTTATATGTATGAAAATCTTTATAAAATTCATATCATTTGTTTAAAAAATAAGTTTTAAAAGATTATATATTAATTTTCAAGAAACAAAATTCTAAATAACTATGATATCAAAATTTCAGTAAGTAAATAATTTCATCAAAATGACTAAAAATTAAAATGCACTATATTATGATTGATTTACTCATAAACATACAATTATACAAAGCATATTTTTAAATGTGATGATATGAAAAATTACCAAAAGTAGGGAAGGCATAATATTGAAAATACTTCTGGGAATATGTTTACATCCACATTTAATAATAACATCTAACAAAATTTAATTATTAATAAACATAATATTGGAATGGGATGCAAAAAAAAAATTCTTAATTAATTAATTTTAGAATTTTGTTTATTTCTTGTGATACAGTACACACAATTATCAATTGAGAGAATTGTGATTTAGTCCCTTAAGAAGATCCCCCAAATTTTATTTAAACTTTTTCATCCTCAATTATTTTCGCAATTTCACGGAGGTCCCGCAAGTAATTTTTTATCAATCAAAGTAGTTATCTAGCTATGATAACAAAAAGAAAAATACTCGAGGGACAAATGAGTTAAATAAAAAATAAATGGTATGTCTGTGGATTATAAAAATACTTGAGGGACATAAAAGTTTATAAAAAAAATTCAGGAGGCTTCTGCGATTAAAAATAGTTTAAGATGAAAAACTAAAAAATAATTTGGTGAATCTTCATGAGCTTTTAAAAATAGTTTAGGGATTAAATTTGTAACTCTCCCTTATTAATTTTTTTAATAAAGTATTATAATTGAGTTACAAGAATAAAATTACTCAGGCATGATTATGTTATTCATTTTTTCACATTATTAAGAACTAACCCATTCAACATTATATTTGTAAAGTATTTTTATTTCTAATTTATTATAAGTAGCATCATTTTATATTTGTCACTATTGTAAATAATTGATACTTATGTAATGATCCATAATATGTAGTCTTATAATTCTTTTGGGAAAAAAAATAAAATATAGAGGTAGGTTACATAATGTAAGGGTTTTGAGCAAATAAAAGTAGTTAAGATGAGATCTAGGTAATTAATTTGAATTCAAATAGTTAATTAAGTATTTTATTATTTACTTTTACTATTAAAATGTGTATACTTACTAATATTTGTCATTTGCCAGGGTAGTAGAGTTTCTCACAAACAACCCTTTGATATATTATAGTTAGAGATATAAATATAGATATAGTTATAGTTATACATACAGATATAGATAGATAAAGTTAGTGTTGTATAGTTTATTTTAATAAATGTGAGTTTTAGTCTACTTTAACACTAGTATTTCCCCAATTATATGGGTTCTGGTGTTGCAATTGTATATCCCACCCATTGGGGTATATAAACTCTGGTATTCTAACATTATTTTACAAGTAATTTGCTATTAGCAGTAGTTATTCCATATAACATCATTATAAAAAGATTTTTGGTATTATGAATCTAATCTTCATCAAGAGAAAAATTGATTCATATAAAATTTAACCTGAAGAGATACTTAAAAGTTGAATGTAGAGTTTTTATTGACCTTTTTGGTCAAAATTGATTTAATAAGATACAAAACATGACTGACATTATTTTTTTAGCACTGAAGTATGTAGATTGACGGTCAATTTTAACTATGTCATATTTCTCAATTAAAATGGCTTTTGAGTTTGAAATTTTGGCTAAATTAAAGGTTACACATTAATCAAAAATTTTGAAATAAATATTTTTTTTTAAAAGTGATTTGGACCAATTAGAATAAGAAAATTATGACTATATTTGGATAGCAAACTGTAGATGTGTCAGTTGGATTTTGTGAATCAGGTTTTGCAAAACCCAGATTCACCGACTCACAATTTTATTTCGGTCTTGGGCCTTAATCAAGCTTGCCCAACCTCACAAATGTACAACTCATACTCGAATCAGAAAACTATTTGGGTTTCGTTTCTTAATCGGACTAATCCAAATTCACATTATCTAATAAATTTTTTTATAGATTATTTGTTAAAATTTTGTTGTTTTATATCGGGTTAACATAATATGGAATAGTATATACTATTCATCTCATGAAACAATCAATAACTATATCATTGAGTCACAACATTACAACTAAATTGACTAATAAGATTGGATTATTATTTTTAGTTATTCGAATTTAGTTAAGTTAGTAGAATGCTAGAATCATTAAATATTATCCACATAAAGTAAAGTAATATTATTTAATTTAACGGTAGTTAATTTAGGATATATGTATATAGTTATTCGGGCCGAACTTTGATCGAGTCGAGCCTAGTAAAGTTCAAACTCGACTCACAATTTAATCGGATCTAATATTTAGGTTCAAAATCACTATATCCTACCTTACTTTAATACAAGGTTAGGCCCTTTATATATTTGGCCGAGCGGGCTAAATTCGGGCCAATCAGGTCCCATTGACAGTCCTCGCAAATAGTAAGGCATCATTTGGGTATATTTCTTAAAGAATAATGAAAAGATAGTGCATTATTTTGGAAATGTAATGGTGGTGGTAGTTAGTTGGAGATTCTTACATGGACTCATGACCCAACTTGTAGACCTTTTGATTTAAATAAGTATATGCATTAAATGATGTATGGTAATGTAAGAAAATGCTGGTGAACCTCTTATTCTAATCATAATGCCTACAAGTAAGACAGTGGTCCGGATCTACGTAAGAATTTTCTGTAATTAGTAGAAGAATGAATACTAATGGAGGTAAAAGAATTAAAAGAATGAAATAAAATTGTGATAAATGTCAAATCGTGGTGTTGCTATAAGAGAAGGGTTAAATGCTCAAAAAATAATATTAGAGATTAAAGATTTGGCGACTATAAAGATATTAAGGGAACTAATGGGTAGATTTGTCTATTTAGTCAAAATTTCTAATGCATTTATAATTGATAGTTAATTCAAGGATTTTAATGCTCAAAAAATAAATTTAGGACTAAAGTGTTAGAAGTTTAAGGGGTAAATTGAAGTGTAATTAACCCTTCGTTTATTCTACAGCTCTACTTGTACTTCCGATTAACCCAAGCCCGTGATATAAAACCCTGTACTGGCCCAAACCAGTGTGCCCATAAGGAGCCCAAAAGGAGCCAATTGTCACGAATAGTCATGCGAATAATATGCATACATTTTTATCAGTGCATCTACATCTTAAAAAAGAGAGAAATCCAACTAAATATCTAAAAGGATTAATAATACTTTGTCCCATGAACTAGGTGAGTAATTATCTTTTGTCCTCTAACCTATAGAAATATATACTTTTTCTCCTATTCACATTATTCATTCTCTACAAATTTTAAAATATCAAGATGACCTAGTTAAATGATTAAAATACCCTTATTTATTGTATTATATTTTGACTTTTAGTGTATTTAATTAATTTTTGATAGTTATAAAAGAATTAGGAAAAAATAAAATACAATATAATACATTGATATCTTTGACTTTAGGGAATAAAAATATGAGAAACTGTTGAATTATATTATATTCGGCATCGCAATTCACACATATTAGGCCAAATATTAAAAGTGTAAAAAAAAAATACTAAGAGACATCAAAAAAATTAAAATTTTTTAATGAAAATATATTTTCTTACAACACATTTAAAGAAAGTTTTTCAATAAACAATAAGCCAATTTAGGAATTATTCTACCACTAGTTAAACATTCGAATTGAAAATAATATAAAATAAAATCCAAAATTTTTTAAAATTTGACTGAGAAATATATTGATATAAGTTATATTGAAATATTATATAATTTATTTTTACTTATTTTTAAATAATTTTCACATCACTAACAAAATTTAAATACATAACAAATCAAAATATAGTACCAGGGTAATTTAATCATTTAAAACTAAATTATCTTAATATTTTAATATTGATAATAGATGAATTGTGTCAATGGAGGGCAAAGTGTATATTTCTATAGTTTATGGGGCAAAGTGTAATTATTCGCCTAGTTCAGGAAGGCAAAGTATTATTAACCCTATCTAAAATTAAGGGGTCGATGATTAAATATAATTTTGTCACATATACTAATTTTGGCGATTGGTTCTAGTTTTGTAAATCATTACCCCATTTTTATATGGATGGTTGAGATTTTGTTAAGAAATGCTTATATACAAAGGATAACTTCATAAGCCCCCTTAAGGTTTATACTAATATCAATTAACATCTCTAAACTTTCAAAAATATCACTTACCTTCCATAATTATATTTTTGTTGCAACATTTTTAGCCCAAATGTGTAAAAACTAATTTACGAGGAGAGAAAGAGAGACAGAGTATTTTCATTCCAGTTTTTCCCTTAATAATAAAAATTTAATTATTAATGTGGTTGGAGAAAAAGGAAAGAAACTTAGAGAGGTGTAAATATAATTATTAACATGTAACATTAGGTTATAACTTAATGTTATTAATATAAAAAATACATTTTATTTTTCCAGTTTATTAATTTGTAATTTATTAAATAAAATACCAACATTTTTCTTAAATATTTAGTGTATTTCTATGTTTTTCAAATTTTTATTTAAAGCGACAAGCATATTGATTAAAAAAAACTATGATCAAAAGTTTGTTTTAAATTTTCTAAATGTATAACTTTGTGATTTCTCAAATAAAACATCAATTATATTTTTCTTTTACAATCTATAGTACTTTTTTCGTGTTACAATTTTCTTTTCAAATTCATACACAAAATAACATTACGTGTACGCATGTTCACAAATAAATTTACAATACACACACACACACATATATATATATATATCGAACATATGTTTATATTTTCCATTTCAAGTTTGTGATTTTCTAAACAAAATACCAAGTACATTTATTTATTACATTACATGGTGTGTTTCTGAACACATTCCAAATTTTTATTCAAACCAATATAAACAACCATATTAATGTGATATTTTCCTTAATTAGATGATACAAAATTTTATTGTTTCTAATTTTTTGATTCATGGGTTTGTGCTTCCCTAGAAAGTAGTAACTATATTTATTTTTATAATATATAGTGGGTTTTCTACTTATTTAGATTTTTGCTCAATGAGACAAATACAAAAGAAATTAATTCGCACATACTTTTGCAATAATAAATTGAACAGAAAATTTGTTAGGAATGTAAAGGTCCTATGTGAAATTGTTAAAACATCTTAAGGGAGGTTTTTGAAATCATCCATTTCGTTATATGAATAATGTACTTACGGTAAATGTCTTTTCATGCTATTTGGTCCAAAGATGGGACCTACTTATAAGAGAATGAATATAAGTGATATTTTTGAAAGTTCGAGAGTGTTAAGTGATATTAACATAAACTTCATGGGAAGTTTATGAAATGATCCCTATATATATACAAGAAAAAAAAAGTGACAAAATCACATCATTAGATCCGCCAAAAAAGAAACGAAATCCGACTAAATATCTTAAATAATGGACTGGTAATTGAATATAATTTTGTCAAATAAATTTATTTTGAAAAGTAATTTTAAATTTATAATTGTGTAAATAATTTCCAGGTAGATGGACAATAGGAATAGTGAGGTCTACGGGACCATGCATTCAACTTGGCATGACCACAAATATTAGAGCAAAACAGAATGAGAAGACTTTCTTGTTCCAGGATTCATGGCGATGCATGTGAAATTCTGAGATAGTTCGTAAATACATGAGTTGAAGATGCATAAAACCAGTACTTTGTAAATGTAAATGGAAACCATTTTAATATTTATATATATATATATATATATATATATATATATATATATATATTCACGGTTCATTTCAGTTATTGCTAATTAGTTTTGAAATGTAATCTCATGTTCTTAAATATGGTATTAGAGTTAGTATTAGGTTTTTTCTCTTCCACTTGGATTTGCACGTATCATGGGTTCTCTCTATTCCAGTTCAACAAGCTCGCTCTATCCTCGGGAGTTCAGTGAACCCAAGTCGTGGGCTCTCTCTTTAATTCCGGGCACTTAATTCTCCGGAGGTTCAACCAATCCAAGTTATGGGTTCTCTCTAGTCCGGAGTATTCAACCAATCCAAATCATGTGTAAGAGGAGGTATTAAATATAAAATATCCTTAGTTTTAAGATGCTAAACAGATTAATAAGGGTAATGGGCCACACTATATAGACAAAAACTTTTCCATAATATTGATTTTTTAAAAAATATATCTATATATTCTTTATTGTTTGTAAAGGATAAAATCACCACCAAATATCAAACATCATATAATAGATGAAACGTGTCAAAATTATTTTATTAATGAAAATATTTATGGATGAAACGTGTCAAAATTCTTTTATTAATGAAAATATTTATGGGAGATTAAATAATATATAGTAATAATTACAAAAATGATTAAATAAAATTTCTCAAAAAATAAGAAAAAATAAAGCTAATTACAAAGGACAAAGATATCAAACAAAAATTATATTTCCGGTATAAAAAAACCAAAAAATTAAACTAATATATTCTATATAATATGGATAGGTATCAAGTAATATAATAAGAACATAATCAAAATGTGAAAATAAAAATTTATTCTTTTATTTTACTCTGAAATGTACAGAAAATTAATGGAAAAAATCCTCTATATTACTCTAAATCCATGCAACTCGAATAAAAAGTATTTAATTTTAAAGACATCCAAAATAACATAACATGTAATTTCTATAATTTCTATTCTAATTAATTTTTTAATATATTTTGTAAATTAATTATGTATCCAGGTAGAAAATATATTTTCATATTTCTTAACCTTATGATAATATTGACGTTCTAAACTCTTCCGTTCATCGTGAATGGTATCGAATGTGGTTTAACTCCAAATTTATATTTTGATATAATATTTTAGCATGAAATTAAATTTATATTTATCTTAAATATATAAACAAAATGAAGGCTAATAAAACTGTATGGATTTATTTATTTTTATTTTTTATACTTTTTCAATTAATTCCTCTTATTATGAACCAAAATATTTAATCTACGTCTTTATTATTTTGTTACATAGTGAAAAATTACATTATAATTTTCAAAATCGACAAGTAAAATTAATCTATATCTGCAATTATTTTTGAGTATTTAATAGTATTACTATATTCGAATAATATATGTTGTCTTTTAGAGTTCTTACCCGTTTATTTTTTTCTATATTGTCATTTCTACAATTTATACGTAGTATTCTTATAGGTCTTGCAATAATTATTCTAGATTATTTTGAGCATTACAATTGGTTTAACTTTTTTTACCTTATCAATAGTTAGTCCAAACTAATATTTCTTTATTGTTTTAGCATATACTATAACAACCGACATTGTAGTTTCTGAATTTGACATTTAAACACATTATATACATGCAACTATTTAGAATATTGTTACAATCATTATTTCAAAATATTTTAGGTATATATATTGTATCATGGGTTGAACTTATTTTCTATGTATATCAATATTTTATCTAAACTAATATTCTATAAAATAATGTTATTAAAGATAAAGATTTAGTAATAGAAATACTATTAAAGAGATAAAAAATTAACAAATACTTTTATCTTAATGAAAGATTGTGAGTTTTTTATTTTGTTACTGAACTTTACTTTCGTTACTTGGTTAATTTTCTTTTCTTCATGTAGGACAGAAAAACAATTCTAAATTAATCGTAATACGCATTTAAAAGAAATAAGAAAATAGTGTTATATATTTCACCATTTTTCACTTTATATAAAATTTAATTATTTATTTGTAAGATTCTTAATTTTGTGATTTTTAAGTTAGAACATACTCATGAATTCTTTACTCATGGATATCTCTCTCCTGTTAATCAAAATTTCAAATTAAAGAAGTTACTATAATCAAGAGTCATGAAACCATTATAGTTGACCGTTCAGTTAAGGAAAGTTGTACTTGAAAAATGATATTAGCTATTTGTCATCTTCTTCAATTAATCCCAACCAAAGGCCAACAAAAATAATTCAACTTCAAAGCATATTTTCATCAAATTCTACGTGAATCAAATATTCTCTTTATGAAAAGTTTATTCATCAGACAAAATTAAATAAAAAAAAATTTAGAACATAATAGGGGTAAAATGATCAACATATTTAGTTGACATAATAGAAGGACTTTACCGGTTAATGGATAATGCTAAGTATTAACCTATCAATGACAATAAAAAAGGGGTGCAGTGTAATTAACTTTATATATAAAGCACGCAAGGGAAATGATCTAATTAAATTTTCCAAACTAGGCATACTTGAATCAACAATTAGAAAAAAGAAAATAATTATAGTGAATTTGGAATATTTATAATAGTTATAAAGATTGTTTTATTATGAATAAAAAATAGAAACAATTTGAACATATATAATAGGTATAAAATGTAATATTTTATTTTAAAAATTCTTTGCTTAAATATAAATGATTTTTTCACTCTTAGAATTATATACATTCTTATTATTTAAGCCAAAATTTCATAATAAGTTAAAGAAGAAACAATTTATTTCATTAGCATTTCATGCATTTTAGAATAAGATAATGATGTTTTCATGAACATTCAATGCATTTTAAAGCAAGACAAAAGAACAAATTATTATTTCAATTTTTTATAGTGATTTTGATATACTATATTATACTTATCCATAATATGGAGAATATATTAGTTTAGTCTGTTTGATTTTTTATGTATAAGACATAATTTTTGTTTAATTAATTAATTTAGTCTTTACATTTTAATTAGATTAATTTTTTATGTTTTGAAATTTTAATTATAATAAATATTTTTATACAAATAAAAGTCTTCCATCTTATTATGTATTTATGTCGAGATAGATGGTTGTATCCTAAACAATAGGTAGAATAGATTATGAGTAATTTAATTAATTATGTTTTTCTTATTGGGAACATTAGAAATTATATGATTCATTTTTTTATTTTCTAAAATTTTAATTATAATATATATTTTTATAAAAATAAAAATCTTCCATCTTATTATGTATTTATGCCAAAATAGGTGGTTGTATCCTAAAAAATACGTAGAATAAATAATGTGTAATTTAATTATGTTTTTCTTTTGGGAATTGGAAATTATCATTCATTAAGGGCGAGTATTTTAGGCATTAGAAAAAAGTAGAGAAACACTTAAATATATTTTCCTATTAGGTATTGGAAATTATATTTCATTAAGGGCGGGTATTTTAGACATTACAAAAAAAGGAGAAATACTTATATATGTTTTCTATTGGGAATTGATAATTATACTTTATTAATGACGAGTATTTTAGTTATCACAAACAAGGGAGAAACACTTTGAGGGGAGAAACACTTTGAGGGGAGAAACAAAAAATTGGAGAAATAACTCACATATATATAATAGGATAGATCGATAGATATAGATAGACAGATATATATAATGCTATGGATTTGATGTGCAATTCAAATTGTGTATATTTTCAATTTCAGTAGCCTGAATCTCCTCTCCACCCGATAGAATATATGGACGGTAATAATTTTCACATAACATATTAACGGATGGGAGAAATGAAAGAGTTGTGTCGTTAATTAAGATAAAAAAAACATAATATTAATTAGTCACAAGGTAGCACTTTTCTCTAGCCTTGCGTATTTTACTGTTTAATAGTATTTCATTAATTTGAGATTTTTTTTTAGCAGCGACCAGTGCTCGGTAAGCATAATCATGCCTAATATTTTCTTTGAGATTTTCTCTTTCTTTTCTAATTCAATGGAGCAAAAGAAGTTCTAATATCTGCATATCTAAGTTCTGAATGATTTTATCTACCAATCACCTTTTGATTTATGAATGTAAGTTACATCTACACAATTTAGGTTCTTTTAAGCACGAAATTATCACAAGCATATCATCAATAAAGTGTTCAAAAATATAAAGGTGTCGTATAGAAAATTTTTAAAAATGTGTAATTTTCTATTGTTTTCAAAATGTTCCTTGTTTCAATTCCTCTATAAAATAAACATTCGGTATTTATGTTGTTTTTCAATTTCTTTTGATAAGTTCCAGAATTTTGTCCCATAAACTTAAATATTTTCTCTATAGTACAAATTCATCAAATTTGATATCTTGAAGATGTACAAAGCACATGGCACATGCTTCCCAAACATTATCTTACACCTATCCCTTACCCTTTTAAAGGAAGATTTAGGTACATATGATCTTTGACTCTATTTGTACACCTTGTGGTGTAAATTAAATTTTATAAAATCTATGATATAAGTTGATATAAATAAGATTTTATAAGATTTAATCTTGACCGCAGAATCCGCGAATAGGATCAAATATCGGGTTTATGTAAATTTTTTTCCTCTTTCACTCCTTTTTCGATCTCTGACCAACCACAAACTGACAATCACTCGCAAATTTTCAGAACATCCCACGTTAAAAAATTGACATCCTCACTCAATGCATTTATCAGCAGCTTCTGTGATTGAACATTTGAACATGAATCAAGAAAAGAAAGGGAAAAAAAAGAGAAAAGAATGAAAGAATAGCACCCTTTCTCACATCAGACGGCACGCCCATTGTCTGCTAAAAAACAAATTATGTTATGAGCGAAATTGAGAAAATTCTTAAATAGGTTGGTTAAATAGACTGGATATACGATAAGTATTATAGACGTCTTGGTACAAAAATCAATCACAAGTCACACGCTATGAAAAAATTTGTATTTTCTTTTAGCTATGAAAAAATTTATTCTTTAGTTTAGAATGATGTGAATAATTTTAGATAAAGTTCCAATTATGAACTAATTCTACTCAAAAATTTCTCGAAAAGCCACACTAAAAACGTGGGAAGAGGAATTTAATTAGGTATGTCTATTGGGATAATCTCAATTTCTAAAAATGAGAAAAAAAACAAATTAAAGAAAGGAGATGATCAAAAGACAAATTCATTTCAAAATTGAGGGTGATCAATATGATCCTCACAAAAGTGTATACATCACAACGCCAATCCAAAGGCATGATTATAATTTATAAGTGTTATTAAATAAAAGATAACAGAAATGCATTTAGTAATAGTACTAGTACATAACTTCCTTGTAGTACTAATGAGAAGTTGTGACTAGTCTTTGACAGTCAGTTCTCGGGGCACTACTTGCAACAAACCTTGAAGAAAAAGCATAGAACTTGTAATAATCTTCATCCGAAATGCTTCCCGAGCCACTTGTATCAAAGTTCAAAGAATAGCTCATTGGATCATACCGGCATTGGAAAGATGATTGTCTACTTTGAGGACAAAGCATTTTTCTTTGTTTCTTGAGTTTTCTCATCAATCTTGACAACCCACAACAGCTTGATGATGCATTATCATGATGATCTGATCTTGATGAAGAAGAACAATTAGTTGTAGTGGTGGTGGAGGAAATTGAAGCGATTTTTGACCAGAGTGCCATTTCTACCATTGGCTTAATTAATCTTGCTTCTATCTCTCTTTCTTTTTTTTATGCTTAATGGGATGGATGGACCAATGTGGCAATGTGGGAATGGATGGAGCTTTGGAGGGTTGTAGTGCTAGAAATGTGAACAAGTGGGGGATTGGGAGTGGAGGAGTGAAGAAAATAGGATCCCTCTTTGAATATATATAGGTGAATGAGGATTCAAAGTTGCTTTGATAGTCACAAAAGAATTAGTTGTATATTCCACAGTAAGCTAGAAAAGAGAAAGGGAGAAACTCTCGAGGGACAACTTTGGGAGTAAAAGCACATACGGAGGGTAATTTAAATACTATACCATTGTATATGTACAAAATGATAAAATAATAAAATTATTTATGTAAAAAGGACAAAATACAATCAAATATATAAAATTAAAATATTAACGATTCAATATAATTTTGTTACTAAATTGACTTTGATAACGATTTTGATTTTCTATCTTTGTAAATATTTTTTTATTCTATCCTAAGGAGCGAGTAATACACACAATATTTCTTAAGTAGCATTTTAATCACTAATTTTCTTAAATAAAGTAGAGAGGTCCGTAATAAAGTAATAAACTCATCTAGTTATTTGAAAAAATTATTGAATAAACAATGACACCATGACAGTAAGCAAAGCTAGAATTTTCGCATGCGAGAGTATTAGAAATTCAATAAGTTAGTACTATTATAGTATTTTTTTTTCCAACTTCACATTAAAAACAAAGACGTTAAACCTATTTTTAAATTACAACTTACATGTAACTACTTTGTTTTGAGTCTCATCAATTTTCAAGAATAATGTTTTGAAACTAAAATTTTAAATCAAATTACCTCAAAATATTTATGAAAACTTATAACTGGGATCTTTTTACACTAGCTAGATCAGAGACTTGTGCATTATATTTACAATGGACTTAATAATTAAGAAGACCAATTTTGCAAGCTAGTACTACTATTTAAATCCAAAGACTTCTCTAAATTGTGGATAAAACCTCATTAGCAAGTGAATTTTTCATTAAGGTGGAATATTTTTGAATTTCGACTATGCTATACAATGATACGATATTTAAATGTTAATATTTCTTGGCTCGCACATAAGAGGTAACTTCTTGGTGTCAAATAAATGAATAATGAATCTTGAATTCTTTTGAAAAGGGAAGTTTTGTTTCAAATATTCAGTTTGCTTTCGGTTGATATCTATTCTGATTTGATTATGCAAATAATTTGAGGAAAGAGGTGGAAGAAATAATATCCAGGTGGTCATGGAGTATTAAAGTAAAGGCTATAAAATAGTGCCGCTGAAGTTGGTCAATCTGATCCTTGACCATGTGATCCACAGGACCACAGACCTGGCTAATTCTTACAAGTTACAACTGCCGGTGAATTTAAAAATTATTAAAAAAAAAAAAAAACAAAACAAAACAAAAAGTTTTAGAATAGCGAGTATCCTACCCCACGAAAAGTTTTCCGTTGAAAATTTAATCACACATAACAAGAAAAAATTAATTTTATATTCCTTGACCTACGTAACAACAAATATGACTTGCATTATTTTGAAGCGAAAAAATATGCTTAACAGTTTCTTACATTGTCTATATTTAATTTTTTACACTCAAAATGATATATTTTAATCAATTATAAATCCAAAACGTAGTAATTTGATTTCTTAGCATATAATTAAGGACATATTTTAGTTTAAAATAATCACATGCGTATTATATGTAATATTTTTTAGGAGTAACATTGACAAATGACAATACATAACTTTAAATACTATATTATTTCAAAAAAATAGGATTGGAGCCGTTGGAGTAGGAGGTGGCGGAGGAGAAGTGGCAAGGGGGGAATAAGGGTGGTGGCAGGTAAGAATTTTGGGTGGTGGTGGTGGGGGGAGTTTTAGATAATATCGTTTAGTATTTTAATTTGTATGTTTGTAATTTTATTTATGAAAAATGTAACATACGATACATATATAAATATTTCATGTCAAAATATATCCATAATTGTATCGAAAGACTAAAATACTGTACGTTTTGAATTTATCAGGGATTCCAATACATTATTGTAAATATGAGGGTTTAAAAGGGTCCAAGTATAAAATGTGAAGGACCAAGGATGTTTTTTCATTTAGTTTATTTTGTGAAATTACACTCCATAAAAAAAAATAAAAAAAAATTTTGGCAAATGTTAATTAACTAAATGACTGAGTAGCTAGTTTATATATTTACCTGGCAGCTTGAGTTGATGGGTGGGTTAACTTATGAGGAGGACTAACGTAACCAGAAAAAACCAATACAATGATTCATCATACTAATTATTATTTTTTTGGTAAAGGCAATCATACTAGTTGATCTTCTATGAAATGTTTTGTGGTCTGTATCAAGGTTTGTAGAATCGGGATCCTAGGTAAGATCGTTTTGAAGGTTACATGATCGAATCGTAGATAGGATCGTAGGATCGTAAGATTTTATCAAAAGAATAAAAATATAAATTTTATTTATTTTTAAAGCTAATATTCATTAAAAACTTATATAAATAAATATAAAATTTTAATATTCATCATGAAATAAATTTCTTTAACTAAAATTTATAACATTTGACATTATATAGTTGTATTGTAAAAAATTATGCGTTATCACAAAAAGTTATGCGTTATCGCAAATTTAATACTATTCTTTAATTAAAAACTAAAAAAATAATATGAATAGTATAAACTCATAAAATATAACATTTGAATGAAAAATTATCAAAATACTGACTTAACTTCAGTAAATATATACATAAATTACATGACTAATGGCACCAATTAGAGTTTATCTATAATAGTGATCCTACCTCTAGGATCGGGATCGATTTTATAAATTTGAATCGTAGGATCGTAAGGGTATGATCTGGATTCTAACAACTATGGTCTGTACAACTGTGCATGACCCATGTCTTATAAGTTAGGGATAATAACACTTTACCTCCTTAAATTAGCTACGTAATAACACTTTGTCTCCCTGAACTAAAAAAATTACACTTTATTCCCTAATCAGACATGATTCATCCTGTAAAAAATTTATAATATCTTGTTAAATGACTTAAATACCCTTAGCACTATATTTTTATTTTTGTATTTAAATTTTGATAATGATGTGATAATTATTTAAAATAATGCCAAATAAATTATATAATATTTTAATATAATCCATATCAATATATATCTTGATCAAATTTTCAAATTTTGTTATTTCATTTTATATTATTTCGAATTTAAATATTTAATTATAATGGTAGAACAATTCTTAAACGGGCTAATTTTCTATTAAAAATTATTCGTTAAAGATATTGTGTGACAATATATATATATTTTTTTATAAAATTTGTGATTTTTTTGATGTCTCTTAACATTTTACAATTTTTATATTTGAATTAACTTATGCAAATTGCAATGTCAAATATAATATAATTCAACATTTTATCACATTTTCACTCGCTAATTATTTTGTTCTTATATTTATTATAATAATAATTTTTATTATAATATTAGTTTGTTATTATAGTGCATTTTATTTTTTTCCTAATTTTTTTATACGTATTGAACATTAAAATTAAATACATGAAAAATCAAAATATAATACTAAGGGTATTTTAGTTATTTAACTTGATATTATAAATTTTTTAAAAGATAAATCATGTGATTGGGGATAAAGTGTAATTTTTTTAGTTTAGTAGAACAAAGTGTAATTACCTACCTAGTTCAGGGGCAAAGTGTTATTAACCCTATAAGTTATAACCTGAATTTTGGAAGGAAATTATTGCCACTCACCACGTATTAGGGGATGGGTTATGATTAGTCATTCCAAGATTTTCAAAATAAATATATTTTCTATAAGAAAAAATAGATATTTTGAATGGTATTTAAAAGAGTTAGGTTTCTTCTTCAATTATTTTTTTAAAATTGTAAATAAACATTCCCTTTTTCTCTCTCACGCAACACAGATATATGTTTATATATATATACATATATGTTACGTAAATTAAAATATAAATAACGCTTGTGATTTTTGCAAAATACACACCTTCTCCCTTTATGCTTTAATATTTATTTTTGCAAAGGGAATAGAAAAGTGTCTAAAGTAACACTGATTCGTGAACTATCATATATACCTCTAATTAATTCAAATGTCTGACAAATTTTTTGAGGTCAAATTAAAAATAAAAATAGGCATCACAAAAATTTTGGTCAAATTGAAAAAAAAAAACCCTAACAATTCCTTTTTTTTTTTGCCTACACAACTGACACCCCTCATCTCTTTTTCCACCACCCCAAATGGTGCCACCCTATCCCCAGTCTAACCCTGCCACTGCAAAACCACTCCCCACCCACCACTCATCCCCTTCCTTTTTTATGCCTAACGCTATCCTCTCTTCCTTTCCTCAACCCAATGATATCCTTGATCCCTAGCCCCTAATCCTACCACGACAAGGTTTATGATGCTCATTGAGTAACTAGTAGTATCCTAGTAATCGTTCTTTTTTTTTTTAAAGGTTTATGATGCTCATTGAGTAACTAGTAGCATACCCTAGTAACCCTTAAAAAAAAAAAAAAAAAAAAACTCTTCTTCTATCTTTTAATGATTCGAAACCATGACGAATGGATTACAGGGGAAGTGTTTTACCACATAAGCTGCATGTGCTTTATTGTCATTCTAATAATTTCTCAATAATCTATGGGAGGAACCCATTTAGATTGGGTGGCCCACTTTACTAAAAATAAGGGCCATGTTTCTCTAAATGGAAGTCTCCAATTGATTTTTGAACAACTATTAGAATGTCTAGTAGTTGTTGAATGATCAAAATAAATTTTATTATCCTACCACTGCCTCTTCCCCCTTTCTTACTAGCTCCGTTACTGCCAAGCTCCCTACCCACTTTCCTGCCCCATCAAGTCCCTTCACCCACACCGATCTGCCACCCAACCTCTTTCTTGCCACTCCCCAACCCCTTCATACTCTCACCTACCCTCTCCCCATTATTTTTTTCCCTTCCCTACCTATTGAATCTCTCTCCTTAGCTCGCCATCCAGCCACCGCCAAATCCTTTTCTCTCCCCACTAGCCCTATTATTCCCTAGCTCCCCATCCATTTTGCCGTTAGAATAAGCCTCATCACCCACACCAATCTACTTCCTTTCCCTTTTCCCGCCACTTCCTAGCACTCTAGTCCTATTTTTTTCATCCCTATCAGCCTCTCTTGCCACCCCCAGCTCCTTACCACTTCCCTTACCCCACCCAAGCTTGGATCTCACCTTCCTATCCTTTCAGTCCCGATCTTTTCTCCCTTTTCAGCCTTGATCTCCTCCCTATCCCTGTAGTCCCAATTTTCCCTCTTCCACCCTGATCTTCCCTCCTTCAATCTCACAAAGTCGACAAATTAGGAAAGGGAGGGATGGATGGGCAGAGGTGGGGATACAGGTAGAGGTGGCTAGTGTGAGAGAGGAGTGATAGAACACAGAGAAAGTAGTATAAGGACGAGGTGCTTACTTTGCCATTTCTTTCTGTCTGCTTCCAGATGTACTTAAATGGTCATTATCCAGGTTAAGGGCGAGTATGGATTGGGGTAGGTAGGAATTGTTGTTGCTTTTGTACGTATAGGTGGATCCACCGAATCTAAAGGATTTGGACCCCTGCCTCCATCTATCTCATATGGGCTTTTTCATCTCTTCTACTCAGCTTTGATGCCGTAAATGAGAAAGAATGTGGTGTTCTTGACTAAGGGTAAAAAAGTCAATTTAAATCTTACTTTAATATTATTTAAAAAAAAAAAATCTTGTACATGATACATGTGCATGACTGTCAAAAATAATTAATTTTGAACGTCTCCGATCATTTTGCAATAATAATAATAACAATAACAATAATAATAATTATTATTATTATTATTGAAGCATAAGACTAAGGTGTATATTCGAAAACCACGGGAGGGTAATATGTCCCTATTCGAGAAACCACGTGAAACGTATTTGCATTTTACCCTTGCTCCCGAGTACTCAATTGCTGGATCCATACTCCTCACATAATTTGATCATTTGCCTTCTCCATGTTCTTGTATCTAGTGCTATGTAGCCGGCTCCTGTCCACCACGTGATGGCTGATCAGTCTACTCTCTATCTCTGGTCTCCTACTAGACCATGTCTATTTGACTTAAACTGAATACTGTCTTCTTCAAAGACAACAAGCATAATACAGTTCCACTTGATTGAGATTATTGACCTCCAAATGCATAGGATTAATGGCATCATGTGTTTGTCCTGATTAATTATCATTCATACGGTATTTGGCAATTTATTTGTGGGCATTACTTAAGAAATTTATGTTTAGAATTTGGAATATTAAAAATATTTTAGTTCCCTATCTTACTTATCCCTTTTCTCCTTTTTTTTTTTTTTTAATCCCTTCTCCTATTTTATTAGTTATGGTTCTTTGTAAGTTAATTTAGTTGACAACGAAATATAATTTAGACGGTAATCTTTTTCTCTATTACCTATTAGTTATGGATTTGAATCGATAAAAGACAGGAGGAGAGGTAGTTTTTAATAAATAAATAAATAAATAAGTAAGTTAACCTAGTTTCTCAATTCAATATATTAAGATGCCTGATTTGTTTTTAAAAACTTCTTTTACGGACTTGAATATTTTACTTTTTTGAAATGCTAAATATTTTATTCTTGCATGAGCTAAAAGTATATTCATTCAATCAGAAAAGTTAAACAATGCCAATGACAACTAGACGAATGGATTATTGATAAATCATTTCTCAATACTTTAACCAAAAAGATGCTCAATAAAAGTGCATCTAGTCAATATTCCATGGATCTAAGATCTTCAAACTTTACCTTTATAATCAGACTGGTTATGATTGATTTCTGTAATGACTGATAAGTTTTCTTAATTAATTATGTTCTCTTTAACTGGTTGATATTTAAATGGTTTAAATTTTAAAAAAAATAATAATAATATGTGATTAAATACTTGTGCTAACGTTGATTGTTCAGGAATATGGGTAGGAGTAGGGTCCAGAAAATATTAAAATAATACAACTAATTTGATAAGCTGTGGCTCTCTGACAAAACCGCGTCGCAATTCAGAGAAATAATTGTTGTGTTATTCGACAAAGAAATATATTAAAATGGATCTGATTTTAAATTTTACACGTACATCTTGACGTCAAAATTAAATTTTATAAAATTTTATTTACATCAATTAATATCATAAATTTTATATAATTTAATTCACATTATAGAATTTTTAAATAAAATAAAAAATTAAATCTACTTAACTATTTCTCAGCGACAAATCTATAGGAAACTTGTTAGTTACCATATTCACCGAACACCGTAAAATTCCGAAATCTAAAGATGAAATTTGAGCCAAATTCTGAATTTTGAAATGGGAAAACAACATAAATAATCACTCACATTTTATATTTATATATTTTTAATCTCTTATATTTAAAATGATGCATTTTAATCAATTGCAAATATAAAACGTACCATATTGGTCTCTGGGTACAATTATAAGCATCCTTGATTTGAAACATTCACATACGTATTAAATTTTATACTTGTCTTTTTCATAGGTAAATTTTTATCGGCAAAATTAACAACACATAAATTTTAAATACTCAAGTACACTACCAAATCCTTATCCACCACTATCCCAAAATTCTCACCTGTCATTACTGCCCTAGATTCCTTCTCACGCTACTTTTCCTCCACTGTCCCTATTTCAATAGTTCTAATTCTTTTCTTTTTTAGATAATTTAGTATTATCAATTTTGTCCTTAAATATGTTATATTCAATACGCATGTGAACATTTTAGTCTAAAATATGTCCGTAATTGTATCGAGTGATCAAAATAGTGTATTTTAAATTTGTGAGGAATTAAAATATATTATTTTAAATATAAAAACTAAAAAAATATAAATATAAAATATGAAAAATTATTAAAATTATTTACTCTTTTAAAATTTATACGATATGTTATATTTTAGTTATTAGTTTCCATGCTATGTGTGAAGCTCGTGAAATAGTATTCGAAATTTACACAATGTGTTTTTATTTTGAACAATGGACTAATAAAATTCAAATAACTCCATTGTGATTTATTGAATATTTTCTTGTGCTTATTTAATGTGCAATTTACGTCCTTGTACTTCATTTTTTCTTTTATAAAATTAATAGATTTTGTCCAACACGCGCCTAGATGGCGTGTGACATTATTTAACAAAAAAATTTTGTGTAAATAACACTTCAATTGACATTTTTGCCCCAAAAACCCTAGCACTGCTCCATCTTTCCCCGCACAACACCTACTCCTCATCTCTTCCACCTCAACCGCCACCGTCGCTGTCGCTACCACCACCACCACCATCACCTAGATCAGTCAACCACCTCCAACCCTACCTCCACAATCAGTCAACCCACCCCACCTCCAAAATCGGTC
The DNA here is from genome assembly GCA_025175665.1 of Cinchona pubescens. Taxonomy (NCBI): domain Eukaryota; kingdom Viridiplantae; phylum Streptophyta; class Magnoliopsida; order Gentianales; family Rubiaceae; genus Cinchona; species Cinchona pubescens. The sequence continues at coordinate 1,995,410 of JANKKI010000163.1, forward strand.
AAACCACTCCCATCCTCACCCCAGATCCAGTCAACCAACTCCCCACATCCAAATCAGTCAAACCACCCTATCCCAGCCCACAGATCGACAACCTCCTCTCGCTCACCACCACAATCCCGGACGAGTTTTGGAGTCGTTTCTTTTCTATTTATCATTTTTTAACAGGACGAGTTTTGGAGTTTTCTTTTTCATTTATCGTTCTTTTGATTTTCAAGAAGAGAGATTTACACTAGATAGAAAAACAGGAAAAAGAAATAATAAAGATGATGATGCCATGATATTCCAATTTGGTTCTGTAAAATTGGCAGTGATAGATGGTGATGACCTCGCCTATAAGTTCTGGCTGTGCTGATGAACCCAACTATGAATGAGTGGCGAGGTAGGGGCAGATAGGGTGGGGGGTAGCGGGGAATTGAAGTGGGTGAGAGTTTGATCGGGGGTGAGGGGAGGGGAAATAGGGTTGCAGGGAAGTGGTGGAGGAGGGGAAAGCTGGTGGCAGCACCCAGTCTCTTATAAGACGAGGTAGTACTGTTACATGCTATAATAATACACATAGCAGGCGATTATACACATGTGGGGAAGAAAAGGATGGGATTGGGACATATGGTTTTTGGATTTTTTTTTTTTTTAATTTGATCCCATTGATTAGATTTGTCTGTTATTTTATTCTAAAACTTTGTAATTTTTTATTTTATTTTTAATTTGACCTGAAATCTTTATGGGACAATCAAATTCGTTTAGAGGCATTTATGACAACATACAACTTGTGTAATGCTTTGTCAACTGTTTCAAGTGGTTGCCCCCACCACAAATAAGTTACCAATTGCTATACCAATTATTTTTCTATTTTTATATTTGTTAAAAATTATTAGTAATAAAATTTAAAAAAATTCTATACCCCTTCAGAATATTATGTCATTATATTTTAAATATTTGTATAATAGAATATATTATCAAATTAAATAGTGGAGGAGTCTGGATTAATTTTTAATGGGAAGAAGTTATATGATTTTGGACGGCAAGACAATCAAAACGGTATAGATTTGAAATAATGGAGTTGAATAAGAAGTTGAATTTTTGTTTTTTCCGAGGAGATAAAAATGGAGTTGTCTGAATTCAATTTTCTAGACAATTACACAAAGAAATTTTGCGGTTGTAAAAATAAAGAAGATAGAATTTTTGAAAGAAAGTAATGCCGAGCAAGTCTAGCATCACAAAAGTTGAAATAATAGCATAATGATGGGTGAGAAAAAAGAAAAAAAAGAGTTAAAAATAATGGATAGTTATTTAGTAAATAAGAGTGAATACCTTAATAAATAAGTCTTTATTTTGTTAATTAGAGAGGGATAAAACAAATTTTTTATATTTAATGGGGATACAAAATTAAATACTTTAAAAAATAAGAATAATAAAATATGTAATAATACACATTTTTGTGGGTTAAAGAGGATACGTGTATTATAAATCTGTCTATAATTTTAAATATTTATATAATAAAAAATTTAAAATATAACAATATAATATTTCTAAGACTGTCCCTTTTATTTAGCTCACACTTCCTTCAATACCAAACTAAACCACCATCTTTCGATATAATAATACAGTAATAAAATTCACAGTATATCATGACCAAGTGAATGGGAAGTACTTGAATTCAGGTACAAACGATTTTGATCCTCGCGTATATAATTTTAAGTTCAATAGTAATTCTTCAAATTCACATTCAATCATGTATCTCGCCATAATTTTTGAAAACATTATTTTTTTTTTCTTGGAGATGCAATTATTGACGAGAAGATGCTGTCCTATCATCCAGTCCTTGTATCTCATCACAATACAACAATTCCTTGATCCTTCATGGTATTATTTGTGTTAAGAATATATATATTTTGGGGGACTACATGAAGTACAAACAAATGTAAAACAACCCGTTTTAACAAGGATTTCAGGTGGCCACTGGCCATGCTATTATAACTGTTTTAACCAAGTAAAATTTCAAATTATTATTGCTACATTTTTAAGGAATAAGCACCAAAAGGATTTTATAGAAGCATTATGTAAGTGGTTTCCTGATCCATCTTTGCAATATAAGCACTTAAAATCTAGCTTTTTCTTTCATTTAAAGAATCAATACTGGATTTTCACCCATCTTTAACGACTTTGGAATAATTATTTATAAGAAACGTCTTACTAATGAAATTGTATTACGTTGTTGGCTCCATATCAAATCACAAATTTTATCTAGCTTTTGTACATCTTGCTATGTATGTATTACTTATAAATTGAAGAGTTTGAATATAGTCATATCTAATATAAAAATTCTTAGGTTTTTAAACTTGAGTCATGTTCTTTATTAATTGAATTTCTGGTACTACTACTGATTAAAATCCTCAAAGTATATTCATATTCAAAACAGCAATTTCAAAGGACTGTAATTAAAACCGAGGATTTAATATTAATATATTTGAAATGATTTCCTCATGGTAATTTGTAAATTGTAAGTCAACTTGCCTTGAGCAGTGCGGAAGTTATTGGATCCTTATTTATTTATTTATTTTTTAAATTTCCTTTTCTCATGTGTGCAAGCTGCTGTTTTTAAGTTCACATTTTTCCAAGGGAATCTAATTCAGAGACACTTCTGCTGCTAAGAAACGAAAATGATGACGGTTTTAATGTAGGCATTTTTGTTGTTGTGCTTCCTGGTCAAACTCCTATCCTAGAAAATTAGCACCTCTTTCAGAATTATTTTGGCTGACAAACAGATTAATAATAAACTACAAAAGGTTGTAAAAAACTGAACACTAAAACACAATTTGTTCATGCATGTGCTACAACGTGCAGTCGAAGATCACAAAGGATTGAAAGTGGTTTCGGATATCATGACTTGTTTTATATTTGATTAATTCAATCTTCTGCCAAATATATAAATCAAATATTAATTAGTCCATCTATTTTTGCACCATTTGATGCTTTTTGCCGACGAGGGCAGGTGCTTATGGAAATTTGGTGCGGTAAACTGTGGCTTGCCGCCAATTCAGAGGGGTTTCTTTGTGTTTTATGATTAAGGGTAAGTTATAAGTAAAATATAGTTTTCTTAAACACTAAAAGACGAAGTGGGAAGTTTGTGTACTTTAAAAGTAAGATATTACCTGCAATATTAGTAAAAATTATTCAAAAGGGTTAGTATAATTTATCCAGAATTTTCACTAATCAAGCATTTCTTTCATTCATAATTTCTTCAACAAATTTTTTTAACGTAAATATCAACTGTTATTGATGTTTTAGGGATCTCGAAATTAATTTTGTTTTCATTGTTAAAAATTTTAGATTGAAGTTATATACTTGATTAAGCTAATTATTCTCATGCATATATGGTTATAGCAGTGGCAAGTAAAACTTTTTGAAGCCTAGCAAAAAAAAAAAAAAAAAAAAAGGGTAAAACTTATTCAACACAGAAGACATTATGAAGGAACTATTGTACAACCCTTTTCCAAGTTCCTTTTATACTGACAAACTTGAAGTGGTAAGTCATACATATATATATATATATATATATATATATATATGTGTATAAATATATATATATATATTTGAAGGAATACATATTCCTTTCTGGGTCAAGTCTACCATGTTCAAATCAATGCCAGCATTTGTAAAATTAAATGTAAGTTGTTGATCACTTTTTTCCATATTAAATATGTAATGGAGTTTTTTAAGATCACCACCTCTGCAAAATCCTAATTAAAAATACACTGGCATGTTGGTTGTGTACTTGTATTCCTGTCCTACATACATATGGTTTTTAGTTTTTACCGACTAGAAAATATTTAAATAGATTCAATCTTGTACTCTATCTGTAAATCTTGTGATCATAATTAAATCTTATTGAATTTTGTTTATCACAGATGATGATATTTATTTCATATAATTTAATTCAAATCACAAGATTTACGAATAAACCCAAAACTAAGTCTATCTAATTATTTCCTTGTAGATTATGTGCATATACATATACCTAACATAAAAAATCATGTAATGGAAGATATTTATTTAACACATATCAATATATGTAGGAGAAGAGAATAAGTTATAAAATAAAACACATTCAACTCTCATACTGAGACTGGTATATAAATCCACAACAGAATTACCTTTTATATACTTTAAAAATTTCTATATTCTTGTCTTAAACTCTTAACACTCTTCTTAACTGAATAATCTAGCAAACCCTCTATTTATAAACTTATAAACTTGACTACCAAGAAACCAAATTAAAATAGAAAATTCAATTGAATTAGGAAACTAATAAGTAACTGTTACCTAAATTCTAAACAGTGGGAAATTACTATAAATATATTTTTAATAAACTTATATTAGTATAGAGTTTGATTTATATGTCAACAATGAGTTTGATTTATATGTCAACAATGTCTCTCTTAAATCAAACTTTTTATGGAAGCAATCGAAGCTATCCACGAACAACAAATATAAGAATTTTTTCAATGGCTTCACCTTTCTCTCCCATGCAATCGGACATCATCATTTGAGTTGATTTCATCTTCTGAATTTTTGAAATGATTTATGCATTTGGATAAATAAATATTCGTCACTCGCTTTCCTTCAATTTTTTGACCTCCTCCATTGATGATAATTAATATTAAATTTCTCAATTTTTTAAAATCAATCACAATCAAATTTGCAGGATTTTTTCGGATCACTAGCCAACATTATACAATAATCTCGACTAGATCTCTCTTTTTAAATTTATTCCAACTAGGGTCAGATTGTCTTACACCCTAATTATCAAAAAATAAGTATTACAAGACCAACCTCTTGTGGTTCAATTCTCTATAATAGACTATTCCAACGTAACTTTTTCTTCAATCGTTAAAACACCTCAGGATCATATCCTAGAGTTTTGATACCACTTGTTCGCACAAAAAGTCATGCAGTGAAAGAAATTTATTTAACACATATCAATATGTGGAGAAGAAGACGAAGAGTCACAAAATAATACACATCGGATTGTCCTACTAAATAAACTCACGGTAGAATTGCCTTTCACATACTATAGAAAATTTCTATTATCGACTCTCAACTCAATTATTCTCAATTGAATAATCTAGCAAACCCTTGATTTATAAGCTAACAAATTTGACTACTAAAAAATCAAATTGGAATAGAAAAATTCAATTGAATACACATTAGGAAACTAATAAATAATTATTACTTAAACTCTAAATCGTAGAAAACTACAATAAACATATTTTTAATAAACTTCTATTATTATAAAGTTTGATTTATATGGTAATAGTTTTTATTAAAATTTTAACAGTTGCAATTTTTCGCGGAATGTATTTGATGATTATAAACAGATATCACCTAAACTATTAAGTAATCATCAAGCAAAGTTAAAAGCACACCGTTGATTATGTTTTTCTCTAAAAAACAACATGAAATAAATTAAAGAGTGAATTATATTTTACCTTCTTAAATTTTAATGTTATTAATAGTTTAATTTTTAATATTATTTTTTAAACACTTAACCCTTATGTTATACCAACCCAATATTTTGACCATTCGATCTCTATTCATTCTACTTTTTATAGTTTAATTATATTTTACTCCCTTAAATTTTAGTGAATCTAATACTTTAGTCTGTAACTCTATTTTTTTAACACTAAAGTCATTCCATTATGCCAGGTGATTAATATTTTGATCATTTTAATCCTATTTATTATAATCTCTTTATTTTGTTTATTTTGGTCTAATGAACCTATTCTTTATTAGAGAATTTAGTATGAAGATATATTTAGAAGTTGAATGCAGAGTTTTTGCTAACACTTTTAGTTGGAATTAGTTTAATAAGATGGAAGAACATGACTGATTATTTTTTGAGCACTAAATTCTTAGAATGACGGTCAATTATAATTGTATCATGTTTCTCAACTAAAATACGTTTTGACTCTAAAATTTTAACTAAATATACATATATATCAATGAATCAATAATTTTGAAATAAATAGTTATTTTTCAAGTTATGCGGGCCTATTGTAGGAAAATTATTTCTTTCTTTAAGGTAAAAAAATTATAGTGCACTATTTTAGTGGTTTGGTAGTGGTTGGGAGATTCTTATATGGACTTGTGACCTAACTTGTAGAACTTATGGTATAAAACATGTGTTAAGTGTATGTTAATACTCCTTTCATCGTTTTATCTATTTATATTGTTACACTTCTCATTTTAGAATATCTCAATAAAAATATCACATTATCTAAAATGGATGATTTGCTTTGTTGAAATTCTAAAATTATTCTTCCAAACATTTAAAATATTTTCAACTCCAATAACCAATGGGCCCCAATAGTCAATTCATCATCAATCTTTTCAATCTTCTCTCTCCTCTCTACCCCCATTGGAGCTCTTTAATTGCTAATATTTGTCATTTAATTATGTCAAGCCAATTCAACTTATTAAGGCCACTTATAGACATTTGATAGAAATTTATGCTTACTTAAAAATTTGTATAAATGTATAATGTGACAATTATATTAGGACAGAGGAAGTATAAAAAAAGGAAAAAAATTTACAAAATCACAAATTCAGAACCATTTGTCGAAATCAATCCATGTGACAAAATCATATTCAATTATCAACCCCCTAAATTTAGATATTCGATAGGATTTCGTTCTTTATCTTGCGGATTTAGTGACACATTAATGACAATTGGAACATTGTCACTTGGGCCTTGTTCTCAATTACTTATAAAAGTCATAAGTTACTTTTTTTGAAATTGGAAAAAGCACTTTAAAAAAGCCTGTACATAGTTGCTTTTGAAAACAGTTTTATCTTATATAAAATGAAAAGTAAAAACATTTTTGAAGGTCCAATCTGATCTCCAAAATATAAGACAAAGCACATTTAATCTTCATAATTTCTGATTTTAACTGATTTAGGACAAATTTAGAATTTTCGTTACTTCGACACCAACAAATTTTGCCTTCTTTGAATCTTCATCACTTTCTCTTCCATTGCTTAAGCCTTTTCAGCAACCCGGGAATAACAATCTTTGCTTTTCCACATATTGGATCATCATACTAAGAAGAAAACTTGCACTTTTTTGGCCTCTCTACAACATCAAATTACAGAACATTAATGTCCAGAAACTATAAAAAGTTTTTAAAAAATTAGGCAATATTGATCATAAACTCACTAACTACCATAGACATCCATTGAAGTTTATTAATCTTCTTCCAGGATCATCATTCCTCTAGCATGTAGTTAATTTAACTTTGAATCTGCACTTACAATTAGGTATTGTTGTCATTGAATTGAACACAAACCTAACTCTATTTCTTATCCTTCTACAATTGGCTTAGGTATTGTTGTCATTGAATTGAACACAAACCTAACTCTATTTCTTATCCTTCTACAATTGGCTGCTGACCCCTTAAATACCTCCCGATTTTATCCATAGGAACTAGATTTCTTTGAATTGATAGCACTGAATCTACATTTTTGGCAAATTATAGGCAATTGCAATTTTTTAGAGTTTTATTTTATGACAAGAGAAATGAAACACAAAGGGAGGAGACTGATATTTGATAGATTTAACTATGGTAAGTCTATTTTATATCCCAGATTAAAAGTAACAATCACATGACTTTTTGGATTTATAATTAATGAAGATTTTAAATTATCCTAAATTGGTTGAAATCAGAAACTATAAGGATTAAATATACTTTGTCGATATTTTGGAGACCAAATTAGACCATGACCTAAATTTTGGGAACCAAATTATATTTTTCCTTTTCAATTTTTGTTCACAAATCCTTTAAGAAAGTGATTTTTTAATTCCATAACAAAATGATAGTCTGACTCTTATTTTAATTATAAGGTTCACAATTAGAACTGTGGATTGACCATATAAAAATTTTTGTAGTTAGTATAAGAATGAATCAATGAAGGTAAAAGAATAATAAAAAAAAGGAATAATAGAGTGATAGAATTGTCAAAAGGCTTAGTTAGCATAAGTAGGGGCGGATTTTCAAGATTTTAGGAATTGTAAATTTTACCTTTAAAAATTTTTAAAATTTAATTTGTATTCTTATAAAATTTATATTTCGCCCCCCTAAATTTTTGAGAAAAATATAAATTAACCTTAATAAATATTTGGCTATTAAGTTTTGCCCCTTCCCTAAGGTATAATTTCTGCATCCACCCTGGGCATAAGGGAAGGGATTATGTGTCTAAAACATGTTAACATAATATTAGAGACTAAAGTATTATTGAGTATAAAATTCAAGGTATAAAGTGTAATTAGCCCATTGATTGTTAGTGTAGGAATTTTCATAGTAAAAAAAATAATGTTGGGACTAAAATATTAATAACGTTAAAATTAAAGGAGTAAAATATAATTAATCCAAATAAGAAGGAAAGGGAGTCGGGGACAGGGAGAGGGAGATATGGAGATGGAGAGCTTAAGTGATGAAATTGATTATGTTATTATTCCTTTCACGTATTTCAACTCTATTATATTGCATGTGACGGAGTTCTTACTTCTAGATAAGGTCTATTACGAGGTCAGATTTAGTGTTGAAATTATCAATTCTTGTAAGGAAGGCTTGTGCATATCATGATGAGGAGGGCGCCAACATTTTAGACCTCGACCGGGCAAAAAAGGGGTATGATTACGGGAAAATATTTAGTTAGATTCGTTATTTGGCTCCACCTGTAAATCCGTTAGAATTAAATTTTAAAATATCTTACTGTCCTCATCTACATCAATTGATGTTATAGATTTTTTAAAATTTAATCTACACCATAAAGTTTGCAAATGAAACCAAAGATCGATCTATATAAATATTTGCCTTGATTAAGTTGCGAAAACGACGTACATTAGGCCGCGGAGTGCATGTTAAGGATGAATGCTAGCTTCGGGCTTAGGGTATATTAATTAAATTAAGACCAATTATCCCGGCATAATCAAATTATGTGCATTGCATTAGTAGATTCATGAACCAAGTAGCTAGCGTTCACTGTCCACGGAGCTTGACAACAGAATGTTAAGCAGAGGTTTAGCAATGATACAAACAAGCAACAACTTAATTAATTGCAATGAAATTGTTGTGTAGGAGAGAGATGGTTATTGATAAGGAAACATAAATACTAATAATGCATCCACAGGGCTTCATTTTTTTTATAGTACTATATATATTACTTACTAATAGAAATTATATTATTTCATGATGTTGTATTTTAAAAGTTTGTAATGTATAAATATTTAAAATTAATCGGATAATCAGAACTATTCAACTTAATTCCTACTAATTTATTAGCCTAGAAATTTAATCATGTTGTGATGACACGTGGTGGGATGAATTTTAGTTTATTAAAAAAAAAAACTATTAAAAGATAGAATTGCCTATGGTTATCTCAACTGGAGGCAAAAAGACGAATAACTGTGAGGCCTAGACCAACAGTTTTCGTAGTAATATTTTCTCTATTTCTACCTATATTTAGGCAGATGAGACGGTGTACCATTCATCTCTAATAATGATTGTGAGTGTATTTATATATACCATTATTTTTTTTAGTATTTAATTATTCTCATTCCTTAAAAAATATCTAATTTGATCATACAAGAGATTTGACAATGAAATGAAATTTAGGTGATAAAATACTTTTCTTATATGATTTATTAATCCGGATTCGAGTTATTAAAATATAGGAAAGATTTTGAAGTAATTTTTTCTTTAAAAAAAAAAAAAACGTGCAAGCGGCTTGGTACTACAGATGCGTAGGCCAAACTTCAATCTACCTTCTTAAAAGTTACATTAAATACAACTTGAATACTGTGAGCTACCTACTCATTTATATTCTCACTTGAAATTTAGCTAACAGCATTAATAAATTAAACTACTTCGCCAATGAATATAATTGCTTTATCTGTAATTTTTAATTAGTCTTTTATTGTTTTGTGTGTTTAATGAAGTTTGGTGGCCGGACAGTGCATGCATACATAGCTTTACGCTTATAGTTAGGCTCATGCTCCCACAGACGACCCACGCGTCCGCCTGTATACACTAATCTCGATCACTAAATATTATTTATGGCTTGATTAAGCATCACAGCTTCTCATTCAATCTTTTAATGAAATGGTACGTAGATTGTCTAAATGTCTACAACAACATTTATAGTTGTAACCATTAATTGTCGGACTTGCTTAAATCCATTGTATCTTACAGAAAATAGAAGATTCAACGGATTCAGATTATTCGATTTTTGATCATTCCTCCAACCGTGCAAATACAAGATATGTATTCTTGATAAATTTATCATTGCATAATATCAAGGGCATGTGGATTAATTGTTCACAATTTACTTTGTTATTCAATTGGCTATGAGTACCCAGCTTTTCAGGCAAAATTTATTATAGTCATTGAGTAATTATTTGATATTTTAGTAATTGCTCAAAAACTAATGTAAATAAGTCATTTGGACAAAACATATTTCCCTTGTTTGTACTAAATTAGGCTATTCAGTACAAATAGCTTCTTTCGATTGATTATTAAGTAACTACTAGGATCTCACTAATTTACTCAATGATTACCATAAACCTTTTACCGCCTCTAGGATCTTAGTACGTAGTTTTGTTTGAAGGAAAAAATAAAAACAAAAAACAAAAACAAAAATTCCATCCATCTCTTGTTTTTGTTTTGTTGGTTGATGTTGTCCCTAGGAGGGATAGCCAACACGTTAGTGACAATATCCCTCAAGATTTTAGAATTTTGGCCTTTACAATTTATAAAAAAAATTAAAATTTTTATTTATATCTTTATAAATTTTATATTTTGTTCTCCTAAAATTTTACAAGAAATATATAAGTTAACCTATATAAAGAAAGACCAATTAAATCTCAGGCCCTCAAATCTCAAATTCTACATCCGCCCCCCTAATTACACAGTTGTATATGACACTGTCTTTTAATAACATATGGATTTACTATTATTTTTTACGTGTTTGTAATGTAGATCATCTAATTATTAGATCTCCATGATTATTAATTTTGCATTCTTCATTTTATAATAAATATATCTTCAAAGAAAAAAAAATAATCCTCATGCTCAATGCATGCATTTTTCCAGACATGTTCAATATTCGTCTACGAATGAAGAGAGAGCAATAACAGGTAAAAAGAAAACAGATATGCTGGCATTATTACAAAGCAAAAGTAATTCAACGAACTGATGAAGCAAGGGAAGCAGTCAGGGTCTATTACGATTTAGTGCAAGAATTGAGGATGCATGAAGATCAAATATTTCAGGTTTTGTGATCTTAATTATGTCTACATGTATCACTTTCTACAGCCCAAATGCAATGTTCATAGGACTTGCCAGGTTCAAAGTTCCTAGACCTTTAGCAAGTTTGGTTCTTCAATCTCTGAGGAGCCCAAATTGCTTCGTGGATATAAATGGCAATTTTTCAAATTTGTAGAGGAAAAAGTAAATAATAATAAAATGTTGACTTTGTTTTGTTAATCCCCTCCGGGCGGCCGCGCGATGTAAAGTTTATTAAGCGAGTGATTACAACATGAGATTGGTACGAAAAATAAGATAAAAGATTCTGTAATTTCGATTATTTGACTGGCTCAAGGACCTATCTCAATATTATGAGAAAGGATGGCATCAGCATTCAAATCAGATTGATGAGTAAAATACATCATGAATTATTATTATTTTTTTAAAAAGATTAAGTATTTTGTTTCTACTACAGCCTCTCTCTTTATATACGATAGCACCAATAATAAAAGGAGATAATGTGATTCATAGCCAAAATCATGTCCACGGAATAAATAGGAGCAAAAGAAAGGTCCTAAAGTCTACAAACCTAAAGATTAGGCAATAGAAACTCTAATTAGAACGATGAGTAAATTGCACTAGTCGCAAAAGAGAAGGCCTTCACCGTTTTCACCATAGCTTGAAATTGATTGAAAAAAGATTTAGTTGTCAGTGTTAACATATAATGTATTTTAAAGAAATAGATTAATATTTAAGGGGTTGATGGGAGTCCAAGCAGCCATTTCTTTCTTGATTTTTGAAGATGCTAAAATTACAAATCCATGCTACATTTTGACAAATAGAAACCACATATTTGTTCGACAATTGAAAGGATAAACAGTAAATGATCGAATTTCAAAAACAATGGATAACACATTTTCATAGTATTTTAATACACTTATGCTTGAAATATTTGTAAACTCGGTTTATATTTTGACATTGAATTTATTTTTGTGGAAGGAATACCAATTCCAATGAAAGCAAACTAGATATTGGTACTCGTCTCATATTTTATTGTTGATCCTATTATTATTATATATGGAGTAACACATCTTTTGAAGGGAAAAAAAATTTACGTACCAAGATTGGTTTTACACTTTTAGTTTGAAGTTCTTGAGGGGAAAATGATGAAACAGAAGCGAAAAGTAATCTAACTATCATCCAATTTGTTGGGCTATCTGAACTTAAATTACGTTTTAAACACTGGACATTTTGTATACAGAGCACAGAATTTAAGCCCATAAGAGTATCGGGTTGCGATCTAACCAACCCTATAGGGGATACCAGGAGACCTAATTGGGTAGTATTAAGGGATTAGAGAATTCTTTTCAAACTAGGTAAAGGTGCTTTGGCACCACCTAGATTTCTGCAAGGTTTGAGGTTTGAATTCCTGACCTCACAGTAAAAAATACCTTATGAGGCATCTCCTGGCTAACTTCGCTAAGTGGAGTTGGTTGGGTCACAAGTACAGGCGACTGAGAAATATAGTGTATCTATGGAGAAAATGCAAGTACAGTTCGCCTCTCTCCTGTCCTATAATGGCAAAATTTATTGTGGTCATTAAACAATTACTTGATATTTTAATAATTACTCAATAACCAATGAAAAACTTACATTTGAACAAAATATGATCCCTTCATTTGTAATAAAGTGAGTTATCATATACAAATAGTTATCACTCATTAGTTATTGAATAACTATTAATATGTCATTACTTACTCGCGGTATAACAGCTGCAGTTGAATTAAGGAAAATGAAAATTTCCATACTCGCCGCCACATCCCACTATCACACTACTACAAAAATGTTCAATTGTTACTTCTTTCATCAAGGGGTATATTTTTACTCTCTCTCTTACAAACACACACAAACGCTCTTCACTGTGTGTTTCTCTGTTCTTTCAATTTATTTATTTTTATTGATTTCAAGTAGTATATTTTCTAGCCAAGAAGCTATTGGGTGAAAACAATAATATCAGATAAGCAAAAAAAATAAGTTGAAAATTTTATGATACCATACTGTTGTGGTTTAATACTTATACGTGTGGTGCTTGATAGCACCATAGAGGTTCCAAAAATAAGTGCTTAATTTGTTCTCAAGCTTCTTTAATTGTTGTATTGATATGATTGCTAATAATTGTCATTTTTTTTGGCGCATTTTGAGGAATTGGGGATTGCCATTTATATCGATTGTAATTAAATTGAAACTCAAGCTCCAATTAAGAGATTCAAAGGAGAAAATATTCAACTACTAAAATGAAACTTGAAGAAGTTTTTAGAATGTTAATTGACAAGTAGAAAGAATTCTAAGGCCAGATAATACCGAAGCAATTAAAAAAAAAAATGCGAGCAATCGGTGAATTCAAGGATAAAACTATTTGATGATATCGAACATCTATGGTCCAAAGCTTATTGCGAATTAAAAATAGGTGAAGGTTTTCCAAGAGAAAGTAATTCATCGTATTTCTTTTCCCGTTTATGCTTCCATTGTGTTTTTAATCATCATGGGATGAAATTTTATATTTAATCATTCAACTATTAAAGAGCTGTGTTGTATTTAGATTTGTTATCCGTTTCCTCTTAGTATCTTTTACTTGCAGCATGAATCTTGCTATACTGTAGCATTGAATTTCTAAAGAACTCTATGACACATACTAACTGCATTGCAGTGTTTAATAACTATGTATGTGCGTGAGAAAGAGTGATGACTTTGGCTCATCATATTCTAAGTGTTGAATCAATTTTTTCATCATTTGAATTAGTTTGAGGAACACTTATTGTTTAGCATTTCTTTTATGGGGGACACTAAAGATTCTGACCTAATAGTATTCCAAATAATATTGCGAATAAAGGCTCTCCAAATGGAATGATAATGTTTGTTTTTAGTTTTTGATTAGTACTCTGTACTTGCTTATTCTATCTTCAGTTTTCTGTGATGACTACTTACTGAATCTGTGGTTGCCAGATCACATTAAGTAATTAGTTTAATAAGCAAGAAGAATTTCTTAATAACTATCTCTCAATTGGGCTCGATCTTGAACCGCCATCCGGAGAACGTAATAAGGAGGAGAATAGGCCAAATACATGCGTATGCAGAATGGATATTGTAGTTGACTTGCACAATGAAGATGGGGCATCTGTTAGTGCTCCTCTATTCTCTGTGCATAACAAAGCAAGTGCACGGTATGGTTCGATTGGCAGAGCATTAAATACTGACAATAATTTGTTTGATGCTCGTGGAATGGCTATGAATTCTGAAAAAGATTTAGATTTCCATGAAGGTATGGAATTTGAGTCTAAGCAAGAAGCTTTTTCATGTTATAAACAATATGCAGAATCTATAAGATTTTCTTCCATCATAATGGCCAGCCAGCGACCTAGAATATCTGGAAAATTTATAGATGTAAAATTTGTGTGTACCAGCTATGGAAACAAGTGAGAATCAAGTAAATTAGAAACTCCAGATCCTCTTCCAAATGCTAATAGCATGTCGAATGTTTCTGTCAAGACAAAACAGGGCAGAATAAATAGGTCTTGCTCGAAAACAGATTGCAAGGCAAGTATGCATGTTAAGAGAAGGCAAGATGGATGGTGAATTATCTGCAGTTTGATAAAAGAGCATAGTCATGAGATTTTTCCAGACCAGGTATACTACTTTCTAGGTCTGGAAAACATAGATCTAGGTAACGGAAATGTTGATTCATTGCAAGCAATTCGGGCCAGGAGAAAAAAGACTCGCACAGCAGTGTCGAGACAATCTGGTAATACAAAAAAAGCTGAGAATAAAAAAATGTAGAACAACAGATGATAGTGAACCATATTTGGCGTTAGGGGATGAAGATGCCCAAGCGATGCTTGAATATTTCTTTTGTATGCAAGACGAGAATCCTGATTTCTTCTATGCACTTGATTTAAATCCCGAACAACTCTTGGGAAATGTATTATGGGTTGATGCCAAAGATAGGCTCGACTATGAAAGTTAAGTGATGTGGTGCCTTTTGATTCAACATATATCAAGAATGAATTTAAGTTGCCATTTGTGCGTTTCATCAGTGTTAATAATCACTTTCAGTTTCTCTCTTTTGGTTGTGCATTGATTGGAGATGAAAGTAAATCTATGGGTGGCTGCTCCGGGCTTGGCTTAGAGCAATGAGTGGTCAAGCTCCCAAAGTAATTCTGACTGAGCAAGGTGAGATGTTGAAAGAAGCTGTCTCTGAGGTTTTTAAAGATTCTTGCCACTGTTTTTTTTTGTGGCATGTAGTGTGCAAAGATTGAAGAAAAGCTCAGTAATGTGATAAGGCAACATGAAAGTTTTGTTCCCAAATTTGACAAGTGCATCTTGAAGTCAGTGGCAGAGGAGCAATTTGAAAAGAGATGGTGGAAACTGGTTGAGAGGTTTGATTTGAAAAATCACTCTTGGATTGTGACCTATATACATGAAAGATATATTTTTGGTAGGCATGTCTAGTACTCAACGTCTGGGATGTTTTAGCTCTCTTCTCAACAAAATCATTCAGCGATATAAACTACGTTGAAATGTTTCTTGACTAGTACAAGTCTTTGTTACAAGAAAAGTATCTATATTATTTATAAAGGAAGAAGGGAAATTTTATTGTCTGACATTTATTGATTTATCAATTATACCCTCTCACTCTCTGTATTATTCTTTTAATTAACTACGCATAATTTCCTTCACATAACCCTCTTCCCACTTTTTTCTCTCTGCTCTCTATATTATTCTTTTGATTTTTTGTTGACGCCTCCACTACCTATTCTTAAAAAAAGAAAAATTGTGCAAATTTTTTTCTTTTTTAAATTGCACACTCGTACGATGTGTCTTTCCTATTAGTGAAGATGAGGCAACAACTAACTTCGAAACTTGGCACAAGCAAACAGCACTCAGCTCTCCTTCACCATTTGGGAAACAAATGTCGACAGTGTACACGCATGCAGTATTCAAGACATTTGAAGTTGAGGTTTTGGGAGTGGTTGGTTGTCACCCTAAAAAAGAAAGAAAAGATGGTTCATCACAAATATATTTAAGGTCCAGGATTTTGAAGAAAACCAAGACTTTATGGTGGTATGGAATGACAGTACATCTGAAACTTCCTGTTCTTGCCGGTTATTTGAGTACAATGGTTTTCTTTGTAGACATGTACTGATTGTTCTTCAGATGTCTGTGTTCATGGTATTCCCTCCAAAGTTGCGGCTTCATTGCCATAACTTCAAACAGTGCAACGTGATATACATCTTGTAAAATATATTCTCTCTTTATGGGTTCCATAGGGACACTCAAATTATTGAGCCTCTGCCCATGATTGTTCTTATGGATCCTTTGTATCACCAGAGAGCATGCAAGGGAGGCTATGGTCTTCCTCTTCGTAGATTTAACTAACATCACATTTTGCTTAGCAGACTAATTGTCTTTATTTTGATATTTTTGTTTTACAGAAGGTAGGGACGGCTGACCTTGAGGTTTCCTGCTATTGAACGTTTTTGATAAAATTCTGACGTGGTGTCAATTTTAATTGAATCTTTTTTTTTTAAGTGCTGATTTCAAATGGTTATTTTGGCAAGGGAAAAACTCGAATTCATTAAATGCGAGTTCGGGCAAAATTATTATTATTTTTTTAAATATTTATTCTAACATCGCATTCAGCAAATGCAAATACAGTGTATTTTTTTTTTTTTAAATTACAAAAAGTTTTTTATTTTGTAAAATAGTTTTAAAAAAATATTTGCTTGACCTTGCAATTGTGAAATGGGAGGTCAGATAATACCATGACTTAGGATCTCGTCAAAGTTTGTTGCAAGAATGGTAAGATCCCCTCTCATTACTAATGCGAGATATTACTTAACTTCGCATTTCACAAATGCGAGGTCTGACTAATATTTTTTTCAAAAAATTTATTTTACAAATAAAAAATTAAAATAATTTTTATAATTTTAAAAATAAATAAAATTCTACTGACCTCGAATTTGCTGAATGTGATATCAAAGATTTTTTTTTTTTTTTTTTTTAATTTAGTTTTACCTAAACTTGCATTTGGCGTATGCAAGGTTAAGGACCTCCCATTCAACGAATGCAAGTTTTCTTTTCCTGAATACCTATTTGAAATCAATACTCAAAAAAAATGATTCTTAAAATTGGTGCCATTTCAGAATTTTCTCAACGTTTTATTCAAGGAGTGGCATGTATATGTTCCTCAATTTCTTCCCATATTTTTTTCATAGGTATTTTTCATGTGAGTAGACATTGTTGATTTATATTTTTTGTAATCCTTTTCTTACTAGGACAACTTAATGCTATATCACCAAACCGCCGTGATTACTATAGCACTCAACCCACAACGCAGGGCTAGTGATGCATTACTAATGATTCTGGCGCAGCATGTTTTTATATCCTTATGCTAATTTGGAAAACTTTTAACATGAGAAATTGGAATTTCATTTTTGCAGGGACAATTGTCCTATTGGCAGTAAGAACCGCAGCCACTATCACCGAAGTACCGAACAGAGATTGCACGAACTTGTTAAGTGATGTATTTAGTCTTTGTTTGTAGAGGTCTTCTCTGGTGAATAACAGAAAATTGTTTATGAGACCTTCCTAACGACTTTAAATGCCTAATTTTGAAAGTTATTTATTATTCTCATCCTTCTGATCACATTGTGTTTGTGTGTTTCCATTTTTCTGAGATAACAATTTCCAATGCAATCATATTCAGGGATGAATGCAATTTAGGCCAGAAACTATTCAGAACTGTTTTGAAATTTTGGGGGTGTTTGATAATTCCAATAAGAGCTTAAATTTAATTTATTAAGTACTTTTTGTATTAAGTAAATTTGATAACGAAATTCTCTTACCTCTGAATACATTAAGTACAACTTAATTTCTATACAAAATTTTAAGTGAAAAATATATTACTTAATTTGCTGAATTCTTTACTACTAGTATAACAAAACTCACTCAAATTTTATTTATTTCACATTCACACACTATTTATACATACTATATTCATTCTCTCACACATAAACACACACTTGCACACACTATATTGATCTTCATTTTCTCTCACGCACAAACACACATTTGCACACACTATATTCCTTCTCTCACACACATAAACACACATTTGTACGTACTATATTCCTTCTCTCTCGCACATAAACACATAACATATTTGCAATTTGAACATATTATATTCCTTCCCTCTCCTATAGGCGCAGACTTGCATAAAAATATTACTTCTCTCTCTCACACATACACACTTGTACATAATATCTCTCTCACACACATATCCCTCTCTTATACACACATACTCTATATTAATAAATTATTTATTTTTGTTAAAAATATAATAATTAAAATAATCTACTATAAAAAATATAATATTATCATCAAAATATATAAATATATACGAGGTAAAATATTTTAATTTAATACTTAGATTCAAGTGATTATCAAACAGATGCAACTTTATGAATTCACCAAATTAAGATTTCAGCACTTAATTTTTAATGTTTAGAATTCAGATTTCAATTTTATCAAACGCACCCTTGGGATAGATGGATCGGAGGATGTGGTATTTACAAAATTTCTTAGTAGTTATGTCCTTTTAAATTTTTCATGATCGTTTATTCTTAAGCTTCCAGGATGAATCTAATGTTGGAAGTACAAGAATGCGTGGCATAAGATCTAAGCGCTTTCAGTTCAAGAATTCATCTCGATGGCTACGAGATTAATAAGTAGGAATCAAAGATAAAAGTTTAATGAATATACGATGAATACCCAATTGAGATCAATGTCATTCTACATGAGTGCCTTTGTGGAGTTCTCCTGGTGAGTTCTTGTTCTGATGCAAAGTAGCTTGTGCTTGTACATTTGTTCCTGCAGGTGGTTGTATATTTCTATTTCGCAAAAGATGGACAAAATGTTTTCAGTTGCAACTTCTTTGCACGTTCAACTTCTGCTTGCTTGAGTTGTTCTCATGTTTAAGTTTGGAAACCAATAATAGATGTTAAAGTATTGCAGATGGAGAGAAAAGCTTTTTGTTATCGGGTGCATTTTTGAAGAGAATATGCACAACTGCCTTCTCAAGAATCTCAGCCCACTTCCATTCATAAGTTTATCAAACTTTGAAACATTTACCTCAGCCTCTCCAATTGATACCAGTAATGCAACAGAAGCCTGAAAGCTGTTTAAGTACGTTATATGGTTTAGAAAGCTGTTTCTTGCGCTCAGAACTTTTTTTCCTCTTGTTATTTGTGTTCATATAATAGCATCTGTGCGAGTTTTTTTTTTTTTTTTTTTTTTTTAAATGCCCTACAAATATTTACAATAAAACAATATAAAGTTACTTTTCATTTGTTTAATTTTTAATTATTCTGTTTTATTTTTTAATATTTTCTCGTAAAGTAATTTTATTTTACAGAAATTACAGTAACTAAACCCTCTTCTTTACCTAACCTTGTTTTTGCTGGCTGATCTTGTTGGTTTTTAAGCCGGGGCTATTCAAGTTTCAGTAGCCCTTTATTTTTTGATTTAGTTCATGATTCCTTTGATTTTTTGATTTAGTTAAGAACATGAACCCTTTATTAGAATCGTAACGACTAACGAGAAATAAGGACCCATACTGAGCCTTGAATCCCCCAAAAATACACCGGCAAGATGGGTCGCGAAAGGGTCGTGTATAAGAGAAATGAAGAAATAATTAATAAATTAGGGTAAAAAATATTTTTAGTTTTCAAAGTTTTCTTGATATTTTTAGTTCTTAAAGTTTTACAAAAAATAAATCATATCCTTTATCTTTTAAGTTTTTACTCAATTTAGACAATTAACATAAAGTAGCATAATTTTGATTTCTATACCTCTATCCCAATAAAAAATTACCTTCTATCTTTTATTTTCTCTTGCCTAAACTCTTAAACCAACTCTTTTTTATAATTTTTAACAAAAAAAAAAAAATGTTATTTTTCTATCACTAACTCAGTAGAAATTTGGAAGATGAGGGACGTGATTTGTTTTTTATGAAACTTTGAGGACCAAAAATGTCAATAGGTCAAACTTTGAGGACTAAAAATATTTTTTACCCTAAAACTAAATTATTAAGAAAAATGTGACATTTTCAAAAATAATAATAACAATGATATGGAATGTTTAAAAATTATATAATTAGAAAGTAACTTGCTTTAATAATTTTTGGAGGATAGTTTTGTCAAAAACAAATTTTTACATTTAAGGAATCTTTCTAAGGGACAAAGAGTATATTGTTTAGGTTTACTGATTTAGAAAGTAAAGTGCAATTACAATTTGAGTTAGTGGGTTAAAGCATAATTAACCTTATCTAAAACTTATCCAAAGAAAATTGATATTGACTCCAATTTTGTTAATGCACCTTTTTTGACTTTTTTTCACCCATGTAAAAATGATAAGAATAAATTTGGTTCCAATTGCTAGTTAAGAGCTTAATCGGTATGGTTGTAAATTGAACGAATTATTTTTGTCCTTCACGTAAATAGATTGGTCAAAAGGAGTGTCATTAACAAATAGAGGACTTTTAACGTCAATTTTCTATTACATTGTATTTGGATGGAGGAATTTAGTGGAGAAATTTAGATTTCAAATCAAATTCATCATAAGTTTATCAAAACAAGTTAATAGATTTGGTCGAAAATTTGTATTCCACCAACAAATGAGAGGTAAAATTTTAAAAGTCAAATTCACCCAATATAAATCCATTCATTTCAAATTATTTCTACAAATCAAATCCACCAATCCAAACACAACCTTAAATTAATGAAAGGCACTGTGGCTATGTATGTGTCCATATAAGTAGGGATATCAATGGATCAGGTACAGATTGGGATCTGATCCGTTCTGAATCTATTTATTCAGGTTTAGATCCATATATAATTTCAATTACTCAAATTCAATCCGAATTAGTTTAGTTATTATAATAAATAGATCGGATATAAATATTGCTATTATAACCTTGTTAGGACTCGAATTCAGTTAAATATTAATAAATAATAAATCACTTACAAGTATTACTAGCATTAATCTCCACGCACATTTATAGATTTGCATATAAATTGCCAATAAATTCAGGTTATTCTATTGTATTATAAATAGGAAAAATGACCTTAATAGTCCTTCACATTTGTACTTTTTAGTCCCTCACATTTAAAATGATGTATTTTAGTCCCTCATAAATTCAAAACGCACCATTTTGATCTCTCGATATAGTTACGACATATTTTGAACTAAAATATTCATGTGCATATCGAATAAAACATATTTCAAGACAAAATTGATAATACATAAATTTAAATGCTAAATTATCCAAAAAAGAATAAGATTGGAGTTGTCGGAGTAAGAATAGCTGAGGAAAAGCAGTGTGGGAAGAAAATAGGGGTGATAATAGTAGGTTAGAATTTTGGGATGATGGTGGATAAGGATTTAGGTAGTGTCGTTGTGTATTTTAAAATTTATTTATTGTAAATTTTACCTATAAAATTTTACCCATGAAAAATGTAAATTCAATACACATGTGAATATTTCAAACCAAAATATGCACGTAATTGTGTCGAGGGACTAATATGGTATGTTTTATATTCACATTTGTGAGGGACTAAAATGCATCATTTTAAATGTGAGGGGTTAAAAAAAGTACAAATGTGAAATGTGAGGGATTATTAAAGTTGTTTTCCCTTATAAACATGAGTTAAGATTTTTTTTTTAATAATTACAAAAAGAAATTTCTACAAATAGTTATTGAATCCAACCCGGCTTGGCTCGATAATTCGACTAATTAATCCGATGAATTAGTCGGATAATTCGACCAGTTAAGCTGGTGAATTAGTCACTTGGGTGAGTTTGGTTGCTAATTCAACCGGACAAAGAAGAGATCATTTAAATTTTTAACAACCCAACAATTGAATCGAAAAAACTGAAATTTTCAACGACCCAACAATTGAATCGAAAAAACCAAAAATCAAGCCGGTTCAACGGGTTGTTAGTGTAAATGGTAACAATTGAATCAGAAAAATCGAAAATTTGGCCGGCTCAATAGGTTGCTAGTGTAAATGATTGTTGAGAAAGAAAGCAACAGTCACTTGGGTGAGTTTGGTTGTCTAATTCAACCGAACAAGGAAGAGATCCGTTCAATTTTTAACAACCCAACAATTAAATTGGAAAAACCGAAAATTCGGCCGGTTCAACCGGTTGCTAGTGTAAATGGTAAAAATTGAATCGACAAAAACCGAAAATCCAGCCGGTTGTTGAAAAAGAAAACTTGTTGCTGCAAGGTTTTGAGCTCGAGCTCTCCCAGGGTCAACTCAATCACCCTTTCACCGCTGCACCTCAACTGTACATTATTCATCTTTTGTTATATTTTTTCTTCATTTTTAATAAAAATAGCGACTTCATTTTTATAAAACCATAAGTTTGTTAAAATTAGAAACATATTTACTTTTCAAAAGAAATATTAAGAAATAAATTAGCAAAATATTATTATATGATATATTTTTACAACAACGAATTACTTAACAAAACAGTATTGCTAAAACTTTGTGAATGTAGTATATTACAAAAAATTAAAGAAACAAACTTATTTTATCTAAATATAATATTATGGAAGTCAAAGTCATCATTTAAGAAATAATGAAAAGATTGTTTTTTTTTTTTTATGTATTTGTGTATATTAAAATTACAAGAAATTAAAATTAACTACTATTTTAATATATTAATTAGTTATAACTTTTAGCTAAATTACATTATATAATATATTTATAAAGAATTGAAAAGTTGATATTTCAACATCTAAACATTTCAAAGTAATATATATTAATAAAATAATATATTTTAGTGATATATGAGTAATTCAACGGTTGAATTAATAATATATTAATCCACATTGAGTTGGAATCTATTGATCCGACCCGTTTGAAAGCCGACGGTAAGTATCTTTTGTTAAATGGACAAAAATGCCCCAATTCCCCCATCCCATATTCCCATGCCCAAATCCCAAACACTGTTAGCCGCAATTTACTATTGTTTCCTTCTCCTTCTCCCCAAAATACTCTCTGGCCTTCTTCCTCCCAAATATGCTTCTTCATCCTTATATCTCTTCTCAGTTGCATAGCTGGGTGAAGTCCTTTCTCATCCCCTCATCATCCCTCTACAACAGCAGCAGCAGCAGCAGCAGAAGCAGCAACAACAACATACCATCATGAGAGGATTTAGCAGTGTCAAAATTTGTAAGTGCTCAACTAGAGCTGCAAAATCCTCCTCATCCTCCCACTTACTACATCCAAAACAAATTCGGCCACTTGTGCTAACTGAATTTGTAACCTCCAACAAACCTGAATTTATAACCGCCAACAAAAATGAGTACGCCAAACCTGATACTTGATCAAGATATGCTATAACCGCCTCTATAAAAATTCCCGAAACTTCCCTCATTTTCACCTTTCACATTCTTTCGGCACTCATAAGTCATAGAGAGAGAAATATTCCGAGAATTCGTTCGGAATTCAGAAAGAATTCCGGCTAGGGTTTGTATTCCTTTACTGCAAATCTCGGAAGGACTTCTCTGCACTTTCCGCATTTCGCTATTTCAGGTACATTTCGATCCGGAAGCGATTTACATTCGTGATTTGTAATCTGAACCTGTTATTTTTCGTTTAATTTTCTGAATTTTGATGGATATTATTCTAAATTTATGGTAATTGTTTGTTTGAATTTTGAAATTCCCGGTCGAGTATTGGGGAAGAAGTGGGAGATTCAGTTCATGCGAACAATTTTTCTGCTCTAAATCAGGTCAGAAAACTTTGAATTTCTTGCTTGAAATTATAATTTGCATGGGGTTCAAGAAGTCGTATTCCTAGTCAAAGACTCAGTTGAGTCGTGAATCGAAGGATACCACTCTGATTCCGTTCCAGAATGTGTTGATTCATCAAAATTGTTAGTTTACATTCTGTAAAATGGGAAAACTGAATAGGAAAAGAGGATGAAAAAGAGGGAATGCACTTAATTTCACAAATTTCATCTTCGAATTGGAATTATGGTGAACTTTAGACTAGAATCTTAGGATTTGTTACAAAGGAGAATAAATTTCCCAACTATATTCGCACAGCGAGTAATTGCAGAACTTGTAAGTTAGCAGAAGACTGAGGAGAACTTTTTAGTCAAATAAAGTGGTATTTATTGAAGTTTTATTATATTGCATTTTTAATAACTTTGAACATTTTGCTATAATCTCAAAAGCGCATTTAAAAAATGTAATGAACCATTTAACAAATGTTAAGTTGCTTATCTCAAACTAATACTAGCTGGGACTTGTGATAAAATGTAGCTAATTTAATTTGACAAATGAATTTGATACGGTGCTATGTATTTTTAAGATTTTTTTAAGAATTTTTTGGACATTTTATATAGTTGTATCACTATATGAATTATGGATTGAAACTGAAGTACCTAGAGGAGAAACCAAGTAGTTCTTGAGTCCACTGGTTCATTTATGATAATTTCATCTGGAAGTATCTCATAATTAGAAAGTAAAATAAAAAATATGTCTAATGCCTTTTTAAGGTTAACTTTCCATAATGAAGGATCCTTGTATGAAGTTTTAAAATCTGCTTACCTATTAAAATTTGTAGGATAACTGAAATATTGTATAAGCAAGCATTTAAACCATCATTTTCAATTTGAGAAGGTAGTGTAAATTATTAGTATAAATGAATGAACATAATGTGTTACGCTATCTGGATTATCTATTAAGATGGATCTGTGTACATATTGAAACTAACTTTGTATAAGATTATAGCACCCAGTGAAGATTATGACTACAGTTCTTCCTAAATCAGCCATTCCAACTTTAGATTTCTTTATTGAATTCTGAAAAGTAACTGACAAAAATTTCAGTCTTTCAGCCTAAACTGACAAACAATTCAGTCTTTCAGCCTATGAAATCTACTTCTTGCTTAAGATATTATTAAACCCATGCTTTCTAGAGCAAAAAGGCAATCCACTGAAAATCTCCATTTGAACTGTCTCAGTCTAAGATCTTTAATATACACAATAATGTCAACAGCATCAAATAATTTCTGTCATCTGTGAGTTTCTCTTTTGGTTTCTCTCTTTTTTGAAATTTGGAATCATTGTCATATCAGTTGGATTAGCAAGGACATTGTTCTGCCTACTAGAGGTGCCAAGTTAGTATTCACCCACACAACACACACATCAGGTAAGAGTTATAAAGATAAAGATTGATTAGCGAGTTTTGGCATTTAATAATTGGGTTAAAGAAAAGACCTATTCATCGGAGTTTAGAAATGTAACTATATGTCTTCTTGCATGAACCTCTTCTCCAAACCACCATGTTGTTTTTCAGATTCTTCCCTGCTTGTCTGTCGAAGAGGATTATATCCTCTTCAAACTCTCGTGACTAATATGGGTTTTTTTTTTTGTTAAACTAGGCTGGTAAGCCATTAACTGACAAATGTCTTTCCTAATAATATGACAGGCATGATGGCAGGACGTCATTACACACGGGGTGGGGCAGGAGGTCATGGCCGTGGAGCTACCCATCCGGGCAGAGTTGGGCATATTCACTTGGATATTCCTGTTGTTGATGATGAGGTTGTCCATGATTCGCCGCCTTCAATGGATTCACGGCCTTATTGATGCAGTTGCTTTTGTGTTTCTGGTTGTTGTTCGAGCGCTGTCGTAATGGACTTCGCCAGGTAATTTAAGATTTTTTGATTTCAAATGATAGGTTTTTCGTTTGGGCAGTGATAAATGCACACCCCAAATGTACTCTTACACACCCTACAATTTTTTATTGTGAAAAATGGCCTTCATCGTATCTTTCTGTACCCAAATTACCCTTAATCTTT
Source organism: Cinchona pubescens (assembly GCA_025175665.1). NCBI lineage: Eukaryota > Viridiplantae > Streptophyta > Magnoliopsida > Gentianales > Rubiaceae > Cinchona > Cinchona pubescens. Next base: position 2,021,646 of record JANKKI010000163.1, read on the forward strand.
CCCCTTCCGCTGCTGCTCTCCTCTCCTAACAATTGACGTTGCCCCTTCTGCATCTAAACACATCACAATAACCACTTAATACAACAAAAATTCTCCAAAAATCTAATCTTTATATTAAAAGAAAAAAACAGAAGTAACAGCTAATCATCTCATAGTTCCATGATAAGAATCTAAAACTTTAGCTCGAAAATCACTCCACCATGATCATTATTTAGATCCAGCATAAAGGATTGAAAATTACTACATAAAATTGAAAATGAAATAAAGAAAGGTTATAGGGATTATACCCCCTATCACTGGAACCATGGTGAATCCGAATCAACTCATTCCTTTTGTATAAATTATGGAGAAATAAAATATGGGTTATGGATATGGTTACAGGTGGTAGGGTGGGTACTGGAGGAGATATGGCATTTTCTCTGATTCTTTGCCCTATTAAATGGCGATATTTTTTTTCAATAACCTATAAATATGAGATTATTATGAATAGAGTGGGTTCTGGAGTTGGTGCATTATCTGTTTTGGATAACTAATGAAGTCATAGGGTTTGGGAATTAATCAAAGGTTTGAAGAAAATCTGAGAAGTGTATTATGTGGACACAAATGCGCAAGTAAAACTACAAAAGTTTCGATAATTTCAGTTACTGTATAGGGGAACAGGAGGTATCAATTTTGCAGCCATAGTTTCCTTTGCCTCTAGCCTTTGCAAGTGTTGAACTTCTCATGAAGTAGAGGCATGCAATCTCCAACCCTTTTGTTTGAGATCTCTTTGATTGTACTGTTCTGAACCGCTTGCAGTTATGGATAGTAAATTGTGGCTCTGGTTGGAGAAGAGAGAAGTAGACGACGTGAAGAAAGTGTTGAGGGTAATTTGGGTACCGGAAAATAATATGAAGTGCATTTCATCTTATATAATAAAAATATGCAGGGGCAAATAAGAGTACATTTGGGGTGTGCATTTATCACTACCCTTTTTTTTTTGTTACAATAAGTCCGACAACTTATTTCATTTACTTTCTATCCACTAAGTGATGCATTTTTTCTTTTTTGTTAATTATAGTTTGGGGAGTGTTGTAGCCAGGACTGCTGTGGTATCATGGTCGTTGTTTTTAGTGTTATCTTGGAGTGCTTTACAGCTGTGTGTGAGCAGGGTGCAGCTCGCAAGTTCGGTTTGTCTATAGCTGCGGTGGTTTTTTCTGGATTGCTGCTGATAGTATTGGTTGCTGATATCCTGTTTCGTCACTGTTCGAGAGGGATTGCATGGTCTCATTTCTCTTATCCTGATTAGTGTTGCGGTATAGTTACATGCACAGCACATCTCATTCTCGCCATTGTTGATCTTGTATTGGAGGATGGTGGACGGGAGATACCACTTCATTTTTCTGTATTTCCCCTTTTGTTTGCCTTGTGCACGGCTATTAGTGTGGGTTTACGTAGATGTCGTAAGACTAGATCCCGATATAGTCTTATTTGTCATAGTCATGGGACTCGAGATTTGGACATCTGTCTAGCTAGAGATGAGGATATCACCTTCTACTGTCCATGTCAGAGAGGTGTACCCTATCATACCTAGATTTTCATCCCTTAGTCAGCTCAATTCCCACATACTTCCCTTAGTCATCCCGCATACTTGTGTTTTTGATTGTATGCTGTTCGAGTTTTTTCCGTCTTGGCAACTTTAATTGATTTGTAGTACTTGTACTTGATCTTACGCTCGAGTTGTACAGAATTGCGGGCTTTTCATAGTTTAGCTTGAACAGTTTTTTGCGTGTTGGCAACTTTAATTGATTTGCTTATCATCGTACTTTTACTTCATCTTATGCGTTAGTTGTATAGAATTACGTGTTTTTCATAATTTGACATGATAACTGGATTTTGTAAGTAAGAGCGGAGTATCTTCAACCTCTAACAGAATTATAATTTTTAATTTGTTGTTTGTGTTGAATTTCATGTCCAGAAACTATTATGTTTAGCATTGGATATTGGTTCTCAAATTTGATTAGCTACTTAACCCAAGAAAAATTGTACAGGAAAATTTCCAATATCCACCTATTGGGTTAATTAAGCTCTGAGCTGGAAATTTACTGCAAACCCATTAATCAATTTGCACAACGGAATTGCAATGAAGCTTTCATTCGGTTTGCAAATGGAATTGCAAAGAAACTTCATTTTTTCCGCAGGTGGTCTCTTGGCCACTATTTTCTTGTGAATGATTGGAAATATGATGCGCGCCTTTATTGCTCCACTCGATATGCTTCTCGTAATTTTTGTGAAATTGGTTATGCTCTTTGTTTTTCTTATAGAATTCTATTCTCCTAATACATTTCTCATAGTCATAGCAACACTTGACTTGATGGGATCCCCTCTTTAACTCTTTGTCAGTTACCACTGTTATTTTCTTTGAGTTTTGCTGTACGACAATTTAGTGGTAAGGTTCTATAAATGGATGATTGGTTAAAGCTTCCAAGCACAAGATTATAATTGCGTGTGTAAACAACATATTATTGTTGACAAGTATAAAGATGCCACAGCAACATAGTTAAGTCCCTCAATTTTAGTCATTTTTTATTATTATACACATTAAAAAAGTTATTAAATTGTATCAATTTTATAAAAGATGATTCAAAATAATTAAATTCTCTTTATATATGAGTATACCAATTACATAATTTTTCTTTTATTAATATGACACTGAGATAAAAATTTTAAAAATATTATTTAATATTTTTTTAATTTTTTAAAATAATAAATAATTTGATGCAAAATACTTTTTTTAAAAAGACAATTATTTTAAAATGAAGAGGGTAAGTGGATAACGCCACAACAACATAATTAGGTCTGACATCTATATCTTCTCTTTGTACCCATTTAATAGTTGTTACTAGTAGTTGGATCTGAAGATTCTTTTCCAAGCTGATTTTTCTTAATTTTTTCTCGCCAATCCTTCTTCGTCTTTTTTTTCTTTTTTTTTTAAAAAAAAAAAGGAAAACAACTAAATAGCCCAGGAACTTTTTTACTCAAATACTAAACGTCCTTGAACTTTAATTTGCATCTTTTTAGTTCTTAAACTTTTTATATATGCTAATTTAGTCCCAAGCGGTGGTACTACCCATAATTTTAGTTTTTGCTACTTTGACCAACTTGATCAAGGACGTAGTAGGTATTCCATTAATGGCAATCAAAAAAATCATAGATTTGGCACCAAAAAGGGTGGATGCTTTGCTTTTTGGCTAAGATATATTGTCGGTAAATTCGATATTTAGCTCCACTTATAAATTCTATTTGTAAATTTTGTGGTGTAAATTATATTTTAAAAAATTTATGAGTATTAATTGATGTAAGTAATATTATTTAAAATTTAATTTTAAACACAAAGTTTACAGATAAAACCAAAAATTAAGTTTACTTAAATATTTCCTATTATCGTAATGAAATACTCGTTATAATTTTAGTCAAACAAGTCGAAGGTAGGAAATGTTGAACTTATTGGAGGTACCACAATATAGGGATTTAATTGACGTTAAGACAAAAGTTTGACTAAAAAACGACACAAAATAAAGCTCAGGTAGCTTTACTTAGGCATGACCATGGTTTTAAATCGAAAGCGGAATCGGAATCGGAATCGAAATCGGAACCGAAACCTTGGGAGTTGGTTCTGAATTCAATTCTGGTACTGACAGTTCTAACCAGGTCCCTAATTCCGTCCGGTTCTAGTTTTAATTTCAGTCATGATTCCGATTTTGAATTTTTTTAAAATAAATTTAAAAAATTAAAAATTATAATACTAAAAAAAATTAATACAAACTAAGATGACAAACAAAAAAAATTATATTTTATCACTTAGTACCTTTATATATCAATTGTATACTTTGTTTTTAGAAAAAAAAAAAAAGTATACTATTATATTATTTATTGAACCATTAAAAATTAAAGTAAAGATACATTTTCAAAAATCTATACATTTTGAGAGTATTTGAGAGAATTAGAGAGATTGAGAGAATTGTGTGTTAAAATGTTAGAGAAAGGGGGTATTTATAAGTAAAATGGTAGAAGAAGAATTATAATTTATTTTCTTAAAAAAATTGTTGTCGATTTTGATTTTAACAAATAGAAAATTAGAATCGGAATTACGAAATCTGATTCTGAGAATTGTCAACGATGGTTTTGATTCTGATTCCGAATCCATGGCCGTGCTTAGCTTTACTGTTTTAGTAAAAAAGTTCAGACTATTTTAGTTGTTCCCAAAATAAAAGATTACTGCTGCAGCTTTCCGTATAAGCTTTTTGTTTGTGCTTCATTCATTGTTGGTCTCCAGGCATACTCTTTTTACGTGAAATAATCCCATGCAACAGACGAAATTTGGGCTCTTGCTCTAAAAAAAATATGGTTCACGTTCATATAGCTCAATATTTTATCAAGTAAAAACTCCCTTTCAACACCCTCTGACACGAATTTATGGATTTTGGCTCTAGCAATTGGTGTTGTTCTTATACTTGGCACTAGAATTAGCTACAATGCACCTGTAGCCTGGATGAACTAATATTTAAAACACTAAATGAATAGGTATAATATCAAGAGTTAGGCAATTGCAACGCAAAAAACAAAATACTTTTATGGCTGCCATACGGTTCCAATCAATTCCTCCCATGATGTCCTCAAGTTCTACACAACTTGAATATAATTTGATTCTACAGTGGAAAGCTTTGTAGCTCCCATGAGCAGTAATTCCGTTATTAATATGAAATTCAGCTTGTAAGAACGTTTCTGCAAACTGATTGAAGTGTAGGTGCAAGGCATTCTGCGGCAATTACATCCAAGGAACTACCACCCTTAGAAATAAGTTACATTTTACGTATGATTATCATGTATATCACCAGAATTATGTGGGAATCAAATACAGGTAAAAACAATGGTGGGCACGATACCCACAAAAAAGCAGGACCCATCCAGTACAGTACACTCAAAATTTTTGATTATGCTTCGGAGAAGTTTGATAGGTAGTCAGTAACTGTACCAACAATGTATCACAGCAGAGATGATGCTGCTACTGCCGGTTGGCATAGGCTCCAGTGGCAAGAGTTTTCGCATAAGAAAAAAGGAATATGTGAAAAAAGGACAGCAATTTAATACAAACAGAAGTGACAAAGCAAATAACTGTTTGAATGTCAGAGAAAACTTTGACTGTGTGAATCCCAAATACCTCCACTAAATTTATAGTAATAAAAAATGGCAGAACATAACCGATAAGGAAGGAGGAAAGGAAGGGAATTGTATATTTCAAGGATTGAGGCAGCAATCTGTTAGAAAATACAATTCAAGTACATAAAAACTGCAAGAAATCATTACTAAAAGAAGGCACAGAGAATGCTTCCTATCTATTTGGAGTCTCCATTAGGTGAACTGTTTTGCATGTTCACCACCTTCCTCCTGTTCAGTGAACCAACCAACTAATGGCAATCACATAGCTCACAAAAAGCACTGAACTTCATCACCAGATAAGACGAACTTCAACTAAATTGATAAATCTCAAGAACCCACTTTTTGGATGCCCACAAATTCAATAAGAAAAAGCTCGGGGTCAATAATACAAATGCTCTCTCGGTTTCCATAATACCTATCACAGAATTCACATATCAAACAATGACTCAACAAATTAAAATGATCTAAAAATCAGCAAGCAAACTAATTAAATAAAGTCTGATTCATCCCTAATTAATGGAAAAAAGATCATTCCTCAAATAGAGCTACATTATAAAACAAAATTAACATTAATTAAGCCAAACAAAAGCTAATGACACCATTTAACTTGGATCAACACAAAATTCCACGAAAAAAAAAAAAAAAACCAAATTCCCAATTTTCCAGAAAAGCTTCGAATAGTTCTTAACAGAAACACCAAAACCATTATAATTGAAATGCCAAGAATTCTAAAGACTTACTTGAGGGAAAAATGAAATCAATCAACCGGCAATTCCTTTCTAGGAAAGCTAATATGGTTGCAGAAATTGAGCAACTATTTGTACTCTTATTAACGAGGACATTTGAGAGGTGGGTTTAGAAAGAAAAATGAAAGAAAAGGGTATGGAACGAAAATAAGAGCTTGCAAAGCTTTAACATGATTTGCATCCTCTGCTGAAAAACTAATATAGAAGACAATTAAACAGGACAATTTCATAACAACACATTAAATATATGCAATCACCAGCTATAGAAGAGTCAAATTACTGAAGCTATGGAAGTACTCTTGATTAAAAAGAGAAATTGTTAGGCAAAATGGCCAACATGAAATTCTTAGGGTGGAGCAACATGCACCAAAAAAATAAAAATAAAAAAACCCTACTAAATCTTGGTGAATTAAACAAGTTTACTAACATCCAAACAAGTACAATTAATTCACCTGAACACCAATAAGACTAAATATTTACTTCCCCACAGGTATGAGTATACAGCATAAAAAGATTTTCAACCCAATTTCTAAGATTAACATGTGTGCAGTTTTTTTCATTGGAAGATCAAAATTAGCATCCGGTGAAGGCATAATTAAAGGATTTCCAGCATGAATCAGTGAAATAGAAAAACTGTTAATGCATGAGGGCCTGTGAAAACCAACATGCATCAGTAATGTCTCATAAATCTTCAAAAATTAAGTGAAGCAACATGCAAAAATGTAATCTGTACATGTATAAAGGTTGAGCATTCTTTTCTACTGGTGTGCATCATTTTATAAACTACCTATTGTGCCCTTACGTTAGAAGATAAAAAACTATAACTATATTAGGATAACTACTATTAACCCCACTATTAATAACTTATACACGAGTTCTTTTTATTTTTTGAGGAAAAAATACTTTTAGTCCTCAAAGTTTTGGCCAGTGACATTTTGGTTATCCTAAAGTTCCACAAAAAACAAATCACGTCCCTCATCTTCCAAATTTCTACTGGATTATAATAATTGATAGAAAAATAGCATAACTTTTTGTTAAAATTTATGAGCAAGAGTAATTTTTGTTGGTTTAGCCAAGAGAAAGTAAAGATAGAGGGTAATTTTTTAGGATTTATAAGATAAGAAATTAAATGTTTGTAAGGGTAAAGGTATAGAAACCGAAAATTATGTTAACTTTATATCAATTGTCCTAATAGAATTGAAACTTAAAAGATAAGAGACATAATTTGTTTTTTGTGAAACTTTGAGAACCAAAAATGTCACTGAAACAAATTTTGGGGACTAAAAGTATTTTTTCCCGTTATTTTTTTGTTAATGTATTAAAATCTCACACATAGGTGTGTGCCTCACACACCAATAGAAAATAATTTTTTAGATGTGATGCATATAAAATAAAAATGTAATTGAAAAAGAGTTAAGAAATCATTACTAAATATTATGTACAGAAGTATGCCAACCGGCAATTTCACAACTGAGCCAACTTAGCCAATCCAGCAAACACAAGTAAATTCAGCAAATTCAATGAATGTGAGTCAATAAGCAGTTGATACAAAACATATAAATAAATAAAGTGATGTCAATATGCAACACCAAAGTGAAATAACTGATGATGAATCCAGTAACTATACATGCAAGCACAATGTCCAACAACTTCAATTAATCAATAAAAGGGGTCCTACAACACATCAATTACACGCAGGAACTAGATTTATATGAACCAGATTGTCAAAGAAACAGAAACTACCCTTAAAAGGAAGAGGAAAACTCAAAGGAAAAAGAAGAAACAGAGAACAAACCAATTAAAACGTGCTGCTGAGCAAAGTTTTCAAACAGTACACACAGGTAAAGATTACCCCAATATTGAAAGAAGGGTCAAAGGCATACCAAACAAAACTGGAGGGTTCGCAAATCTTGGGTTGCCGCCTATGTTGCTCGGTGGGTCGGTTTGCAGAAGAGAGAAGCTTTGGTAGAATGAGAAGAAACTAATGGCAAGTTATTGAAAATACAATTCTAAAAACAATAGTATCTCAAAACGACAGCCAAAATTTGAAACATTTTGAGCCAAAGTGAATTAGACAGTTAGGAACACGCCGCAACACATCAACTACCAAACAAAGCAGTAAGGGTTCCAGCTTTTCTTTTTTCAGTTTTTAGAAAGTTTAATTGGACAGTTATTCATCTTGTTTTCTTTTTCCAGTTTTTAGAAAGTTTAATTGGACTAGTATGTCCTTGCTTTAAGGATTCTGTGCAAATTGGTCCCATTTTTTTGAAAATTCACTCCCCAAAACCAGGTCACACATGTTATCCAAGCCATTTTCCAGATTTGTTAAACAGGACGAGGTGAACTTCAGGACATACAACCAAACACCTTTCCAGGTACCACCATTTTGGTTTGCACAAAAGAAAGCTGTTTTGTCATGGCATAATCAAACTGAGGAGTATTTGTACAAAACAAACATCTAACGCTAGACATGAGAATGTAGAAGAGCCTTGCTGAAGCAATGCAGGTGGAAAAATCATAAAAGATGGAAAACAAAGTAGAAAGTTTCTAAACAAACATGTAAACATAGAAAAAACAGACCCAGGAAAAGGTTCATGAGATTCAGACTACTTCGAAGACAAATACGATACCAGTTTCACAATCATTTCATAACAACTTTTGCCCCAATAGCTTTCATCTTCTGAATTATTTGTTCTCCTTCTTCCCTGGACACCCCTTTCTTTAACAATGCAGGTGCCTTTTCCATGAGATTAACGGTTTCCCACCATCCCAAATCAGTAAGTTCCCTGATCTCCTTCAGGATTTTGACCAGTGAAGGATAGGATGAAGCATACGACTCCAGCTCTAGATCAAAAATTGCCTTCTCTACTTTCTTCTCCCCTTTGACAGCAATTGGTACTTCCATGGCCAGTCCAGCCACTCCAGAAACTCCAGGTTTCGTGACCCCTACAAATGGATGCTCCTTCACAAACAGTAGCCATCTTCTTCACCAGAATTGATGAAAGCTCAGCCACTTCATCATTTGTAAGTCCAGCTATTTCCTCTACGAGCCTTCCTACTCTCTCCGATGGATAGCTACAATGTTGCATAAGATCAAATGTTTATTCATTTTCCATGCACAATAGTAGGAAAAAAAGAATTTTAGAGCTGTTTATATTCATTTATCCTGGTGAAAACTGCACAACCGAAGCACAAAAGGGCTTCCGTTCTTGTGTATGTAAAATAAAAAGTGAAAAAGCATCTCAATGCACTTGTATACTTGGATAGGATAGTGCAGAATAGGCACATGATAAATGAAACTCAGCAATAAGTTAAAGACATCTGAAGCTCATTTTTTATTTTTTTAATAAAATATGTATAGAAACAAAGCATGAATTATCTAGAAAACAAGAATTCTTAAAAACAGAAGAACACAAAAACATAAAATTGATAAGGATCCTATAATCAAATTGCAGAAGACAACTAGGAGAAAACAAAGAGAAGCTAATTACGAAGAGTTAACCTTTCATTTGATAATTTATGGATCGTCTTCATGCATTGAAATTGGCAGCCCCCTGGCATAAATGCTGTCTTTAACAGATAAGCCAAAAGATAATTAGCTCTATTATATGCTAAAACACAAATGTAAAATTCAGAAACTACCTCTAAGAAAAAAACATAACTAGCTACTTGAGAAGGGTACCTTCACTTTCGCCTTTTTCGATATCTCTCTCGGGATAACAATGGCATGATTTCAGCTCCCACCCTAAGATTTTGCTGAGTGTTGAGCAACAACAATATACCAACATTACAAATCCAATTACCACGAAGGCAATCGCCACAATCGTAAATCCAATGAAGATTGAGCGTTCAAAAACTCCATCATAATCCTTAACACACTGAATCAAAATCGTGACTACGTATATTTCTACAATCCATGCTACCAAAGCCACGAATAAATGACAGACGAGATAAGGAAGAGGATAATTTGGTTCAATATCACGTGCAAGATTCGCTGCTCGAGTAGCACTGGTGGTGGTCTCCCATGGCCATGGATGGAGCCCTTCTCCTTCCTAAATATGATTGATTGATTGATAAATATGGATAGAAACCCTAACTTCCCTATAAATAAAGCGAATAAACTGAGAATCAAAGAGAATCCCAATAATAAAATACAACTACGTATAACAAATGAAAAACCAATGATGATTATTTATCTCCACAAATTGCTACTAATTTAAAGAATAAAGAAGGTAAAAACAGAAAAAGGAAAAAGATAAGATAAACTTGCAAAAATTGACGGATACTTAACAGCGAGGACTGGTATGCCGAATCTCAGGATTTAGGTTTTCTAGATTTCGTATGTATCAGGGAACAGAGGTAAGAATTGGTACTTATACAACTGCCGTACTTTGTTTTCGATTTCCTCCTAAGTTTTCGATACTTACTCATTATCCCCTTAATTATCCCCTTAAAATTTAGCGTATTTTTTCAACGCTCAAGTTCTTTATGCCTGTGCAATCAAAATTTAGCTTTATTAATACCTTATTCTTTAAGAAAATATTTATATAAACTCGATTTTTTTACACCTGTAGACAGTCAAAATTAAATTTTATAAAATCATACTTACATCAACTGATGTCATAGATTCCATCACATTTAATCTATACGTCTACAAGTGGGGTCAACGATCAGATCTATCTAAAATTTCCCCTACTCTTGCCACTTAATTTTTTTAATATTTTACTCATATTCTATTCTAATTTTTATTTATTTTTATTTATTAACCAAGTTTTTATAAGGATTAGACTTAATTTAGGTAGAAATTGATAGAAGAGATAGTTACAAGTATAATTTAGTATTTTTAAGATTTTTGACTGAAATACATTACAGAAGATGATAAAATATGACCGACATAATTTTTTAAATACATATGTTGTAACAAACAATTAATTAGAATAGTTTTACGGCTTTTGACTAGAATGAATTTTTTAACTTGCAATTTAGTTAAATAGAGAGATAAATCGTTCATAAGTTTAGAAATTTTAAATTAATTTTTATTTTAAAATTATTTGGCCAATCAAAATAAAAGGAAAACTTTTTAAAAATAGAAAAAAATAAAATATATTATTTTTTGTTATTATTATTAGTCGTTGTAGTTATTGGAGGTATGGAGAGAAAATGAAGGTAAAAAAAAAAAATGAATAGAAAATTTCTTGTCACATTATTATATTTTTGCATCTCTCAGAGTTTTAGCTATTGGTTCTCAAATTGTATCATTCAACCACTTACTAAAACAATTGGAATAGAAAATTTACAAAAGCCCTCCGAATTGGTTAACTAAATCCAAACTAAAAATTGATAACTAACCTAGCAATCAAAGTTTGGGTTTTCCTATGATAGCGATGGCTTGTTCTAGGGATTGACACTTTTAGTTGGTGATTAAAAATATAACAATTGCTTTGTATGTGAAATTGATAATGAAAAAGATGACAATTTTATCATACAATATCTCTTTTCTCCCATTTAAATGTTTACTACTACCGTCAATTGATAAGGCCACCACCAACCGTGTCCACTATTAAGAAGTGCCATCTATATTTATACAAAAGTTAAAATAAAAACTAATAAATAAACAATAGATTTATGAGTTTATCTTCACCATTAGTGTGTAAAAAATTATTACATGAATGAGTTAGATCCATAGCATATAACTGTTTGAAATATTTCAGAAAATTACATTAGACTTGGTTCCAATTTATTGCACAATTACAGTACAGATAACATATATATGATATATTATAATAAAAAATACAATAGAAACAAAATAAAAATTACAAAAATAGAGATTATTTTATTAACATCAATATGAGAAAAGCATAATTTTGAAGCCAATTTTTTTTTACTTCGTGGTCAAGTATATATGCAGCACTATCTATTTACCTACCTTATCCTTTTCAATTGAGCTAGCGTGACTAAAGTCTAGATAGTGAAAAAGTTTTGATGAAATTTTGAAATCATCTAAAAATTTCTTCTAAATCTAGTTGCTATTGATTGAATCATGCATCATAATATTACCATAAATGAAAATTGAATTTATAAGTCTAAATGTGATAGTTAACTTGAATTGGTGATGTTTCATTTTATTTTAAATTGAATTTATAAGTCTAAATGTGATAGTTAACTTGAATTGTTGATGTTTCATTCTGTTTTATGCCTTTCATATGTGATAACTCTCCAAAGAGAGTTATTTTCATACTTTTCAAAGTAGGGTTTTGGCCAGGTTTTGAGTTTTTGCAAGTGCCAGATTCTTTGTTTTTTATCTTATCATGTTGAATACTTATTTTAATTAGTTTTTTTTAATGTAGTTAGTAAGTGTGTTTTATAGTGTTCTATACATTTTAAGAGATTATGGGCATTGTTTGGGTCATAAAAGACAAGAAAAATGCAACAATTGAGTGAAAAGCCGAATCTGGATGGACTGCTGGCATGACTGCACTGGCTGAAGAGGACCACAATGCCAACTCAGAAGGTGCCAACATGGCCATGCACAGCACAGCAATTGGGTAGGGGCATTAGATGTTCGAATAATGGTGATTTTAGCCTCTCTTTTTTTAAACAAAAAAATGTGTTTTGAAGTCTACTTGCTTACTTTTCAAGCGACATTGGACTTTAACACCTGAACAAATAAATAAAGATATTTAGAAGAGTTTATGAGACCTTTTAGCACCCTCTACCCTATAAACTGGTTAGATTCGGGTCAGGTTTTATAGATTCAGACTCAAATCTATTTAATATTATTGGATTTGGATCTGGATACCTTCTAGATCTATATCTGAATTTGTTGGATCTTGTCGGATCCGGATTCCGATCCAAATCTTGATATTATTTTATAAGTTTGAAATTTACATATAAAAACTTCAAATTTTTATAGATTTTCTTTTTTCTTTTATTGTAAAAGAAATATTTAATTATATATATAATTTTATTATATATTAATATTTTAATCAGATCCGAATTTTAATCGAATCGAAATAACTAGATCTATATCCGATGTATTTATAGTAATAGTTAAACAGATATGAAAAGGAGTATCGAAACATAGCTCTTCCTGGCACTAGAAGCATCGGATCTCATTTCCTACTAGAATCTATAGTCCAGACGAGCCAGATCTGAGGTACTGGTCCCATATGCTCAAATCCAGTAAGCGAATTTACACATTAATCCAAATTCAGATAATAAAATCCGAACAAGCTGGATTCGGGTCTACACCTAGTCCATTTACTGGCCTAGCACCCTCTTGGGTGTTAATAAGCTTAACTTAGGTTTCCATTTGTTTTTTTTTTTGTACGAATTGCTATGGAAAATTCATGATAAAATTGATGATTTCAACTCGTGGATCAAGTTAGACATTCTACTGTAAAAGAATACTTCTATAATCTTTCATTTATGTCTTTTAATTCAAATTTTATTGTTTCTTTATACTTAATTATGTTCTCCTTGTTGAAGGTTTTGACAAGCCTAATTAATGTGAAAGTATGGTTTTCTAATTATTCTTTGGTTGATCATATTAATTGATGTGTTTATTATGATTTTAATATTTTTGAGTTTTTGTCCCATTCTTGAATGATTTGATAAATTTGTGATAAGAATAAAAAAAGTGATTTATAGATATAAGACCATGTAATAAAATACCATTAATTGAGCGAATGCTAGAGATAGTTTATCACAATTCATGTGGTCTTTATGTAAATTCTATTGATAAAATTAAAACCTTTTATTTATATTGGTTATAACTAAGAGATTAGGCAATTAATTGGCTGCAAAAAGGTTAAATTAAAGTATTTGGTTAAGGGATATTATGCAACTACATACACATGTGAATGCCATTCGAATTCCAAGTATACTAGAATATTCTTTTTTTATTTCTTTTTTCAACCACTTTTTACCTACCTTTTAGTGACTCGAACCCATGACTAATAGATAATAAGGAAAACGTCTTACCAACTTAACTGCACTTTACTATCGAATATTGGAATTTTCTTCTTGCTTCTTGTCTTGTGGATTATGGGAATCTATTATTTTCCTTCTATATTTGTCTTTAAGAAGTTATGTGAGATTCTTTAGAGTGTTTATATGATGCATTGATTAGCCTTTAACACTGTCTTCATACATTGTGTATTTTTTTTTTCAGATCTAATCATACGTAAAACTTAAGTAGGAGGATGATTTAGATTATTTTTCTTATATGTGAGCTTTGTTTTGTGACCTTACCTTGTTACTCTTAGTTATCTAATTTGTTGTAGTTACTGCCCTTGGGTAGCGAGAGTGCTCTAAACTAGTCTTCATATTCATTGTTAAGATAGGGAAAAAGGCGGTTGCGAAGTGTTAATATATGCTGCTACCATTCCATTTTACATGAGTTGAGAATCACAAAACATTGTTATAGTGAAGGTGAGTGTGGTGTATGTATAAGGGCGCACGATCACAAATTCACATATTAATTTTGAAAAATATTTAGATAGATCCGATCTTTGGCCTCACCTGTAAATCTCGTAGTCAGGAGTAAACGTTGTGTTGTGCTTCTTACATCAACTGATATCATAGATTCTATAAAGTTTAGTTCACACCACATGATTTATAAATAAGGTCAAACACCGAATCTGCTTAAGTATTTCCTATTAATTTTATCAACTCTTAATGTTGATTTGGTGAAGAATGAAAACATGATGTGTCGATTATGTGTTACTTCACTTCCTAGCCTTTCCAATTTTGACAAGTACAGCAAAGATTGAAGGCGTGCTGTGTGGATTGGGTGCACAGTCGGGATTTCTAAATCCTAGATGTACTAGTTGGTTCTTAGGTGGGACAAAAATAAAAAGCAAGAAAGAAAAGAGAAGAAAGAAAAGAGAAAGGTATGAAAAAAGAGAAGACAAGAAGGGATGTAAAACGGTCTAATCCAACTTAAGGTTGAAAGTGATGTAAATTCTTTGTCTCTATTTAGTTTTAATATATTTTTGAACCAAATAAAGTCCTATTAACTACTACTAGTAAAGTGTATGTAAGATAAAAAGACAATAGGGATTTTTCTCTTTGTTTCAATATGCTTCTTATAGTTTTTGTTTGAGCAGTTTATTCTTGTCAATGATTGGAAATTGGTTTTTACCTTTGTTTTTCTTTCTATTCTCCTAAACACGGTTTTCATAGAAACACTTGATGGTATCCTCTACCACTCTTTGTCAGTTATCACTGTTATTTTCTTTGAGTTTTGCTCTAAAGAAAATTGATGGCCATCTATAAATGGATGATAATATATATATAGGTGCAAAGTGACATCTCTATATCAGATTCTAATACTACACACTTGGAATCCTACTTGGCATCTACTTGAAAAAAATAATTATCTAACAATTACATTTAGGGTTAAAAGCAAAATGCCCCCTCCAACTATTACTTTAGTTGCAAAATGCCCCCTCCAACTCTTACTTAAGTAAGAGTTTTCATTCTTGTGTGGTAGAAGCTAGTGGCTATGAAAATGTATCATTTGATGAGAATAAATGCAGCAATTAGAAGCACGAAGGTTGAGACTTGGAATTGGACCCGATTCTGAGACATTAAGTAATTATTTTCGTCGCATGCAAACAAGAAGTGCGAACTTCCTTTATACAGTTAATTTAAATGAAGAATGTTGTATAAGAAATATATTTTGGGTAAATAAAAGGTGTAGAGCTGCATATGAATTTACATTATAAAAGGTTCATTCAATACATATGAAAAAATAGTTGATATATAAGGTTTGGCTGTTGTTATATCAACAAATGAAAGTTCAGCGAGGCACTAGAAACACCTTTGCAACGCAATAGTAAGGAGGGTTAGAAAACTTAGAAGACGAAAAAATAACGATCAACAGCACACTCCATTTTATTCTTCTTGTTTTCTTTTTCCAGTTTTTAGAAAGTTTAATTGGACTAGTATGCCTTTGCCTTGAGGATTCAGTGCAACTTTTGTCCCACTTTTTGAAATTCTCTTCCCAAAACCAGGTTACACAAGTTATCCACCATTTTTCAGATTTGTTACACAGGACCAAGTGAAAATCAGCGCATACTCAACCAAACACCTTTCCAGGTACCACCATTATGGTTTGCACAAGATAAAGCTGTTTTATCATGGCATAATCAAACTGAGGAGTTTTTTTAACAAGACAAACATAAAAAGTGGACACAAGAATGTAGAAGACCCTTGCTGAAGCAATGCAGGTGGAAAAATCATAAAAGATGGAAAACAAAGTAGAAAGTTTCTAAACAAACATTTAAACATAGCAAAAACAGACCTAGAAAAGGTTCATGAGATTCAGACTACTTCGAAGACAAATACGATACCAGTTTCACAATCATTTTAGTTCATAACAACTTTTGCCCCAATAGCTTTCATCTTCTGAATTATTTGTTCTCCTTCTTCCCTGGACACCCCTTTCTTTAACAATGCAGGTGCCTTTTCCATGAGATTAACGGTTTCCCACCATCCCAAATCAGTAAGTTCCCTGATCTCCTTCACGATTTTGACCAGTGAAGGATAGGATGAAGCATACGACTCCAGCTCTAGATCAAAAATTGTTGCCTTCTCTACTTTCTTCTCCCCTTTGACAGCAATTGGTACTTCCATGGCCAGTCCAGCCACTCCAGAAACTCCAGGTTTCGTGACCCCTACAAATGGATGCTCCTTCATAGCCATCTTCTTCACCAGAATTGATGAAAGCTCAGCCACTTCATCATTTGTAAGTCCAGCTATTTCCTCTACGAGCCTTCCTACTCTCTCCGATGGATAGCTACAATGTTGCATAAGATCAAATGTTTATTCATTTTCCATGCACAATAGTAGGAAAAAAAGAATTTTAGAGCTGTTTATATTCATTTATCCTGGTGAAAACTGCACAACCGAAGCACAAAAGGGCTTCCGTTCTTGTGTATGTAAAATAAAAAGTGAAAAAGCATCTCAATGCACTTGTATACTTGGATAGGATAGTGCAGAATAGGCACATGATAAATGAAACTCAGCAATAAGTTAAAGACATCTGAAGCTCATTTTTTATTTTTTTAATAAAATATGTATAGAAACAGTATCTCTTATACACATAAGCATGAATTATCTAGAAAACAAGAATTCTTAAAAACAGAAGAACACAAAAACATAAAATTGATAAGGATCCTATAATCAAATTGCAGAAGACAACTAGGAGAAAACAAAAGAAGCTAATTACGAAGAGTTAACCTTTCATTTGATAATTTATGGATCGTCTTCATGCATTGAAATTGGCAGCCCCCTGGCATAAATGCTGGGAACAGATAAGCCAAAAGATAATTAGCTCTATTATATGCTAAAACACAAATGTAAAATTCAGAAACTACCTCTAAGAAAAAAACATAACTAGCTACTTGAGAAGGGTACCTTCACTTTCGCCTTTTTCGATATCTCTCTCGGGATAACAATGGCATGATTTCAGCTCCCACCCGAAGATTTTGCTGAGTGTTGTGCAACAACAATATACCAACATTACAAATCCAATTACCACGAAGGCAATCGCCACAATCGTAAATCCAATGAAGATTGTGCGTTCAAAAACTCCATCATAATCCTGAACACACTGAATCAAAATCGTGACTACGTATATTTCTACAATCCATGCTACCAAAGCCACGAATAAATGACAGACGAGATAAGGAAGAGGATAATTTGGTTCAATATCACGGCAAGATTCGCTGCTCGAGTAGCACTGGTGGTGGTCTCCCATGGCCATGGATGGAGCCCTTCTCCTTCCTAAATATGATTGATTGATTGATAAATATGGATAGAAACCCTAACTTCCCTATAAATAAAGCGAATAAACTGAGAATCAAAGAGAATCCCAATAATAAAATACAACTACGTATAACACTTGGGAAAAACCAATGATGATTATTTATCTCCACAAATTGCTACTAATTTAAAGAATAAAGAAGGTAAAAACAGAAAAAGGAAAAAGATAAGATAAACTTGAAAAAATTGACGGATACTTACCAGCGAGGACTGGTATGCCGAATCTGAGGATTTAGGTTTTCTAGATTTCGTATGTATCAGGGAACAGATGTAAGAATTGGTGAATGTACTTATACAACTGCCGTACTTTGTTTTCGATACTTACTCATTATCCCCTTAAAATTTAGCGTATTTTTTCAACACTTAGTTCTTTATGCCCTCAAAATTTAGCTTTATTAATACCTTACTCTTTAGGAAAATATTTATATAAATCTGATTTTTTGCTCTACCTGTAGACCTTGCAGTCAAAATTAAATTTTATAAAATCATGCTTACATCAGCTGATATATAGATTCCATAACATTTAATCTATATCACAGGGTCTACAAGTGGGGCCAAAAACCAGATCTACCTAAATATTTCCCCTACTCTTGCCACTTAACTTTTTTAATATTTTACTCATATTCTATTCTAATTTTTATTTTTTTATTTATTTTTATTAATCAAGTTTTTATAAGGATTAGACTTAATTTAAGTAGAAATTGATAGAAGAGTTAGTTACAAGTATAATTTAGTATTTTAAAGATTTTTGACTGAAATACATTAAAGAAAATGATAAAATATGACCGACATAATTTTTTAAATACATAGCCTGTTGTAACAAACAATTAATTAGAATAGTGTTACGGCTTTTGACTAGAATGAATTTTTTAACTTGCAATTTAGTTAAATAGAGAGATAAACTCATAAGTTTAGAAATTTTAAATTAATTTTTATTTTAAAATTATTTGGCCAATCAAAATAAAAGGGAAATTTTTTAAAAACAGAAAAAAATAAAATATATTATTTTTTGTTATTATTATTAGTCATAGTAGTTATTGGAGGTATGGAGAGAAAATGAAGGTAAAAAAAAAAATGAATGGAATGGAATGGTCAAAACACTAAGTTGACATAATAGAGGGGGTAAGTATTCAAAATACAATGTTAGGGATTAAAGTATTAATGAGATTAAAATTTAAGGAGGTAAAGTATAATTAAACAAAGAGTATAGTTATCTATTTAGTAAAATTTCAGACGATGTTAGAGTTGATAGTTAGTTTAGGGACGTTAGAACTCAAAAGATAATATTAGGAATTAAAATGTTAATGACGTTAAAGTTGAAGACATGGAGCTAAAATGTAATTAACCCACTTATAAATCTATGAATAGTTTTAATCGCCACAGCATAACTTTGTTAAAGGACAAAATTATTCTCCTAATGATCCTCCATTGTTTGGACCCCACCACCACAAACCTCCTTTTGCAGTGAGCTCTTCCTTCATTCCCTCGTGAGGCTCACGTTAATTTCTTCCTCCCCTTTTTCTCTTCATGCAGATTCGATGGCAACCTTGCCAAAATTGTCCTTTCTGCAATCCGAAAAATCAGAAAAGATATACAAACAAAAAACATATACAAATCAGGGTGATACAAATCAAATGTTCACCATTTACTAGTCTACTTATTTGGAATTACTCACACATACGTAAAGTTCACATTTTCATAGTCCAATCCCTTTGTAGTTTAGCTACACATATTTAAAGAAATACAAAACAAAGAAAAGTAAAAGCAAGTCATATCTACTACTATGGACAGAGGTAAGAACATCGTTATTCTAATCATACTAGTCATAGCCTGACAACAAGAAATGTAATTGAGCATAAAATAAGAAATACTTGTATCTAATGAAAGCTAATAAAAAGGCCAACAACAATAGTAAAGAAAGTTCTAAACTTGCATTAATTAAGGAGAAGACTTTTTAAGACTAAATGTGATGAAAATAAGAAGAAAAAGAGTAAATGTTAGTTCTTTTATGAAGTTCTACTACTTCTAAAGAAATCTTATCCTGCCCTACTACTACTGAACACTTTAACACCTTCTCCTATGTGTTTTGGGTGTACAAAATAGGTTAATTTATAATTTTCGTAACCTTTTAAAAAATGGCCAACATTCCCTTTATATGAAAGTAATATGGGCTGCGGTGCCACACTAGGGTTGACTAGGGTTTCGGTTAGTCGGCGTTGCAGTATGAAAATTTGTACCTTTGAAGTGGCACTGCTGTGTTGAACACTTGAAAATCTTAAATGGCATCGACACCGTGGTGTCAAGCATCAGCAGCCGTGGACTTTGATCTTCAATTTTCTTTATTTACAGCTTTAGTCGTTGATTTTTTAATCCTTGAAGCTGCTGCCCAAATTGCAAATTATCCATACAAATATACACAAAAAAATCATCAATTTGTACATAAATATTACGAACAAAAGATACTGCCAAACATGAAATTCACATAAAAACACATAAATTTAGACTAACACTATTAAAATATTACTACTTTTATAGATACAATAACTCTATTTTTTGGAGTTATCACACCCCAAATCTGACCTTTTGTTAGTTCCGATCAAAAGAAGAAAAGAAAAAGAACTAAAAATACTACCAATAGAAAAGAAAAGAAATTGAAAATATTGAAATTTAGAACACTTACCAAATATGAAAATGGGGTTTTAACTCAACTAACTCAACATTTTCTCTACTCATTCATTTACAAAAGTGCACACTAGTTTTGACTACAAACATTATTTTGACTAGTGAAGAGTTAATGCAGTACCGATTCAAATGTAAGACTTATAAGTTGATTAAGAACAAACTTAAGCTAAGTTTCTCAAAACTTGTCCCAAGTAAAGAAAATCATTAGAACTCATCTTGAAACTCACAAAACAATACAAATGAAAACGCAAAGATATTTGTTGGCATTGCAAGGATTAGCAAAAGATATCAAATGAAGCAATGCTTCACCCGAGTTTCACTGATACCTATGAACCTGGATTAAGAATCATTTATAACTTTTTAAAACTTGTAATGTAGGTTAAGGTAATAGGGTAGGATAAATTTAGCTATAAGTGATTCAAATCATCTTAGTCATTTCAATTCAAACTCTTGGACTAATATCCCATGCATATATAAGTCCCAAAACCAACATTACTCAACCAAAAAAAATACTTGAAAGACAAAGACATTATTTCTAGTTAGACTAACTTTTGAAGGTAAGCTGAACCTTCCTTATTCAAAGAAGAACTAAAAAGTTTGCAGAAAAAAATTTCATTCATTTTTTTTTTCATTTTTTTAGAAAAAGAGAATTTTAAAAGTGCAAAAAACGATAATAACATACATCAATCAATTACAAACAAGGGGGATACAATTAGCGTTCGACATTTTGACTTCAACCCCTAATCAATTATAACAAAGACTCCCATGAAAGCATTATAAGAACATTAAACTATTACATTGGAGAACTATGATAGATCCTCAATGACTAAGATGATGGGATGAAGAGAGGATAATAATAAACACAGTGCAATGACTAAATTATGTGATTGACAATGAAATTAGGCTATAAGACTCAATGGAGACACTAGGAAAAAAGTTAATGTAAGGTAGAAAATTTTTGGCTGAAATGGTCTAAGAAAAGCCTAGATCATTTTCAAAATCCAAGTTTTACAAGTACTTCGCAAATAAGGATCCACACTATCCCAATCAATGTCCTACGCTACCTTACAATATCTACAAAATATCCGAAAATGCAAGTCCATACAAAATGACCAAATGATGGACTAATTCATTTCCATCTCCACTTAGAAATAATTTTCGAATGTCCTGAAGTGTTTATGGGAAACTAAATCAACAATCAATTGAAAATAGTATTGGAAATACAATTGTAAAAAGGTAAAGTTTGAGATAAAAACTAGTTAGGAAAACCATTTTATGAAGTAGTTGAAAATATGGTTGAGTTTCAAAGATTAAATCCCATTTTCCACATGAAGTGTAATCTATGTTGTCGCGCCCCATTTTTAACAAAAATATTATAAAAATGTTAAATAAAAGAGAATGACAGCCTAAAATGGGGTTGAGAAAAATTGCGACCATAGACCCAATTAAATAAATCTAGAAAAGGGTTCTTCTAAAAATAGGAGTCCTACTCGGTTTTGAATTTTTGGTGTACCAAGTCACCAATATTAGATCATTTTGATACACTTAAACCCTTCTCTATATGACCCTGGTTATTTGAAAAATAAGAAATTTCGATTCGGGAGTTCTATTGAGGAAAGGGAAGGCTAGACTACTCTATAGGTAAACTAAGCTCCATTTCACCCCGGTAAAACCTATTGCAATTTTAAGGATTTTTTCAACCTTTTAATTTTAAGGCAAAAAATTGAGTTAATTTATACTATACAATTAAAAATAAACAAAAATTTAAAAAAGAAAAACATAAAATAAAAATAAAACATTACATAGTCCTATGTATAATGGACTCACATGAATTCTAAAAGACAATGAAATAAGACTAAATTAAACTAAAACAACCTAATTTAATAGGATGGACAACTTATTGAACTAAAACTTAGATTTTCTAGACAACGAAGTGCAACTTAAGTTGTAAGACGTGTCTCCTATAAATTATTGGTTATGGGTTCCAGTTACTAGAGGGTAGGTGGGAGGGGTGGGTTTTTTTTTTTTTTTTTTTTTTATAAAAAAAACTTACATTTTCTAAACCTTGGGACTTAATTGCAAAAAGTTAGAAACTAGTAGGGATCAAATTAAAATTTGATAGGTCTAGAAGTCAAAATACAAATTTTACGCCAACAATGGGCCAAACTGTAGTTAGTTTCATCGGATTTAGTTGAAAAACTTCCTCAAAATAGAGAGTTGGATGCAATTTGGAAACTCCTAAAACTACCAAGGGTTAGAATAAAAGAAGAAAAGTTTTTTGAGATCTCCAAACAACATGAAACTCTAAACCCAGTACCCATTTTTCGTGTAGATTCCATTTCTAGAATAGAAATTAATGGAAAAAACACAAAACAAAGCACTAGAGAATAAAAATCCGAGGATCACCAAAAGATTTTATTACTTGTCAATCTTTGGTTCCAGAATCTCATATTGGTTGCTTAACATTCATTCTAACCAGGTACAGAAATATAATTAAACGTCAGAAAACACAAAATCTAGGAAAAAAAAAATTCTTTGTACAGTTTATTTAGGCAATTAGCTAGCAAATGATTTACAAACTAAAATGCCTTCTTTTTGCGTTTAGTTTGTATACAAATCGGAATGAAAATATCAACCTATAGTTTAGAATGTTCTCAAACAAATATTAAGCCATCAAATCATGAAAATTCAAACTTGTTACATGAAAGTGAGGCTCGCAGACATCTAATAAGGAAAAGATGGAGAAAGCTTACAAAAACAATCGACGAAGCAATAGCAGCGGTGCAAGAAAATTTTCCACAATTAGCGTGTCCTCCTTCTCTTTCCTTTATGTGAGTGGATGTCTGTATTTGTCATGAAGGAATGGTTTGCAAGGTGATCAATTGGGGATGTAGAGAAATGGGAGAAAAACAATCGTTAGTCAATCGGTCCTTTCCCCTCTTTCCTTCTTTGTAGACATCATAATTCTGGCTTTTATCGACATAAGAAAGAGAGGGGAGGAATTAGAAAAAGACGAACTCTAGAGATGAAGATAGGAATGGTTAACGATAAGAATAAGAAGAGCTAACATAAATCTCCATAATTTTTTCAAAAATGTTATTTCCTAATTATCCTAAAATTAGATAAATAGAAGAAAAATATTTTATCGAAAATAGGTGTCTACAGTTTGCCCCTCTTTGTTGAAAGTGCGGTGTGGTTATAGACAAAAAAGTATACATCGACAAACACATTAAGACATATGAGGAGAGTAATGGAAAGAGAATGAAGTGTCACCATGCTTGGAAGATCTTGCTGCTGTCACTGGCATTATCATCGCCTTTTTCTTTTCCTATCTACTACATCAAGATAATGAAAAATTACAAGAGCAATCTATGCTATGCTTTCTAGTCGCACAACTTTACTAGCATCAACTTTGTTTAAAATGTTATGAAGTCTTTTGCTTATCTTTTGACTAGGATGTATGTTTTGACTTCAAGAGGAACATCTTTCTTAGAACTTTGCTTGATTCTTCAACGTTAAGCTGCCTCATGCTACCTAAAAAATATAATACAAATTTGCCCCTATTTCTTACAAAACACAAATAAATGAACATGTTAGGAAAAATATGCATTGAAATTTAAAAACATTAAACCATATAAAATGACAAACTCAGTAGCTTTAATTCAACAATGAACTCCTTAATCAGCAGTTAGACTCTAAAATGAACCCCTTAATAGTAGTTTGACTCAACAATGAACTCCTTCAAATTGTCCCTCAACTCAAACGTGAACTACTTAGTCGTGATTTGACTCAACAATGAACCTCTTAATTGAGAATTTACTCCAAAGTGAAAGTCATGATTCGACTCAACAATGAGCCCCTTAATCGTGGCTTGACTGAATAGTGAACCACTTAATCTTGGCTCAGCTCAAACATGAACCCTTAGTTGTGAATCGACTCAAACATGAACTCCTTAATCGGCAACCCCAAATGAAATAATGATCTAGGATACTATTCTTCCAATGGATAATTGACTCGTAATAACCACCTTAATTGGTAGCTCGACTAAAAATGTATCACTTAATCATGGTTCGACTCTAACATGAACCCCTTAATTGTGGTTTGACTTGACAATGAACCTATTAATCACTTTTTGACTTAATAATGATCTCCATAATTGGAAACTCCAAAAAAATGATTTGGCATATTGTTATCCCAATAGACGAGGGATATTGTCCTCCTAAAGGACAAAACACTCCATGTTAAGTATCACCTTAACCGGTAGCTCGACCAATCAAATGAACCCTTAATCGTCATTCAACTTAAACACAAACCCCTAAATTACGGTTCGACTCAACGGTGAGCTCCTGAATCAGAAACTCTAAATAAAGAAAAAAAAATCTGGGATACTATCCTCCTGATAGATAAGGGATACTGTCTTCCTAATGGACAAGAGACTCCATGTTGAGCACCTTAACCAGTAGTTCGACTAAACAAATGAACCTCTTAATCGTGGTTTGACTCAACAATGAGTTCCTTAATCGACAATTCAACTGGAAAAAAAACTTGTGAAAAGTAAATGATAGTGGTCATCTTATGTTGACAAAACTGTTTGATTTTGATTGAAAATGAACGATGTGCTGAAGATCCCCTTCATGAACTTGACAAGAATAAAATTCATGCAACATGTTTTTCAATCAAAACATAATGCATATATTTTTAATCCAGTTCCCTCTAATCAAGAGATAATTTGAATTAGAAGAAAATGACGGCCTTGAACTTTTGAATAAGGTTGAAATAAGTGTTTAACAAATTGTTCCTCCAATTTGGTGGACTTGTATTTTCCCAGTTTGCATTTCACCCTTTCTTAAAATCAACTTTGAGCTATGCAATATTTACTTCAAATTTCATCACTCTTTTAAGTATTTTTTCGTAAATATCCCAATTGACCATAGCAATGATATGTCTTTATTAAGAAAAATCACATTTTTATTTCAAGAAAAAGTAAATTTATTGTTGAAAAAATGTACTTAAAATTGGGACTCGTCCCTATTCAATCAATTATTTCCTTTGTAATCTTCACATTCGGGCTATTGCATTAAAAGTAATGAGACTTCTAAAATTTGCCCAAATATGGAGTATCAAATTTTGTCCTCATGTAGAGTACTATACTAAAAATGATATTTAAACAAAAATTGCCCCAACATTTAAAAAAAATGACTTATATAATTTGCTCCAATGTGGGGTTCTAAATCCTTTATAAGATTTTTCTAGTGTAGGACGTATGATCATCAAGACAGGTTTTATGAAATGAAAAATTCTTTTGAAGGCTCAAGTGGGTTAGCAAGGAATAAATAGTGTTTGGATAGTAGAAACGATGTTCACTTGTCTTTCTATCATCCTTTAGAAACAGCTAAATCACAAGAATTCCTGTCTTGCTATTGTATTCAATGTACTTATGAGATAACAGCTTATGATTTTACACTTCCCTAAAACCAAAAAAAGATTTCTCAAAATTAAAAAATTATTATTTACTAAAAAATAGCAATCATAAAGAAATCAAGTTCATTTAGAAGGTTAAGAGTGTTGTCGTGGACATCTCTCAACTAATTTTCTCTTGTAATTTTCTGGACATGATTAGGGAGTAGATTGTTGTTAACATTAAGTTGCATGGCTCCTTTAAACACCAGTTGGTGGGTATTTGTCATTATCTTGAATTTTGTGTTTCAACTGATAGTATTTATCAGTAAAATGCCAAACTTCTCCAGAATAGTAAGCACCGATTTCGTTAAGGCTTTATAATTTCTCTATCTATTTCTACGAGTGTAGAAATGGAAGATATTTTATTTTGAGCCAACATAGCTTGATAAAATCTGTGACCATGATATAGGTAAAAGAGTGAAGTTTCTTGGAAGTCTTCTAGGAGCTTGTTGTTCAGTAGGAAACAACTATTGTGAAGAAAAATTTTGAGAATAAAATTTGGGCGAGGCTTGAATTTGGTTGACATGATAAGGTGGAAATGCTACTTTCTAGGGTTGTGGGAAGGACAGATTGTGTGAAAAAGCAAATCTAGGAGGATAAGGAATCCGGTTTGAAAAAATAAATTGAGCCTTCAGAGGAGCGAATTAAGTATTTACCATATTAATTTCACCTTCTTTCTTTTTTGAGAAGATTCCCTTTTTGCCATTATAAGAGTTTGTGCATTTAGAATCCACAATAATTTGTCCATATTAGATTCATTCTTCAAATAAAATACCAGCTCTAATCGCTTCGACAAATAGAATCCCCCCACAGAACTTCCTCACGATCTCCTTGTAATATGGGTTGGATAAAGAGTTTCACCATTTTAGATTCTTCCATAGGAGGGTGAACTTGGGCAGCCATGTCTCTTTACCTCTAAGCATAAGCTTTGAAAGAATCACTTGGTTTCTTGAAAACAGACAACAATTGAAGTCTATGCAAGCATTATCTATGTTGTGCTTGTATTAACTCAAGAAACAAATAGCAGTGTCATCCCAGGAACGAAGTTTTAAAGGATCCAACTTCATAAACCATTCTAGAGCACTACTAGAAAAACTTTTCTAAAATAGTTGTATTCTCAATTATTCATCTCTAGCATAAGCCTCTAAGTAATTAGCATAGATTCTCAAATGCATGTAGGGGTTAGTGGTAGCATCATATTTTGTGAACTTTGGCATTTTGAATTTTTTCAGGGTATTGCAAACTTGGGAACAAGATCAAGTTTGAAAAATGACTCTTCCCATATGAATTGAACCCTTGCATGGAGCAAACAGACTCCTCCATATATTGTAATTTTGGTAATAACCCTTTAGCCTCTTCAAACTAGGCTAAATTGGTCTTACCTACTACTACATTCTCATTACCATTTTGTAAATGGACAGTGGAAAGGTAGGGTTGGGATTCGAGTTTTTGACCTTTGGGATTCAAGTCTTAGAGTGGAATCGTAGTAGAGGTGGTACGAGTGGCAATTAGAGGTGGATTTTGGCCAACAGAGATGACTGACTGTTGTACGGGATTGATATTTTGAGAGCCCATTGAAAGGTAAAGGCCCATCGTGTTCATGAAATTCTTCATTTTATGGCCATGTTATCCATTTTCTATTGCATCAAAGTAAACTCAACTCTAAAAACTACCTCTTCAGTGGTTAAGGACTCAGGTGTTTGATTAGCAGGCAAACTTTTATTGGTGTGTTTTGTGGTTATTGTTTGCTTAACTCTTGATTAAGGATGGGATCATGGTTTGGAAAAACTTACTTACATGGAGCTATCTTGAAAATGGGTTGAATTTTGACTATCAAAAAAGAAGAAGAAATTATTAGAATTTATTGAAATGAACGATATGATCATACAGATGTGATGCAATGCATGCAAAATATAAAGAAAAACAAAATTTTCTTTATAGTAACTCAACCATAAAATCAAGTTAGATTTATTCGACACCAGTACAGGCGTATTGCATTCTATAACGGTGCATCTACATGAGGTCCGAATCCTAAAGGAAAAATTGGGCCGGGCTCACAAGGTTATGCAAATGAGTGATGCATGATGTGTCTCCTAGAGGTAAAGTAATATAAAACTACTCAAACAAGATATTTAGAAATAACAATTAACAAAACCAACAAAAGAAAAATATTAACTAAACAAATAAACATGAAAATGAAAAATAAAGCCAAAATAATAGCAAGGAAAAAAATCAACTAAAAAAGTCTTAACTTTAAAAAAAATAAAAATAAACAATGCTAGAACTCTCTAATGTCCCCAATGCAGTCGCCAAGCTATTGTACCCCATTTTAGGTCCCCTTTCTCTTTCTCTTTTATTTAATCTATTTCTTTATTAATTTATTTTGTTTAAAAAATGGGTGTGACACATGCTCAACATTCAATTTCAACCTTTCCTAACAACAACGAAACAACAACAACACATTCCCAATCAACAAGACAATAAATATAACACACCATTTACATTATTTTTTTATGAGTACTACTCATCCTACCACTCGCCATTGTCACATTAGGAAAAATAAAGATAATAGTACTAAAGGCATGTAGAAGAAACAACCGAGTTAGAATCTTGCCAAACTAACCCAAAGATTCACCCAAAATATCCAAACATAAACATATGAATATCAAACGGTCATCCTAATCTACCAAAAACATTAAAATGGCTACGCCGTCATCACCAAAGCATCAATCCACTATCAACTTAAAATGGACTACTTAGCCTCCAACAAGTATGCAAAGCATAAAAATAAACTAGTAGTTCAAATTAAGCAATCTAAACTAAATAGGCTACAAAATAATTACTCNTATCACAATCCGAATAACTAAAAAATTATGAAATGCAGGGGCGAATGTCTCCTCAATCAATCCATCTATCAAGATAATAAGATAATCGGATAAATGGGGAAGTGATCAATAAATAAAAGGAGAATAGGGTCTCTACTCATTCGGGGAGTGGGCAATCAATCCTCCTCGTTCTCGTTCTCTCCATAGATCTCACAATTTTCATCACTTGAGTCTTTGTTGAAGCCCTTACCCTCGCCATACAAAATTTCTCCTCAAAGTTGCCTTCCAAATCGGCTTCTTCTTCCGTACCACCTTGTTCTTGTTGCTTCTTGCATTGGCTTCCCTGTGGTTGGAATTTTCATGGTGGATGTGGATCAAAACCGAGAATATTTCTTCTATTGATTTCCTTCAATTCAAATTGTGTTTAATTCAATTTTCTTCATAACCCCCCTTATTGTTACAATTAGAACATAATTCTGTTACTACATTAATCTTTAGAGGTACAAGTATATTTTGACAGTACGACCAATTGCGTTTTTTATTTTTTAAAGAGTCTGACCGAATGATTTTCCACAATCAACAGATAACCCCTCTAGAATTTCAAATACCAAACAAGCTTTCTCCCTTTGGACAAAGCTCACAGTGTTTGACCCTTGTTGAACCATGTTTTTCAAAAAAAAAAAAAAAGGCACAAAGTTATTCGGAGGGGATAGAGGAAGTTAAAAATAATTAAAAGGGGAGAAAGAGTATGAAAAAGCAACTGAAGAGAAGGACGGAAAATCAATTCTCAAACAAAATTGTTCTGGCTTACAACGAGTTAAAAATATCAAAAAATTGAAATATACAAAAGGTAAATATTTGTCAAGGGTGTATTTTACTTTCTTCCTTCTATGTCTTTTTTTGGTTTTTCTTTGCGACGTGTGAAATTTGTGTAAGTTCTTGGCTATTTAGAGGGGAAAATTGATTCCGTGTAGTTGTTTTCTATTTAAAGAAGGAACCTTGCACAAATTAGTTTTGTACCCTTTTTAAATTCCTCTATCCCCATAAATATCATCAGCCTCCACAGGAGTTTACCATCAAATTAAACTCATTTTTATATTATTCAAGTTTGGCATTGTTTAACTGAAAAATGAAATAAAGTTAAATTTCTGTGCTTTATGACAATTAAAATTCTAAATTAAATTTGTTTATCTTTTAAAAGCGAAGTTGATGGAGGCATAATAAATTTTGTTCATTAACTCTTTTGTGCATAAGTGTTCAAGCCTTGCTAGAATTCTTGTTCACTCCAAACAAATTAATTGAGTCTAATCATGGCTTAAAGTACACAACTCTGTTCAATTGCTTTTGACAGGCAAATTGGCTACGGGTAACTTGGGTGCATTGGAGGACATGTTTGATTCAACAATTAAGTCATCCAAGCACTTGACAACCGCAAATACTTAGGTAGATCCGGTCTTTGGTCTTACTTGTAAACCCTGTGGTGTTGATTAAATTTTAGAGAATCTATGACATCAACTGATGTAAGTAATATTTTTTAAGATTTAATGCTGAAAGGTAGAGACAAAAACCGAATATACCTAAATATTTTCCCAAAATAAAAATAGGGGCTTAATTAGTGCATGCATGTGATTGAATTATGTCATTTTATTTCAAAACTACATTTATGTGACTCTAAATTCCATGCCTGACTATTTTAACTTAGCTATTCCAAACTGATTTAGTGTGACAAATTTGTTGTTATAGGTAAAACAAAATAATCGAGTCTATCAAGTAGGTCTAAAATTAAATTGGCACTTGTTTAAGTTCATGCCTGTGTAACATTTTAGTGCCTATTCATGCCTCTCGAAAATAAATTGGGACAAATTATATGGTTTTATTGCCGATGTATTTATTTTGTCTACTAAATGATTTAAGGCACTAAATTAAATGAATTGGCCTTAGTGCCCAAAAAATTGATCCTAGTGTCTTATCTTATTAAAATTGACTTTTATGGCACAAAATAAAATTGATCTACTCTATTGCCAAAAAATTATCTTTTAAGGCATTAAATTAAAACAATTTTAATTGGCTACAGTATCCAAATTAAAATATATGCCTTTTTGCCCAAATTAAACTAAATGGCCTTGGCGCCCTCTTAAATTATTTAAGGCACCAAACTAAATCAATTGGCCTTAGCATCCTAAAATTGATCCCAGTATCTTATTTGTCTCTCAAATGACTTACTGGTCATGGGTCCGAGTCACTAGTGAGTAGGGGGAGGGGTGGATTTTTCTTTAAAAAAAAGGGCACTAAATTAAATTAATTAGCCTTAGTGCCCTAAAATTGATTCCAGTGTCTTATTTACCTCTCAAATTATTAAGGCACTAAATTAAATCAATTGGCCTTAGTGTCCCGCAATTGTTTCCAGTGCCTTGTGTCAAATTTTGCCTTTCAAGGTAGTAAATTAAATTTTGCCTCTTAAATTATTTAAGGCACTAAATTAAATTATTGGCCCTAGTGTCCTACAATTGATCCTAGTGCCTTATTTTGTCAAAATTTACATTTTAAGGCATTAAATTAAGTTAAATGTAGTAGACTTAATGACCTAAATTACTTTTTAAGGTAACAAATCAAATCAAATCAAATCAAATTGGTCTTAGTGCCAAAATTTGCGTGTCAAGACATGAAATTAAACTAATTGGCTTTTGTACCCAAATTAGTCTTATAAGATAATAAATCAAATTAAATTGGCACTCATATCCACATTGTTGTTTATGGTAATTAAAAGGATACACAAATCAAATTGGACTTTATGTCCATCTTGCCTTTTAAGGCATCACAAAAATATTACATAAAATACTTGGACTAGTTTTTGTGCTTGTCTAAAATATTTTTTCCTTTAATGGCCAAAATCTATTTAAATATCAATTGCCTCAAAAGGTTTAGAAGGATTGATATTTAAAAATCATTGTTCATCTACAATTATGTGCGGCTCAATTCCAATTTGGATACATAGGAACCCCTCTAAGGGGTTCAGCGACAAGAACTACAAAAAATATATTATTTTGTGGAGTTTTTTCTATTAGCTAAAAATTCCACTTAATTAAAAATGGGTCAAAATCAAGTAACCCTTCAAAAGTTCAAAATGGGTTAAAATTAATTTATTTTCCTATTAAACTCAAAATAAATTCTCCAAATACAAGTGAATTTTAATTCACACGAACTATGTTGAGGTTTAATCTCGATAACAACTACGCAAGTAGGCTGAGCATATTACTTAGATGCAACTCCAAAAATAAATAAAATTTAAATTCCCCTGTTCTGTTTTGTTTAATTAGAAATCCAATTAATTAATTGACAATTAGGATCAAAAGGTATTTCTCTCAAATTAGAGAATGTAATTAAGATATTTAATATCTTGAATGGATCTGACTCACACAAATAAAAACTCGTGTGAGTGAATTGCACGAGTAAGATCAAGTTGAATGAGAATTTAATTTATAAATATTATATTTTGCCCAACGATCCCCATATGTGGTAACTCACAAAATAGAACCAAAATTTGGGTAAAGTTAAAGGCCGCTTCTCATGAACCCCAGATACTGCTAATTGGTGTGCATAGCGTTCATTTCCCATTTTAGATCATTATAGCACAGATGCCTCTTGATAGAGTTATAATTTGGATCCCATGATTCGGGTCCATTAAGCTTGAATATCCGCTACCCGAAAGATTGGGGACCCTATTGAATGCATTGATTTTCTTCTTGCTAATAACTACCCATTTTCCTATCACATATACCTTCTCATTGGATAAGCCACAGAGGTTGAAATGAATTTTTTTGACTAAATTGACATAACCAAAGGAACGTCAACATAAAAAATCCTAATTTCTATCCTTCAACCGTACCTCTGCTTCGTTACGAATGCCCTCGTAATTATCCCAACTAATAGACAAGTCAAACCCTACCTTTTGTATTATGGCATGCTTGTTATTGTCCTTGTACAATTTAGCGGCTTTAGCATTCACAAACAATTTTGATCATAATTCTCAATACCGCCCCTCCTAGTTGATTGATTACTCGACCCCTTTTTTTTTTTTTTTTTTTTTTGGTGGGCCGATGCTGTAGTAATAGATTTACCCTTTCTTTTGTCCTTAGCCATACTAACAATCCAAATTTCACAATTTCAACCCCCGATATACGCAATTCAAACAAATTAACCACAATGCAATCAACCAATGTTCAAGCAAATACTCAAGCAAAATCAACCCTAGAATCTTCTCAATAAACCATACGAAAGAGTTTTTATATGAAAATCACAAGAACTTTGTTGGCTCCAAGGCAACCTACGAGGGGGGTGAATTAGGCTTCTTAAAAATTTCTTTGCAAAGTATGCACTTTTAAAACTTTATACACTAACAAGTAAATTGATCGAGATAAAATTAATTAAGCTTATGAAATATAAAAAAAATAAAGAAAGAGATTAAACAAGTAACACTTTCAAACTACCAAGCTTGAAGTAATAATTCACAAGAATGCTTCACAACTTTGGTGAGCCAATAATCTTCTAATGTACACAAAGTCGGACAATCCTTACTCACACTAATGCTTTTTAGTTGAGCCAAGAATTTTACTCTCAACGTCACTTTTGTACAAGATTATCATTCCACTCAATACTTTTGAAAAGCACTCTAAAGTACAGGCTAATACAATAATGCTCAATAGACAATTTGCACTCAAATTGCTTTGTTTCTTGCTTGTACTCAATGTGTAAAGTCTCTTCTTCAATATCAACAGAGTCGGTATTTATAGGTGCAATAAATTGAGTTGTAACAACCTTCTAACGGTTCAATAATAAATGCTCAAAAACTAGATGTTACAAGTTTCGGGCGTCTGATATTTTGTTGTGTGTCCGACCCAACATCTGATCTTAAATAAGTAAATAGTGGATGTCGTTCGGACGGCCGAACTTGTATCTGTTCCCTTGTCCGAACAAGTGTATGTGAAGGTTTCATACTTCGAATGGTGTATCTCGTCCGAATGGTTTAATGCTTTATCAGGGAATTTTTTCTTTCGGACAGACTTCTTCATTCGAAATAAACTTCTTTTGGACGGTTGTATGTACGTCCGTTGTATTGTTTGAAATCCTTGATTCTACCTCTCTCTTTCGGACGAAAAAATAAGTCTGATATCCCTTCGGACGAGCCTGTGCGTCCATTGAAGCTACTTGAAAAACTTGTCCTCTGTCTATCCGTTCAGACAGTAAATTGCATCCGTTGTAATCTTTGTCGGACGATCCTGTTTGTCCGAGAAATATAGTACAGTTCGGACGGTGAACTGCGTTCGAAAACTCTATTTCCAGCAAACAGAATAGCTTAACTGTACAGCTTAATTTAAGGTGTGAATGCATATGTCATTATCAAAATAAGGTTTGTGGATCATCAATCTCCTCCTTTTTAATGATGACAAATCATAAACAAACAAATGCACACAATTCCTTCATATCAATAGATAGATGTTAATCAATCAATGGATTCACAATATGCATAATGGATATGCATGTTCCATGCTCCTACTCCCTCTTTTGACATCATCAAAATAAGCTCTCCCTGAGAAGATGCTCCCCTTCGCATGTTGTAAGCAAACATTTAAGCCCAAACAGACAATACCAAATAGAGGGTGTGCAGATTACATTCAAGACAATACCAAATAGAATCCATCCTGAGAATAGTCAATACAAAAAAAATGAAAGAAAATCTAAGTGGAGTCGTATTTCTTCTTTGAACATTCTTCAATTTTGCGCTTCTTGGTGGGTGCATCATCATCAATAGCCTCACTATCTTGAGCATTCATATCACATCGTTGCATGATATAATTCAACGTGTCGTCAACGTCCTCATCCTTATCATCATCAGCACCTTGAGTAGTGGTTTTGCCAAGAGTGGTGGTGCCAGTAGGGTTCTCATGATCGTCCTCCTCAGGAATGGAATGATCATTATCATCATCACTTTCAGAAGATGATTCTGGAGTGTACTGGGACTGGATATTGGTGAACTAGACTTGAGCGGAAGCAGTCATACCCAAGTTAAGCGCCTCTTGAAGAATTGTTTGACGAGTTTCAAGGCATTATAATTTGCAATTCGGTGCGACACTGAAAGAAGCTCATTTGGTCACTCAGGGAAATAATAAGGCTACAAATATGAGAAAAGAAAGGTTCGGAAGATGAGGTATGGGGATCATGGGATGGTGGGGGTGTTTGAGGAGGAGGGGAATGAGGAAGTTCAAGTTTAGATGTGGATGCCTGAGATTTGGATTTTTCAATTTCAAAAGATGCTTTGGTGAACCATTGGTCGTTAAAGAAAAGCAAACCCTTACGTTCAATGTATGCTTTATTAAAATAAGGGTGAAATGTTTCTTTCCAGTAAAAGGAACGTCAAAATGATAGAAAATTTTAGTTAGAAATTTTCCAAATGGGATGTTGCAGCAAGTGTTAGTTAAAAACAGTTCTCACAAGGAGCAGAAGAGATAACCAAATCCAATGGAATGCCTTTAAAAATACAGTAAAACAGATAGAGCTACATTTTACCGAGCTCAGTGCGATGCCCATCAGTTGGTAACAATAAATTAGTGACTAAAGTGTAGAGAATGCTGGTTTTAAGTTCAGGAGTGAGCAAGGTAGTTTTGGCTTCCAAGGCCTGTTTAAATTGGACATTGAAAATTGCTCGGACCTCGTTGATGTCAAAACGAGTATCTAAAGCAGGCCACTTATCCAGAGAGAAAAAGTAAGAAAAATCATTAGGTGAGGTGACTTCACATTCAAAAACAGTGTTTATGAGATTGGATGAAACATCAAGATTTTTGTTATTCACACGAGATATCAATGTGTGAATAGTGGGACCTTTCTAAGATTAGCAGTATATTGGAGTACCATCTCATGATAGACAGGCAAATCTATGTGCATCAAATGACCCCAATTTTGATTTGCAAAGCAATTTTTCACAACAGGCAGATTAACTTCATCAAAAAAACCTTAAGAAACAGGTCTTTGAACAATGATGGACTTGCTAAATAGTGAAGTGTACCGTTTAGATGCCTTGGCATCAATGAATTTGGGTAGAGAAGGATCAGCAGTGGATTGAGGATTTGTGGATGATTGTCCTTGGCCACCGGAGCCTTCTCTTTTGATTTTCGTCCACGGGTAGCTATTAAAGAACTTCCACGAGACTGAACCACTGTAATTTTGGAGAAAAAGAAGTAGGAGAAAAATGGGATTTGAGTAGATTTGGGAAAAATTGTAGAAAGGGAGATGGTAGGAAGGTGAAATGGGGTTTGATAAGGAGGAGAGAGTACTTGTAAAAGAAGACTTCCTAATCAATTAGGCAGGAGATGAAGTAGATTGGGAGAATTTGGAGAGGGAACATATTTGGCTAGAACCTAGGGTTCGGAGGGTGTAAGATGTCCGATAGGAAGAAAATGAAGAGTTTTAAACATGAAAAGTAATTGTTCGGACGTTCGAACAATTGGTATACGTCCGATCATGCGTCTGAACGCAGATGAAAGGACGTCCGATGCTTTGTGCTTTGTGTCCAAGAAGTTTTCGAACGATAACAAGCATCTGTGTGGAATTCCAGAGATTTAAGAAGAAACGAGTGAGAGTACGGACAATTACCGGCTGAAGCATCCGAGATAGAGTGGAGGATTACGGAAGTGTAAGAGCATCCGATAGAGTATATGGTTCTGACGATCATGTGTGTCCGAACACAAAACTAATACAGATGTGAAATTAATGATGCCTAATCGAGTTCAGAGAGATATAAAGCGATCCAAAGCCAAAGGTTTAGTAAAAATATCAGCAAGTTGATCTTCTGTACACACATATTCAACACAAATTTCCTTCTTGCAGACAAGATCTCTAATGAAATGGTGCTTGACATCGATGTGCTTGGTTCTAGAATGCATGACAGGATTTTTTGTGAGATTAATTGCACTAGTGTTGTCACATCTAATAGGCACACAATCAAATATTACACCGAAGTCTTTTAAGGTATGTTTCATCCACAAAAGTTGAGCACAATAGTTTCCAATTGCAATGTATTCGGCTTCTGCCATAGAAAGTAAAATAGAATTTTACTTTTTTCTAAACCCACTAGACAGTTACCCAAGAAATGACACATACCACTATGAATGTACTTTTTTCTATCAATTTTACAACTAGTAAAGTTAGCATCAGAATAACTAATTAAATCAAAAGTGCAGGATTTTGGACTCAAAAGTGAAAGCTTGTGAGGAAAATTTCTTGAATCACCCAAACCATAACAACCAAATAGCATTATCTCACGCTCAAGCTCGATATACAAAGTGACTAGCAAAGGAGGAGGAATATTGGAAGCAAAAGGCTGGGCTCAAGTGGCTAAAAGAAAGGGACCAAAACATGCACTTTTTTCACTCCTCACTCAAGGCTAAGGGACAAAGGTTGCACATCTCTAAAATAAAGGTCAATGGAGCTTGGACAGACAATATTGTGGATATGGAATCGGAGGGGATTAACTTCTTCCAAACCCAGCATGACAATGATGTTGCTGTTGATTAATCTTTGCTAGCCAACATTTCTCAAATGATTTCACAAGAGGATAACAACACTTTATTGGCCGAACCTACACTAGATGAAGTAAAGCAAGACATATTCGCTTAGCTTCTAAATCCAGAAGGGGCACCAGGGATAGATGGTTACAATGGAACCTTCTTCACATGTTGCTGGCACATTATTCATAAAGACTTGCACAACGCTATCAAAGATTTTGTTAAGGGGGCTCATCTCCCAAGGACTTTCACTAGTACACTGATCGCATGAATTCCAAAGGTTGTCAACCCAGCAGCTTTTAATGAATTTTGACTGATTAGTCTTTGTACCTTTTTCAACAAAATATGCACAAAGCTTCTGGCCAATCGGCTAGCTTTCATATTGCTTAAAATTATTTCAAATGAGCAAGTGGCCTATGTGAAAGGGCTAGATATTACGGATAACATTCTTCTTGTTCAAGAAATGGTGGATTATATGGAAAGGAAAACACGAGGGGGAAACCTCATCATCAAGTTGGACCTCACAAAGGCTTTTGACCGGCTTTCTTGGACCAGGCTATACTTCATAATAGGGAAAATAGGGTTCAGTGACTCTTGGATTTCTATCATACAAAACACCATTGCACTAAGGAACATTGCTGGTTCTCCGTCCTCATTAATGGGGTCCCAAAAGGTTTCTTTCAATCCTCAAGGGGGATTCGGCAAGGTGATTCCCTTTCACTTATGCTTTTCATCATCATGATGGAAGTTTTCTCCAGGAACTTAAACAACCAAGTTCGGCAAGGAAGAATACTGGAATTTGGTCTTACCAATCATTGCCTACCAATCTCCCATCTCACTTTTGCAGATGATGTAGTCATCTTTACAAGGGAAAATGCAAAATCAGTGGACAATCTAGTGTTATTCCTGAACAAATTCGCATCCTTCACTGGCCAACAAGTGAACAAAGCTAAAAGTTCTTTCTTCCTCCCCAAGGCAACACCATTATCTGAAACAAGGATGATCCAACACAAGATGGGTTTTGCTAAAAAAAGCTTTCCCATTCACGTACCGAGGCTGTCCCATCCAAAAAGCAAAAAAAATGAGAGCACTCTTCCAGCCGATGATTGATAAAATTACAGCTAGGATTAATGGTTATATAAGGCATTCCAAGCTTCTTTCCCCTGGAGGAAAATTAATCCTCATAAAGCATGTCCTCTCCAGCATCCCTATCTATCTTTTGGTGGCCTTTCTGTTAGTGTATGCCCTAAAGCCAATTAATTTTAGGG
Source organism: Cinchona pubescens (assembly GCA_025175665.1). Classification (NCBI taxonomy): domain Eukaryota; kingdom Viridiplantae; phylum Streptophyta; class Magnoliopsida; order Gentianales; family Rubiaceae; genus Cinchona; species Cinchona pubescens. The sequence goes on from JANKKI010000163.1 coordinate 2,060,216, forward strand.
ATAAATTACGCTTTTATATTTATGTATATTTTGTAATATGGCATTTAACGAATAAAATATTTATATGTAAAATCATAAGGAGTTATGATGTAATTATATTTTATTTGTGTATATCCCTAATCGTAGTGTATGACACTAGTATATTAGCACATAAGAGTATGTGGATGCTTATTAAGAATAAGTGCATCGGATTGACTCGCTAAGAGTATTTCACACGGATTATTATTTAAATGCCAGTGGATTAATCTCTTTGTGATAGTAGTGTAATGGTCCTTTGACTTGAGGTCATGAGTTTATCTTGACTGTGGATTATTATTCTTTGGCTCTATTAGTCGTTACTCTTAATGAGTCGCACATACTGTAGAGTTCGGGTATAAGAACTCTAAAGTGGAAATAGATTTAAGAGTGTCTTAAAATCTATTTCAAGTGAGTTGTATTTTGGTAAGAAGTAAAATTTGATTAATTCGATAAGAGTTGGCATTACATCTGTATTCTTGAATTAATCGGGATATAGGTTGGTGAAAGGATATTAATTACAGGAGAACTAGTCACGGATGGGTGATGTCGAACCACTTGACATATCTCAACACTTGGGTGGTCATGATGCTTTGCTAGAAGCCAATCTTGATCTATAAGTGTAAATTAATTAATTGGAGAATTAATGATAAATTAAAGGTGTTTAATTTATCTAATCCTAATTAATTTAGGATTATAATTTATACTTATTACCAACGTGATTGGGAACCTAAAGGGTCACACACTTAAGGATAATTAATTCAGATTAAAATGATTTGATAAGTATGAGATACTTATGGGTTAATTTATGAGATAAATTAACTTTTGGGTTTAATTATAATTAGTTATAAATATTAGGAGTTAATATGTGAGACATATTAAGAGTATAATGGTTTTATAATTATTCATATACCCATGACCCAAACTGATTAGAATTTGTAATTCCCTAAACCCAATTTGATTGGGATACACATCTTATTATATATATATATATATATATATAGTAAAAGGACTTGTACTTTTTTCGGCCATAAGTAAAAGAAAAGCCGTCAGATCCTTTTTGGGGATTTACGTGATTGTCACTTTTTTAAGAAAAGAAAATAATTTAGGAGCTAGCACTCCAAGTTTGGGTTAATCAATCTTGTGAAGATTCCTGATTTAATTATCTTGTGTGGATACCATTAGAGGCCGGACACCTGTGCGGCTTGTGGATCGACGTCCCAAACATATTGGAGATTTTACTGCAATTTTAAGGTACATAAAATCTCTATACTTTTCTTGTACTACGTATAAATTAATCAAGGTGATCCGTGATAGGAAAGTAAAAATTTTAAATTCCGCTGCGTTATATCTGATTTACTTTCTTACACTTTCAACCACCAAAAGCTGTAATCCAAGAGGTGAATCGGCAGCTTGCAAACTTCTTGTGGGGAGAATCCGCCCTAGGACAGAGACAACATTGGATCGCTTGAAAAGAGGTTTGTAGACCAAGGGAATCAAATGGCCTAGGAATTTATTCTCTCACAGACATAGCACACGGTTTCAGCCTCAAGCTTTGGTGGAAATTTCGTCAAGGCGATTCACTTTGGCGCAACTTCCTTCAAGCAAGATACATACACGGTTCAAGTCATCCGTGCACAATACAAGAAACGCAAACCGCATCCACAACATGGAAAAGGATGTTAAAAGTTTGGGAGGAGGCCGAAATTAATCTTAAGGTGTTATTGCGAAGTGGAAACTCCTCTTTTTGGTATGACTAATGGACTGTGGAACGGGGTCTTCTAGCTCAAGAGATGGAACATGTTTATGACCAAGACATCACGATTGCTCAAGTCTGGAATACTACTAGCTCGAATCTTGGTGCGTTGGACACTAGATACACACAAGCAGATCGGGATACAATATTTCACGCCATCTTGGGGAAATCATTGACCACTTCACAGGCAAAAGATGTTCTGATATGGAAGCTTACATCAAGAGAAGTCTTCTCCATCTCATCAACCCTACCTACATTCCATTTAAGCTTTACAAGGACAATGATTTGGGATGCAAGGCTACAGACAAAATTCTCAATTTTCATGTGGAGGATGCTGAATAGAAAGCTCCCAATTGATGATATACTCCTGAATCATGGCTTTGCTTTAACCTCACGATGTAGCTTCTGTGAAGCATCTCAAGAAACCTTGGATCACATCTTCACAACATGGCCTTGGTCCTCACGGATATGGCTCTTTTTTGAGTCTTGGTTGGAATTGGAGTTCCCGCAATCTTATACTTAAATAATGGAAAAGCTCAACTCATGGTAGTTGCATCCCACCCCTTCACCCACAATGGCGACAATTAACAAAATTATTCCAAGCCTGATTTGCTGGTCCACATGGAAAGTCCGAAACACGGTGCTATATGAAGGCAAAAAGACCCATCCAAGTTACATCATAATTGAAATATGTGCTGCCTTGGAAAACCTCTCCACAATTCAGCCTTTCACACGCTACTTCCAAGTGGATGAGCTACTCCTATCTCAAGTTCTAAGACATGGTTTCATCCATCACAAACCCAGAATCTCATTGCAGTGAGCTGGTTCCCCCCTCCTCAAGGAATGGTAAAGCTTAATGTCGATGGTGCGCCTAAAGGAAACCCGGGCAATGCTGCTGGAGGAGGCATCATCCGAGATCACAAGGGTCAGTTTTATGGTGCATTTTCCAACTTCTATCACAGTCAGTCCAACCTTCAAGCAGAAATGATGGCCCTGGTAGATGGATTAAAACACTGTGCCAAGTTGCAATACATCCATCTCTCATCGGTCCCAGTGGAAATGGACTCACTTTTAATCATTAACATTTTGAATGGCAAAGCAACACCACCTTGGAGTATCGATTCCTTACTGCAGCTTATTGATCATATTGTCATAGGAAAGAATTTCTCTTTTGTACATGTATTTAGGGAAGCAAACCAAGTAGCAGACTCTCTAGCTAATGAGGGCATAAAAAATGAGACATATCTTGAGTATAACAAGCACACAATCCCTAAAATGGTAAAAGGCTTGGTGCGGCTGGATGCTCAAAAATGTCCCTACATCAGGCATTGTAAAAATTGAATCGGTTCTTAATAAATAAACCACTCGCTTCGGGTTTTATAAAAACAAAAAAGTGGAGGATTTTGGATACCAAAGACCAAAATTCATTGTACCTTTTAGGTATCTGAAAATTCTTTTATACAGCAATTAAGTGTGACTCTTTAGGACAAGATTGAAATCTAGCACATAGACAAACAGCAAACAAAATATCCAGTCTACTAGCTCGTTAAGTAAAGTAGGCTTCCGATCATATCTCTATAGTGTTTTTCATGAACACTATTACCTTCTTCATCTTTGTCAAATTTAGTTGAGATGCATATTGGTGTCCCGACCTGTTTGCAGTCTTCCATTTTGAATCGCTTAAGTAGCTCTTTTGTGTGTTTGATTTGTGTGACGAACGTTCCTTCCTTTATTTGGTGAACTTGGAGTCCGAGAAAAAATTGTAATTATTCCATCATACTCATTTCAAATTCTTTTTGCATCAAGTACGAGAATTCCTTGCACAAATTTTCATTAGTTGTTCCAAAGATAATATCATCAACATAAATTTAAACAATTAGCAAACCATTAAAATCTGTTTTGGTTAAGAGAGTGGTATCAACAACACCTCTTTTGAAACCATTTTCAATCAAAAAACCATTTAGCCATTCATACCAAGCTCTAGGAGCTTGTTTCAAACCATACAAAGTTTTAGAAAGTTTGAAAACATGATTTGGAAAATTTTTGTTTTTCAAAATCAGGAGGATGTTCAACAAAAACTTCTTGATCAATAAAACCAATTAAAAATTGCACTTTTAACATCCATTTGGAATAATTTGAATTTGTTAAAACATGCATATACAAGAAACATGCGAATAGATTCTAAACGAGCAACGGGTGCAAAGGTTTCATCAAAATCAATACCTTCTTCTTGAGCATAACCTTTTGCAACAAGTCTAGCTTTGTTCCTAATAATTTCACCTTTATCATTTAATTTATTTCTAAAAACCCATTTTGTTCCGATTACGGGTTGAGTTGAGGGTCTTTGAATTAAAGTCCATACATTGTTTTTCTCAAATTGGCTAAGTTCATCTTGCATAGCAAAGACCCAAGATTCATCATTTAATACATCATCCACATATTCCGGTTCAATATGAGAAAGTAATGCACAATTACTGTTCAAAGGTTTATGAGATCCAGTTTTTACCCCATCTGACGGATCAACTGTGATCAAATCTTGAGGGTGACTAGTCGAAACAAATTTCCATGCTTTAGGAAGATCGTTTGGAGTATCTTCATCATTTTCTCCTTCTTCACCCAAGTGATTTGTATTGTCCACATTGTTTGGAGAGATCTCTTGGTGTTTTTCATGAATAGTGAGATTTTCAAGCTCCTTTTGAATACCTACATCTTCATCTTCACGCACATTCTTTCAAATAATATCATTAGTTTCATCGAATGTAACATGCACAACTTTTTCAATCAAAAGTGTTCTTCTATTGTATACTCGGTATGCTTTCTTGTCACTAGAATATCAAAGAAAAATTTCTTCATATGATTTTTTGTCAAATTTTCCAAGATTTTCTTTGATTTTTAAAATAAAACATTTACAACCAAAAATTTTGAAATAGCTCACAACGGATTTTTTACAAAACAAGAGTTCATAGGGTGTTTTATTTAAAATAGGTCTTACCAAAACTCGATTCATAACGTAACAAGCCGTATTACCGGCTTCGGCCCAAAAATATTTTGGTAAGGCTAAGACATTCACCAATCATAGTTCTAGCGGCCTCTTGAAGTGTTCTATTTTTTCTTTCAACAATACCATTTTGTTGAGGCACTCGAACAATTGAAAATTCATGTGAAATAGCGTTGTGATCACAAAACTCAGGAAAACCTCCGAATTTAAATTCAGTTCCATTATCACTTCTCAAACGGATGATTTTTAAATTCAACAAATTTTGAATTTTGGAAAACAATTTCACAAAATTTTCAAAAGTTTCATTTTTGTGAACAAGAAATAGTACCCAAGTATACCTAGAATAATCATCAACAATCACAAATGCATATTTATTACCACCGAGACTAGCATATTGAGTTGAACCAAACAAGTCTAAATGCTATAATTCTAGGGGTTTAGAAGTAGACACACAATTTTTCGGTTTAAAAGACACTTTAACTTGTTTCCCAAATTGACATACATCACAAATTTTGTTTTTCAAAACTTCAATTTTGGTAAGCCTCTTACCAATTCCTTCTTAGCATATTCACTAGATTTTCAGTTAGATCCATGTTGCAATGACAAAGCCTTCTATGCCGAAGCCAAGGATCATCTATAGAAACGGTTAGGCATTTTACATTGCTACTACCAATATTGTCAAGATAGATTACATAAATCTATCTAGTACCTTTAAATAAGACAACATAATTTTTATCAAGAATTAGACATTCGTGTCTGGTATATAACACATATAGATTCTTATCACATAGTTGACTCACACTTAATAAATTGTAATTCAAATTATCAACAAGAACACATTTTTAATCAAGGTTTCACCATTTTTACCTACATCACTGATGCCGATTGATTTTGCTTTCATGTTATCCCCAAATGTTACTTTTCCATTATTTTTGGATTTGAGGTTTGTGAAGATAGATGCATCACCGGTCATATGTCTTGAGCACCCACTATCTACGAACCATTTTGTATCCTTGGTGATATTCATTTTCTACACAAGAAATTAATTAATAACTTTTGGTACCCACATTTTCATTAGGTCCATGAGAGTTAGTAAAATGACTACAAATCCATACAGAATTCATACCAAGTTTTTCATTTCTCTTGACACAACAATTATTTTTCACATGATCATGTTGTTGACAATAATTGCAAATAACAGTTTTATTTCCATATAAGAATGATTTTGATTTTACAAAGCATAAACCATTCCTTCTAAAGGTGACAAAATTCTTGTTGATCAATACATTTATATTCCTTTTCAAATCAACAATATTTTCCCTTTTTTTATGCAAAAGAATATTCAATTCATCCAATCTTTTCTTCAAGGAGGCTTGTTCTTCTTTGATCCTTGTTTTCACATGCATTCTTTTCTTCAAATCACTGTTTTCTTGTGATAACCTATTATTTTCATTCACAAGTTTAGAGTTAGCATTCAATATGGCATTTGATTTCTTTCCTAACTCCTTATTTCTAGCATATGATTCCTTTAAGCTATCATGCAATTTTAAAATGAATGCTTCAAGATCATTGTCATTTCATTTTCATCATTGGAATCATAATTAGAAGTTGCCTCATTATCACCAATGGCCATAAATGACATTTGTGCCGACTCCATTTCTTCTTCAACTTCTCCTTCGGAGTTGCAATCATCCCATGTGAATTGGAAATTGTTGAAGCGGGGCTTTCTTCCTTCCTTTTTCTTCTTAGAATGACTCGCATTTGCAAAGTGACCGGGTTGACCACATTCAAAATACTTTTCATTTTGCTTTTTTATTTCTTGCTTGGTCTTTCCTTTGAAATTATTTGAGTTTATTGCTCCACTTCTTCTCATTCTCCGTTTGTTGATGTAGTGTTTGAGAAATTTTTTGGTGATGAGTGCAAGATCTCATTCATCAAGATCTTCATCTTCTAGGTTGATGGAAGCATTTTCATCTTCTTCTTGAGAAGTTTTTAATGCAATGCTCCTTTTTGGTCTTGCTTCTTCATCATCCACCACTTTAGCCTTTAGCTTCAACTCATAGAATGTAAGAGAGTTAATTAGTTAGAGATTCAATAGGCATGTAATTTAAATTCTTGGCCTCTTCTATAGCGATAGTTTTAGCCTCCCATTCTTTGGATAGAGAATTCAAGATTTTTCTATTCTTTTCTCCCAAAGAATATTCCTTACCTAAGATTTGAAGATCCTTAATGATGTCATTGAACCTACAATACATTTTGTCAATATTTTCATGTGGTTCCATCTTAAAGGACTCATACTTGGCAACAAGTAAGGACTTCTTTTGCTCTCGAACATCATCGCTCTTTTAATGAATCTCTTTCAATTTGTCCTAAATTTCTTTAGCGGAAGCACATCCTTTGACACGAGTTGATTCATTTGCATCCAAGGTGTTGTATTCACATTCATAGCTTTCGCGTTTAGGTCAAGTTTGCCTTGTCTTGTGGAATGAGCTCATCCCTTGTCTTTTCTCTTCTTCTATTTGTATGATCATCAATGATGGTAGCTTCAAAAGGACCTCATTTACCACATACCACAAGTCAATATCTTAGATGTGGTAAATAGATTACAAAAATATTTTCATTCTATCTTTCCAACTAATAAAATTTACCCCATTAAACATAGGAGGTCCTGTTATAGACTGACCCTAAAAAAATAATGCATTATTGGTTGCCATGATCTTTTCTAAAAAGCTAGTTAAGCTCAATATAAGAAACCAAGCTCTGATACCAATTGTTGGCCCCAAGGCAACCTAAGAGGAGGGTAAATTAGGTTTCTTAAAAATTTCTTTGCAAAGTATGCACTTTTAAAACTTTATGCACTAACAAATAAATTGATAGAGATAAAAGTAGTTAAGCTTATGAAGTATAAAAGGATAAAGAAAGAGATTAAACAAGTAACACTTTCAAGCTACCAAGCTTGAAGTAATAATTCACTAGAATGCTTCCCAACTTTGGTGAACCAATAATCTTCTAATGTACACAAAGTAGGACAATCCTTGCTCACACTAATTCTTTTTAGTTGAGCCAAGAATTTACTCTCAACCTCACTTTTGTACAAGATTTATTGCTCCACTCAATACTTTTGAAAAGCACTCTAAAGTACACACTAATACAATAATGGTCAATAGACAATTTGCACTCAAATTGCTTTGTTTCTTGCTTGTATTCAATGTGTAAAGTCTCTTCTTCAATATCAACAGAGTTGGTATTTATAGGTGCAATAAATTGGGTTGTAACAACCTTCTAACGGTTCTATAATAAATGCTCAAAAACTAGCCGTTACAAGTTTCGGACGTCCGATATTTTGTTGTGCGTTCGATCTTAAATAAGTAAATAGTGGATGTAGTTCAGACAGCGAGCTTGCGTCCGTTCCCTTGTTCGAACAAGTGAATGTGAAGGTTTCATACTTCGGATGGTGTATCTCGTTCAAATGGTTTAATGCTTTATCAGGAATTTTTTCCTTTTGGACAGACTTCTTCGTCTGAAATAAACTTCTTTCGGATGGTTGTATGCGTCCATTGTATTGTTTAAAATCCTTGATTCTACCTTGCTCTTTTAGACAAAAATGTGTCTTAATACATCTGAGAGATATCCTTTCAGACGAGCCTGTGCGTCCATTGAAGCTACTTGAAAAACTTTTCCTTTGTCTATCCGTTCAGACAATAAATTGCATCTGTAGTAATCTTTATCGGACGATCCTGTTCGTCCGAGAAATGTAGTACAATTCGGATGGTAAACTGCGTTCGAAAACTCTATTTCTAGCAGACAGAATAGCATACCTGCACAGCTTAATTTAAGGTGTGAATGCATTTGTCATCATCAAAATAAGGTTTGTGGATCATCAAACTTATGGTCCAAGAGAGAATTAGGAGCAATTTTACCCATAGCATTAGAAATTCGAAGACCTTTCTTTCTTGTTGAAATTGCCCTTGATTGTTCTTCTTGAAGATTCCTTGTGCAATCCAACACTTCCAAGGTTCTACGAGTCTAAAAGTAGGGAGTTAGGATGAATTTGGAGTAAATTTGGTGAAACATTGGAGAAATTTCTTGTTTGGGGAAAGAGAAAGGAGGTTGGGGCTTTCCAAAGAGAATTTAGGGGATTTTTATTTTATTGAAAAAATTTTGACTAAGTGATGCTTTAATACCAAACCAGCATTTCGCACTGTGGTGTCATTTTTAGTATAGGAAAATTCGAAACCGCGATGTGAAATCTTAAATAGGGTTTTGATCGAAAGGCTCAGCATCGTGGTGTAAAAAATCTATACATAAATTCGACATCTCGATATAATTTCCAGTAATGACCTTCAAGTTGACAACACGCCCTGACACCGTAGTGTCAAGTACTTAGTGAAAATTCCATCCAAGTCTTTGAGACCACGGTGTCAAAATTTCGTTCATTGTTTTGACACTCAATATAGCCTAACTCATTTTGGCACTGTGGTTAAAGACTCAACCAATTTTCCAATGTTTAACATTTCACTATTTCTTCCCAATGAATTGTCCATCACCTACAAACATCAAAATATCATATTAAGGATTATTCTCACTTCCACTTCTAGAAAACACTTAGATATAAGCAACTAACCGTATGATAAACATGATTTTAGTTAATTAACCCTAATTAACAACCTAATTAATTAAATAAATATAAAAATCAAACTAAAGCATAAACAAGGGTTAGAAAACCTAGTTTGCCTCCCAAGAGCACTAGTTTATAGTCATTAACTTGACTATAGCATAGGTGAGTTTTACGTATTCATATTTTTGACGGAGATGCATCATTTTTCCTTTGGTTTACAAGGGTACAAGCTAAATTTGCTTTGGAAAATCACAAACTCCTTGTCGCCATCTTGCAAGTAGATGAGTACGTCTAGTGAAATGTTTGTAATGGGAAGTAGACCAACCCAAGTGATTTTGCCTTTCTTATACCAATGCGGCTTTTCTTTGGGAATTATGACATTATCCCCAATTTTAAACTCCTTGGCACATGAAGCTTTGGTATCCTTATGCATTCTTCGGGTGTGTGGCTACTACAACTTGCATCACCTCTTCTTTTGATCTATCAACAAAGGGAATAAGTGAGTCAATAGAACGTCTATAATATTTATTAATAGAGAAAATATTTTCATATGACTCAAAGACATTGAATTCAACACTTTTGCTCTCAATTTAGAGCTTCAACTTCTTTTTTTAACATCAGTTTGAGCTGTGAGATGGATAGGAATGGTCTCCCCAAGATCAATTGGACTCTGGCACATGAAGCTTTGGTACCCTTATTCATTCTTCGGGTGTGTGGCTACTACAACTTGCATCGCCTCTTCTTTTGATCTATCAACAAAGGGAATAAGTGAGTCAATAGAACAATATTTATTAATATAGAAAATATTTTCATATGACTCAAAGACATTGAATTCAACACTTTTGCTCTCAATTTAGAGCTTCAACTTCTTTTTTTAACATCAGTTTGAGCTGTGAGGTGGATAGGAATGGTCTCCCCAAGACCAATTGGACTCTGGCACATGAAGCTTTGGTACCCTTATTCATTCTTCGGGTGTGTGGCTACTACAACTTGCATCACCTCTTCTTTTGATCTATCAACAAAGGGAATAACGTGAGTCAATAGAACAATATTTATTAATATAGAAAATATTTTCATATGACTCAAAGACATTGAATTCAACACTTTTGCTCTCAATTTAGAGCTTCAACTTCTTTTTTTAACATCAGTTTGAGCTGTGAGGTGGATAGGAATGGTCTCCCCAAGATCAATTGGACTCTGGCATCCTCTTCCATTCCTAGGATCAAGAAATGCACTGGGAAAATCAATTTTCCCACTTAGATCAACACGTCTTCTACTATTCCATAAGGCACCCTCACGGTTTTGTCCGCCAATTAGAGAGTGACAATCGTGGTTTGGCATGGTTGATTTCCAACTTGTCATACTCTACTTTGTCATGAGATTGATGCTAGCACTTAAGTCACACAAGGCATGGCTAATTGTATGATCCCCAATAGTCAATGAAATGGAGAAACTTCCCGTATCCTTCATTTTGGTGGCAAATAGTTTTGCATTATTGCATTACACCATTCACTTAGGTACAAGGTTTCCTCATTGTTGCTCCACTTCTTTTTCTTAGATAAGATCTCCTTTATGAATTTGGAATAGTGGGTCATTTTGGTGAGTGCATCGGCTAACGAGATGTTCACTTCGAGCTTCTTGAAAATTTCAAGGAACTTGGCGACTTATTCATCCCTTTCCTTTTTCTTATAATCAACCAATCATTGTGAAAGGGGAACTTTCACCAAAGATTTGGTCTCTAAGGACTATTCCCATTTCTCAAATTTGGTCTCTTTCTTTCTAGATTTCTTGATCTCATCCTCCTTGTGTTTCTCTTTCTTTTCATCCTTCATTTCAATATTGTTCTCACCATCCTCAAGAACTACCTCTCATTCATTCCCAACAGTGATGGCATTGCAATGCTTCAGAGGTCATTTTCCTCTTGGTTATTGATCCCTTGGGTTCGGAAGGGTATCACTTGAGAGTGAGCCACTTCACCTACCAGAAACATATCTAGCCACTTGTCGTAGTTGAGTTTCCAAATTCCTAGTAGAGGTACCTTGGTAATTCCTTGTCAATGCTATATGGTTTCTCTTTAGTGTCTCATTTTCCCTTTCTTAGCATCACAGGCTCCCTCCTTGTGTCTGCAAGTTGTGCATGCATATTCTTCGGCTCCCTTGAAGAGGTTGGTTCCAAGATGGTTGGTTTTGGCTAGAGGACCTAGGTTAATATGATGGGCTTGTTTGGGAATGTTGAAAGTTGGATTGCTATGGTCTTTGATGCAGTGGTTGATAGGGTTTAGAGGATGATGCTTGGTTGTTGTTATTGGGTAGATGGTTATTTTTGGATGGTTGACCACTCCATGACGAATTAGGGTGGTTCCACCAATATAGATTATAGCTATTTCCATAGGATCGGGATTGGTGTGCCTGGTTTCCACATAGTTGAGTTATTTGGCTTGTGATAAAGTTTCCTCTATTGTGCATTAGCCATTCGAATGGTCTCTTGAGCAAAAATCACACAATATTGGACATGGATGTTGCATTGACACAACGTTCACTTTGCCCATCGGACCGTTCTCAAATGCTCTAGTTAGGTTGGTTATCATGTTTTTCATAAGCTTGTTTTGAGCTAATAGAGCATTGGAATGATTTAGGTATAGAACTCCTCATTGCCTTTGAGGTGGTTCGGGTGGTTATGCTTGTTGACACAGTGCCACTGGGTCGTGTTGATAGTAGTTTGAGGCCATTGTGTTGAGCAATCTTTGTGTTTCCTCTGGCATCTTGAAAAATAATGACCCTCTGGCCGAGACATCTACAATTGACTTGGTCTTTAGATAGAACCTATTATAGAATGTTTGCACTTGAAGCCAAAGAGGTATGGCATGATGTGAGCATCTTCTAAGCAACTCCTTATACCTTTCCCACGCCTGTCCAATTCCCTCACTAGCATCTTACTTGAAAGAAGTAACTTTATTTCTTAGCCGGGCCATTCTAGAAGGTGGAAAATAGTTTGAAAAGAAGTCTTGAACCAAACTATTCCATGTGGTGAACATCGCTTTATCATAGCTTTGCAACCAATACGTTTCTCTATCATTGAAGGAAAACGTGAATGCCCTCATCATCACACAATCAGGATGTACTCTGTTGAATTTCAAAGTGTCTAGCACCTCTTCGAAGTTCATTAGATGTGTGTATAGATCCTCATTTTCACCATCCCAAAATATGGCATGAGCCTGAAGCATTTATATAAACCTGGGTTCTATCTCAATGTTGTTGGCATTATCGGTATCCTTGCTATGCTTGAATTGGCTCCATGAAAGTTCGATATTGTGCATTCTCTTAATGGCCTATCGTCCTCATGTCCTCCATTGCCTCCATTACCAGATTCTTCAATGTAATTGTTACCCATGCCATCTTCTTGATCACAACTCCTATTGTTTTCCTCTTCTATCCTTTTATTGTTTTGTTCATCTGCCATTATGAACTTTTTTTGTGCTTGTTACAACTGTTTGCCTTTACAAATCCACCTTGGTGTTCTTTCAAGTTCTAAGTCAAGAGGAAATAGAAACACCTTTCCAATCTTAGAACCATACACTATAAGGATCTTAACAGAGAACAAGTCAAATTATCAAGACAAGGTACACAATAGTGAGAAGAAATGATTCAACAGTATTAGAACAAACATTAACTACTAAACCAAAGAAAATGTGTAAATTAGCACTATCCTATTGCATCTAATATCGCCCTTTAACTATCCCCGACAATGGCACCAAAAACTTGACGTGACGTAATCTACGTATCTAATTCAATCGGTCACTCTTAAGTAATAAAATCAACTAGTTTATTTAGACAACAATCCACACACCCATAAATATACAGGATAGATTAGTAGCTAGTGGCAAGAGGTATCATTCCCATGAAAATAGTAATGGCAATTTCTAGGATTCCAAGCATACAAGCACTATCTAGACAATCGATTCAAGGTATAATTAAGCTAAGACAACAAGTAAGTAGGCAAAGCAATAAATCAACAACTAAATTAACAAATAGATTAACATAAGTAATAAAAAAGGGATTGGACTATGACTCTACTATGATTCTTTTACTAAGTGGGGTCTGCTAGTAGACTAATGCTCAATGGGTGCAAATGAGAACTCCTTCCAAACTACAAACCAATCCCTTGGCCCGACTCATGGTTCTGGTCTAATGTACGTTGTGGAATTATTGGAACTAATTTAGAAAGATCTTGACCCGCTTACTAACTGTTCTAACCAAGTAGTAGACCCGTCTAAGTTTCAAAACTCAATGCTTGTATGTTGTGTTAACCTCACAAATATGGTTCAAAGGAGGATCATTTCCTTCTCACAATCATCTCAAATTGTTTATTGCTACTCAAATATTCACAATTTACTAGTCTACCCATTTTAAATCACCTACACGTGTAAAATTCCTATTTTCATAACCCAATCCTTAGTAGTTTAGTTACACATGCTTAAAGTAACACAAAGCAAAGAGTAAAGGCAAGTCATAGCTAGTACTAAGGAAAGAGCTAAGAACATCATCATTCTAATCATACTAGTCATGAAAGCAAGATCTAAATGTAATTGAGTATAAAAATAAGAGATATTTATATCTAATGAAAGCTAATAAAAAGGCCAACAACAATAGTAAACAAAGTTCTAAACTTGTATTAATTAAAGAGAACAATTTCTAAGTTTAAACATCCTAAAAATAAGACGAAGAGTAAATGCCAGTTCTTCTCTAAAAATGGAAAGTTCTACTACTTCTAAAGAAAACTTATCCTATCCTACTACTGCTAAATAGAATGGAAAGATCTACTACTTCTAAAGAAACCTTATCCTATCCTACTACTACTAAACACTAGTACCTTCTACTACGTGTTTTGGGTGTACACAATATGTTAATTTACAATTTTCACAACCTTTATAAAAATAGCCAAAATTCCCTTTGTCTAAAAAGCAATCTAAACCGCGGTGTCATTTTTTTCTTCTTTGGATTTGGCATTTCAGTGTCGTACTAGGATTGACTATGGTTCAGCCAGTTGGAACTGTAGTATGAAAATTTACGCCTTTGAAACATTAGTGGCACCGTGATGTCGTACACTTGAAGTCTTAAATGGCTTTGATACTGCAGTATGAGTCTTCACGTCTTGCAATTCGGCATCACGGTATTAAGTATCAGCAGCGTTGGACTTTTGTCTTCAATTTTCTTCTATTTGTAGTTTTAGTCTTTGACTTCTTTAATTCTTAAGCTGCTGCTCGAATTGCAAAGTATCCCTACAAATATACACCAAAATACAATAAGTACTATTTAATCATCAATTTGTCCATAAATACTACCAAAAGGCCTAATATTACTCTAACACTACTAATACTACTACCAAACATGAAATTCATGTAAAAACACATAAATTGGGACTAAAACTATCGAAATACTATGAGTTTTAGAGGTAAAATAACTTTATTTACTAGAGTCATCAGCCTCTAAACTATTGATTTGTTGGAAATGAGATCACTCAATTATTTTTTCTACAAAAATAGTCACTAAAGTATTAAAAAGGCATAATATAGGGTCACTTCATCAATAATTTGTTCGTTAAGACAAACAAATTTTGACTTTCTAAGGCGTAAACTTGTCAAAATAGTTTAGAAATAGAATAAATAGGGGTTAAAAAAAAATATAGAAAAGTTTTGGTTTAAATTAGAATTTTTGGACAATGTGTCTTCTTCTTAGTGGTGACTCTAAGGGCAAGATCTATCTAGTTGGGAGGGAAGGAGGAAGGAAGGGATAGGGTAGTAGGGGCATGATGAGAGGGAAGGGTAGTTGGATTTAGGAAAGAGATGGAAGAGACAACAGAACTAGGAGGAAGAAAGAGTGGCAAGAGTGAGAGGGAACAGGTGGCAAGGACTTTGGGAGAGAGAGGGAGGGAGAAGAAAGGGGGTGATCATATCTAGAAAAGAGAAAGAGAGGCAACAAAATCTGGAAAGAGGAAGGAGGTAGTGAGAGCAGGGAAAGAAAAGGAAAGGATGGCGAGGGCGTGGGACGGAGATGAACTGGATGGCAGAGTGCGGAGGAAGGAAGAGAGGTGACAGGGATAGGAAAGAGGAGAGAGGGATGGTAGTAAAGGGCTATGGAGGAAAGAATGCATGTGGTAGGTTGGGGAAGGAAGGTGGTAGGCTGGGGAAGGAATGTGGGCAGTAGGTGGGTTGGGAGGGAAGGTGGCAATGGGTTGCAGTTGGGGCTTTAGTATAAATCACTAATAAATTAAATTATTTGATTTTGACCTAAAGTTTCTTCTCTCTCAATATGACCGCTCCTATAATTTAATAATTGTTTTTATCATTTGATTTTTCACCCCATAATTTTTTAGTAAAGTTATTCACTGTTGTTGGACTATTTTAACCTCAAAAATTTAGTTTTTGTTAGCACTAATAGATTAAATAGATGAAGTGATTATAAAAATGTACTTAAAATAGTTTAGTGATCAAATTTGCAACAAATATAGTTTGATGACTTCAGATGCAACTAACCAATAGCTTAATAACCATTGGTACAGTTAGCTTTGTATATTATAATAAATCAATCAAATATCAATTTTGTTGCTCCGATTCAATTAGGACTCAAATATGCTTTAAATATTTAATATACAATATATTTCCGTTACATAAGTTGTTGTGTTTATATATATACACATCGAATCAAAATAATAAAATCCATATTTGATTTATTTATTATAATAGCTGAACTGGTCTAATCTATTTCTATAATAAGCAAATGAATCGTAGAATTTTACATGAATCCATATCTGAATAAACAAGTTCGGAATGACTCATGTCAATAATACCTTGCCCATCGAACTAGCAAAAATGACATTTTATCCGCCGAAACTAAAAATGATATACACTTTGCATCTTTAATACTATTTACATGTTAATGGTTACAATTCTGTCAAGAAAACATTTGTTAAATGAATTTGTGGTCCCTTAACACGATTTTTTTATTTTATTTTATGTTTTCTTTTATAGCAGTGTGACAATTATTAGAAAATAATAATAAAATCAAAGTATAAAAATAAATGGAGATCTTGTATATTTGGAAATTTATAATAAAAGCTTGATGAAACTTGTGCATTCTTTTTCACATTCTCATAATTGGAGTCCATCTGATACTATTTCGTTCTTTGCTCTTTTTCATAGTGATTGCCGGCCTTTCAAAGTTCGCTTCTTGTTGAAATTTTATAATTATAATTTTTATTTAACATTATTGTGTGACATTTTTCATAAAGTTTTATGATTTTTGGACATACTTTAGGTGTTTTGCATTTATTACATTTTGGGTTAAATTATTCAAACTGCACTTTCGAATACAATTTTAGTCATGTCTTTCTCACATTTTTCTCATTCTTGAAAAATATATGTAGTCCATTTAGTTTTATATTTGATTTTTTAAATTCTTTTATTTATTGTAACACCCGCTATAATAAAAAAAAGTAAAATACATAAGAAGTCAAAAAATAGTAAAATGGGGCCTTTTAGTCATTTAACTTCACATTTCTCAAAATATTAATGTGTCATTGATGTTTAAGGGGAGTCAAAATATAGATTGTTTTAGTTTTAGGTGTGCGAAGTGTAAATATACTAGTTCAGGGCAAAGTATTATTATATGTAAACATTTAAATCTTTGAATTTGAGAATGTATTTATTTTGATTTCCTGCCTTCTAACTTGTTTGAGATCTTGTCACAGATTAGTTTAAAAGAATACACATATGAGCCTACCTGAATACAAGTTACATCCAAGGTACTGAAAAGGTTGAATTGAATGTTTGAACCCTAGGATTTGATGTATCAAGTGGATAGTATGAGGAAGGCTTTTTCTTGAGACTAGGAAAGAACTTTTGTGGGAGTTAACCCTCTAGCCAGATACTTGTTCAAATTGGTTTAAAAAATCCTTGATGGAAAGTAGAGAACCCTTGGTGCCCCTAGTAAAGATCTCCAAGTCATCAGCAAAAGCTAAATGGCTAACTGTACTGCAACCCCTTGGCAATGCAAAATGTGGTAGTCTGCCATATGAAAAAAGTTTCTTGATGCCATAACTTAAAGCTTTAGTGGCAACAAGAAAGAGGAATCAGAGGATAAGGGGTCACCTTTTCTTAGTTCTCTACTAGATTGAATTAAAAAAAAAAACACATGAGGCACCATCCACCAAAACTGTAAACCAGAAACGACGGAAATAGGACTAAAGCAAATTCACCAGGTTAGGAGGGAATCCCATCTTTAATAATGTTTGAAACAAAGGAACCCAGGACATTCTATCAAAAGCTTTCCCTGTGTCAATTTTAAGCACCAAGTTATGACCTCTAGCCTTTCTGTCTATGGACTGCAATAACTCTTGAGCAAGGAGTATATTGTCAGCAATATCTCTACCTTGTGGAAAAGATGTCTGCTCCTTTGAGATGATCTTTGCCATTATTGGTTGCATCCTGTTTACTAGGATCTTAGAGAGTATTTTGTTGAAAACAGTACAAAAACTTATTGGTCTGTAGTCTGAGAACTAGATTGGAATCTTCTTCTTGGGTATGAGCACAATTTGAGTACTCCCAAAGAATTTTGGGAGTTAACAACCTACGAAGAAACATCTCTGTAACAGTTGCATAGACCTCAGATTAATAATATCCCAACAGTTGAAGTAGAATAAGGCTGAAAAACCATTATGTCTTGGTGCAATATGTCTATGCAACTGAGACATTGCTTGCTAAACCTCTTCCAAAGTAATATCCAAAGAAAGATTAGCCTAGTCCAACTCAGAAAGGAGGATAGGTACGTGACGGATACAATCAGATGGAATAGTGTTAGTACCTTCATTACTGAAAAAGGTTTGATAGAAGTTCACAGCAGCTTGTTTGATTAGGGTTTTATCCTCTAACCAGTTACCATTTGAATTCTTGATTCTGTGGATAGATATTTGGATCTTTTATCCAAGACCAAAGCATGAACGATCTTGGTGTTTGAATCCCCTTCTTGTAGCCACTTGATCTTGGACTTTTGTTTCTAGAAAATTTCTTCATTGAGCATGCATTTATTTAACCAAGCTTGAGCTTCATGAAGATCACTTCTGGCTTTGGAGCTTCTAGTTTGTTCAAAGTACCAGGCCCACATTCTCCTTTTATTGAACTCTATCTTTAACTTGTCTAAAATTTTAGAAAATGTTACCAAAACTCTCCTTATTCTAGACAACTACGGCATGTTTCACTCTCTTGAGCTTAGTAGCAAGAGCATAGAGAGGGTTCCCAGAAACAGGCACACTCCAAGAATCCATTACCGCATATCTTGAAACCTAAAAGGTTTTGGATGTGATGATGATGATAATGAACCCATGTTTAGTAAAACAGGGTTGTGATCAGAAGAAATTTTATTTAAATACGAGACAAACCATTGAGGAAGATAGACTCCCAAGCTGTATTCATCAAGATATGATCAAGTCTCTTCCATAAGTGACCTGTCTGCCTGGTTCCAGTCCAATTGTATTCACTTCCTGAAAAAGGCACCTCATTTGATCCATAAGCATGTTGAGCATTCACAAAAGCTCCCATTGTAGCATATTCTGGACTTGAATTACCAATGTACTCTCCAGCATTAGCAATAACATTGAAATCACCCCCAATTAGCCAAGGAGAATCATTGAGGAAGGCTGAAATTGCACTCGTTTATTGCCATAAGACACGTCTCTCCCCTCCCCTCCCCCTCGTGCATTTGACATGTACAACTGACAAAAAGAGAGGTTCAGAAGTAATAAGATGTGGAACAAAATGGTGTACCAATTGATAAGAATCATTGAGGATATTAATTGATGTTCCCGAGTTCCAGAAGAGCTAAATTTTATTTGATGAATTACTAAATGAATAATCAAAATGAAACTTTATTCAGTAAACATCTAGTTTGGAGCTATCTACCATGGGTTCAAGTAGAGCAAGAAAATCTAGCTTATTATCATGTATTATGTTGTTTGTAGACGTCCACATAGCATACAACGTGAATAATTAATTAGTTGGGCAATGACTCTATTTCGACAATCAAGTAATTGTGTGTGAGATAATTACTTAAGTGATAATTATTTAGTCAAAACAATTATCGAAGTGATAATTATAATTGACCAAAACATATTATCACAAGAAAATTAGAACTCATCAAGTTGAGTTGAAAAAGTTTTCTTAACTATAAGTAGTTGGGAGTCTATCAAATAGAGCTGTATAAATAGATCTATTAGTCAAAGAAAAAATATTACGTTTAATTTTTCCTCCCTCCCCAACTCCCTACTCCATAAAAT
This sequence comes from Cinchona pubescens, assembly GCA_025175665.1. Lineage (NCBI taxonomy): Eukaryota > Viridiplantae > Streptophyta > Magnoliopsida > Gentianales > Rubiaceae > Cinchona > Cinchona pubescens. Next base: position 2,079,929 of record JANKKI010000163.1, read on the forward strand.
TCCTTAGACTTATTCCTCTCAGAGAAACCATCATAATTTCAAAGGTTTTGAAACGTGAAAATGTGGGTGACTCTAATAGCCTCTCTATCCGACTGAGAAAGGTGATTGTTGCAATCGTAAATTGGATTCGTAAAGCTAGCAAATCCTATAAATGTTGTGAATTTTTTATGTATAATTTCTTGATCAAATTAATTTATACCAATATTGGTATCAGAACATATAGGCTAGGCTTTCATCCATGCATTTTTGTGTCGTATACATAATTATATGCTTGATTAGATGAATATGCTCATAATTAGTGGGAATAAGATTTAATTTGTTTGTTTGTTTATTTGTATTATTGTTTCGTTTGGATGTTTATGTTTAATAACCCAAAAAAAAAAACTAGGGGCATATTTTATTGAATTAAAGTTCATGTTGAATTAAAAAAAAAAATTGCTTACGGTTTGGTTCCACGCTAACCACCAAGCCAACTTGGTGCTTGTGACTTAGATTACAAAATATTTTATTTAATCATTTTGTTTGATTAATAAAAAAATCTGGTGGTTGGTCGGTCATGAGAACTAGATCTAGAGTAGTCTACAACCAGACCATGAAACCTGGAACGGAAGATCCGGTGGTTTTGATGGTAGCGGTGCTTGGAACCATGGTGGTTCCAAGTTGAAGAAGATGAAGACTTTGTGTCTTTGTACAATTTGGTCCCCAAAGTTTCTTCAACTTTTAGATGTATCCCAACTGTTTTAATGGGTTTCTAAATTTGCCCCAAGTTTTTTGTTTTTATTCTAGATTTGACCTATAAGTTTAAGCATCTACAAAAATAACCCCAAAAGTTTTAAGTCACCAAATTGACCCTTGTTCTTTTAGTAGTGTTCCTGCAATTAAAAATATATATCTTTTAAGTAAAATAAATGAATTGATTGGATTAATTAAAACTTTTTGGAATAATATAATATTCATATTTGTATTGAATCTTTATATTTAACTTAGTTGTTAAATAATATCTACATATTTTATCTTTGAGATAAAATTACTTGTTTTATTTATCTATGTGATAAATATGTGACACTATTTGATTCATATTTGTTTTGATTTATATTTAACATTAGTTCTTAAATAATGCATATATTTTATTTTTGAGATAAAATTAATTGTTTATTATCTATGTGATAATGCATGGCATATTATTGCATTCGTATTAGTTATGATTATACGCATATTTTATCTTTGAGATAAATTAATTAATTATTTATCGATGTGATAAATATGAAATAATTAGTGCCAGTTAATATGTTTACTTGCGTGCTTAAATCATTGATACTTTTGAATGCACATGAATTTATGCGTTATTTATTTATTTATTTGTTCCAAAATTATTTTGGAACTATATATATGAAAAGGTGCGGCATCCCTATTATATTAATACTAGATTGATGTAGTAGGAATCCATTGCTGTAATCTTTTTTTCATGTATTATTTATTGAAACCTTGTAAAGGGATGTGTTTACACACCTAATTCAAACATAGATTTATTAATTTTGGACATGGGCATCAAAATATCAATGATATGTTTACTTGATGAATTGACATTTATGTATGTTTAATTATTCATCTTGTATGTGAATAAGTGGGAGTTGTTTCTAAAATTTATTGACTAAAATAATTTAGATAATTAATTTAACTTATTTTTCTTGGATATGATTACTAGCTAAAAAGCGAAATTTTCGATCTAAGAAAATAGGTAAAAATAAAATATTTGATTATTTTTGGCAAAATAAAGTTAGATATGTGTTTAAATCAAATTTGTGTGTTTAATGATTGTTACTGAAATAGCCTCCAAAAATATCATTACCGACTTAAACAAGGGAGAAAATTGAATGGAACAACAGATACTATGATAACTGGCATAAGAAGGTTACGTACCTCTTCAATAAGCAAGAGCTATTGGATCATTTGACCAATAGTATGATTCCGCTTGAAGCTGGGAATACGGCCCAGCATTGACGTGACCTCGAGGTCTTTGAAGCCTGGAAAAAAAGGGATCATAGTGCGCGCTTTACTTTGTTGAGTTGCATGCATGATGATCTCATAGGGGAATTTGAACCCTTCCCCACTGCCAAAGAAATGTGGGATCAGCTCCGTGTCAAATTGGGTGGCACAATAGCTACCAAGCTCCAATTCTTGATACTGAGGTTCAATCAATATATGATGGACCCTAAGCACTCAATGCATCTTACGCTAATGTCCAGCATGATTAGAGAAATGAAATCAGCTGGTTATGATATCTCTGATGAAGGTCGCTTCTTGAATCTATGTGGGGACAAGTGAAACTAGTTCTCACACACAATGAGAACATTAAGACCTTTGATGATATTTTCCGACATTTGGAGCTTGGAAGCAAAGCGCAAAGATACGAATCACAGTGCTGCCAAGATTGCACAAGCTAAGCAAAATAAAGGGAACAAATTCCTGTACAAAAATACCAAATATAAAAAGGATGAGAATATGGGACCTAATCAGGCTGGAAAAGGCACCAAGTGCCAAAGAGGCAAGCATGGTGGTAAGAAGAATAAATCTAAGCTCAAGTGCTTTAACAGTGGAAAGAAGGGTCACTTTGCTCGAGAGTGTACCGAGCCCAAAAAGGTGTGTCCTCAACTAAACCCTCTTTTCAGTTTTGTTTGTTCACATGTATTCATAGATCACTCTCTCTTGATTGGATTGTAGATACTGGAGTAACAAAATATGTGACCTGTGATCGTGCAGGATTTGTAGATTATCATCGGATAACATCAGGAAGAAGCTTTGTCATAATGGGTAATGGAGCTGAGGAAGAGGTTCTTGGTGAATGAACCTACCAACTCACCTTGCGAAATGGACGCACACTACTCCTCCATGATGTGCAATATGTTTACGTGCCCTCAATCTGATATAATCTACTTTCAATTTTAACACTAGTGACACTAGGATTTATTTTTAATTTTAAGAATAATGGTTTATCTATATCTCTTGACAACACCCTCTATGGTTTATGATTTATTATGGATGTTTATTTCTCTTAGATTGTGAATCTAATAATGCTAGTGCTGCTTAGTTTTGAACTTCTTCTTTTGAAATTGCTTGCGATTCTATTAAATGGCATGCTAGATTAGGGCATATTGGACAAGATAGAATGTCCAGATTGGCTAGGGAAGGGCTATTGGACTCTCTCGCCAAAATAAATCTTCCAACATGCGAGCCTTGTCTTGCTGGTAAGTCCAGTAGGAAACCTTTTGGAAAGGCCAAAAGGGCCTCTTATCTTCCAAAACTTATCCGTTCGGATATATGTGGGCCCATGAATGTAAAAGCATGAGATGGTGCATCTTATTTCATCACATTCATTGATGATTACTCATGTTACGGCTCAATTTTTCTAATTAACTCACTGTTACAAAACTTAGGAATGTTTCAAACACTTTATAGTAGAGGTTGAGAATCAGAAAGAGGGAAGTATAAAAGCTCTTTGCACTGATAGGGGCCGAGAATATCTCTCTAATCAGTTCAGTATATTTTTTGAGAAAAAAAAAGGGATTCGATGACAGTTGACAATTCCAGGAACTCTTCAACAAAATGGTGTTGTAGAAAGAAGGAATTGTACGTTATTGGATATGGTAAGGTCAATGATGGCTCAAGAAAACCTTCAGATTAACGTTTGGGGTTATGCTCTTATGATTGCCACCTATATCCTTAATCGAGTTCCCTCAAAAGTGATCTCCGCAACTCCATATGAGTTATGGAATGGGACAAAGCCTTCTCTAGAAGACTTGCATTCTTAGGGATCCTCAGGGTAGTTCACAACTCTTCCCATAAGATTGGGAAGTCAGGTCCTAGAGTTAATAAGTGTATCTTCATAAGATACTCACAATACTTTAAAGGCTATATAATGAATGTATGGTGAACACCCTGATGGGGAATTGACTGAAATAGAATGCCGTGATTTTAACTTTTTAGAAGATGAATTTCCAAAATTAAGAGAGGTAAATAAGGAAAATTTAGAAAAAATGAAAACCAAAAAAACAAAGAAAAGAAAGAAGAGGGTGTGGAACGAAAAGAAGAACTTGCAGAGCTGGTTCAACTTGATTGCATCATCCTCTGCTGAATAGCATATACTAGTGAAGAAGTCACATTTTATAGGTGTGCAATTTTTAAAAAAATTATAAAGAAAAAAAAAATGGAAATAAGAGAGTTAGAAATAGTGAGTGGATAGTTAGGAGGTGTTTGGTTTATGGGTATGAGAGGGGGGAATGGGAATTAAAGTTAATGATACCCATAGATGGTGTTTGGTTGAACACTATGGGAATCATTCTATGGGAATGAAAGTGTTAGAAAATACCTACTTTCATTCCCCACTTGTGACATGGGTTTCAAGTTAAGTAACCTATTAACATAATGAAACCCATTCCCTATGTTAAACCAAACAAGTAAGGGGGAATGATATAAACCCATACCAATAGTGGGGTTTATGATTCCCATTCTGATTTCGATTCCCAAATGTGAACCAAACACCTCCTTAGTAGTTACACATAAGAGTATCAATTGAAATTAATTATGTAAATAAGGGTAAATTTAGGAACACATATAATAACATCACACCAAACTCCTACTCACACTTTATATATAATATAAATAGATAGTATAACATATATAATAGACAATAAAAATAGGGGAATTTTGAGACAACACATTAAACAAATGTAATCTGATTACAATCACCAGTTATACAAGAGTCAAATAACCAAAAGTACAAATGCACTCTTGACTAAAAAGAGAAATTGCCTGACAAAAAGGTCAACATGGAATCAATATGGAGGAGCAACATGCACAATAAATAATAATACTAAGGAGATGTTTAGTCCGCATTTGAAAATCATAATTAAAATGAGAATCATAAATTTTATTATCGGTATGGATTTATATCATTTTTCCTTTACTTGTTTGGTTTGAATAAAGAATGAGTTTCATTATATTGATAAATTAATAAATTTGAAATCTATATCACAAGTGGAGAATGAAAGTGGATATTTTCTGACATTTTCATTCTCATAGAATGATTTTTATAGTAATTAATCAATCATCTATAGGTATTATTAATTTTAATTTCCATTTCTTCTTCCCATACTCAAAAACTAAATACCCCTAAATCTTGGTGAATAAAGCAAGTTTGGTAACATCCAAGAGTATAATTAATTCAATTGACCACTTATAAGACTAAATATTTACTTCGGAACTGGTACGAGTATACATCATAAAATGATTTTCAATCATTTTAATCCATGATAACTTTTTCCCCAATAACTTTATCTTCTAAATTATTCGTTCTCCTTCTTTGTTGGACACCCCTTTCTTTAACACTGCAGGTACTTTCTGCATAAGGTTTAAGGTTGCCCACCATCCAAAATCAGTGAGTTCCAAGATCTCATCTTTCCGTCACTTTGATCGGTGAAGGATAAGATGTAGCCTTAGGATTGAAGGGATGCTTATATGAGAGTTGTCGGTAGGAAGTGTTCAAAATTACAAGGAAAAATGATTTTAACAGTCATTCATATTTTACTTTTATACTTTTTTACTTCTTCACATTCAAAATGATGTATTTTAGTCCCTCACAAATTCAAAATGTACCATTTTAGTCTCTCCATATAATTATGGGTATATTTTAGTCTGAAATACGGACATGCTTAGAAAATATAATGTATTCAAGAGCAAAATTGATAATACATAAACTTAAACAATAAATTGTCCCAAAAAGAAGAAGATTAAAACTGTTAGAATTCAGTTGGCGGAGGAAAAGTCACAAGGGAGGGGAGTAGGGGTGATGGTAGGTGAGAATTTTGGAGTGGTGGTGATGGAAGTTTCAGATAGTGTCATTTAATATTTAAAATTTGTGTGTTATCAATGTTGCTTGTGAAAAATGTAACATTCGATACAGGAGATATGTGAGTATTTCAGGGCAAAATATACTGATAATTGTGTTAAGGGACTAAAATGGTATATTTTGAATTTGCGAGGGACTAAAATGTATTATTTTAAATGTGAAGGATTAAAAAAATACAAATGTGAAATATAATGAACTAATAGGGTTATTTTCTCAAATTAAAATTGAGAATATAAATTGAACGATGCGAGTGATATAATCAAGCTAACTACGAAGAATTAACCATTCATTTGATAATTAATGGCTCGTCGTCCTCCATGCGTGGCAAAATTCCCAACTTTAGTAGTGGTGGCGGTCTCCCATGGATGGATGGAGCCCTTCTCCTTCCTTCCTTAATTTGATTGATTGATAAATATGGAAGACATTATGGAAAAAAAACCCTAATTGGCCTATCATGCAAATAAAAAATACTCAGAGAGAATTACTAGTATAACACTTATTGCTACTTCAGAGAATACACAATAATTTGTAAAATTGATGGATGACGGTAATGATGCTTATTACCTTCATGCAAGTGATATGCTTAACTTGAGGATTTAGATTTTTTAGATTTTGTATGTACCAGGAAACTAATGTAAGTTTTCAATTTCCCGAGTATTTAGGTTTCCAAGTTGCTACTTATACCTTTGTTCAAAATTTTCAGTAAACCTTGATCAAAAAAACTTTCAAGGACTAACCGGATAGGAACACAACTAATAAAACAGTAAAAAAGGTTAAATTGTACCGAAATAAATTGTTTTGGCTTTTTTGGTTTTGGTTTAAAAGATTAGATGTTGAGATACATCTAACCAAATTGACTATATATCTTTCCCAAATACTTTTAATATTTCAAATAATATGTTACACATATCTTGACAAATTCTTCAAATCGTACCATTTAACGACTCGAATCGCTAATCATTAGATTATAATAAAAGTGTCTTATTATCTAAACTGCATTTCGTTATTTGTTATTTCAAACTTCAAAGAATAGATTTGTATAATGTCCAATGAAATGGTATTAAATAACTTGTTTTATTATTATGTTAGAAATAAAATAACTAAAGTAACTTTATATTTCTTGAAAAATCACTAAATGAACATTTATACGTATATACAACTTTTATTAGTATTAATTGACTATTGTTATTAAAGTCTTTCCTTCCATTAAAGAGGTATCAAAATTTACTAGTATTTTTCATGTGATTTGTGCAATTTATTAAAAATTGATGGCATGAGATTGTACCATGCTAAAATTGAATAGTTTAGGGGGTGTGAAATCCAAACATATGATAGTTCAAGGCGCATATTGCAATTAACGAATTCATACACTACATAGTGTTAATGTTAACAACCTTAAACCCTGGCTGGCTGGCTGGCTCGCTCGCTCTTCCCCACAACCACCACCACCACCATGAAACTCCTCCAATCCATTTCTGGTATGTACTTCCCCTTCAAAACCCACATCAATTTCTCCATATAAGTCCACAATATCTGAATAATAACATTTCTTTTCTTGCAATTTTGTTTTCAGGCCACAATCGTCCATTGACCTGCTGTTTCTGTTCTCGGAGCCATTGGGCGCAGATACTTTGCTGCTTCAACGGAAGAATACGCCAAGAGAAACTACGCCAACAACGGATCTGAATACAACAGTGTCATCAGCTCTCTCACTGCCCAAAGAAGGCATTATCTGCTGAGAGATGTGTATGATGATATGATGCTTGATGGGGTGAAGCCTGAAAGGGACACTTTCCATTCCCTTATTATTGGGACTATGAAAGGATCTCGTTTGCAAGATGCCTTCTTTTTCCGGGATGAAATGAGAGCAAATGGTTTAGTTCCTGATGTAATTTCTCTCCTTTTTTTTCTTCTGTTTTTTTTATTTTATTTTAATTATTTCATAATTTATGTTACTTGAATGGAATGGAATTGATTATTAATGGTTGAAAAGGAATATTGTTAAAAGGGTTGTAGTTAATAATCTATCTGTTTGGACATCTGTTATTCTGAATATTATTTAGAATAAATACTGTAGTAACTTTTGAGTTGTGACCTGTGGATGTGAATTAAAAAGATGGTTGGAAAATGTGTTAGAAAATGATTGCAAAATATTATTTGGTGAATAGTGAATAATGCTTGGTTTTTGGTTCTGGATTCCAATTATTTTCTTGAATTAGGCACAATTTTTTGTTGCATAAAGTTCTTTTGCACATATTAATTGTAATGGAATGGTTGTTGATCGTTTAAAGAGGAAGCTTCTTATATGGATTTTACTTAAAGTATAAGACGCCTTTACCATTTAAAGAGGTATTCTCATCTTTTGAATAAAAAAAAAAAAAAAAAAAAAATCATTCAGATCAATGAACTCCAATAGGGAAACTTAAGGGCTTTTCTTTCTGTTTTTGGTTATTTCTGTTAAACTGGGTCTCATGACAGGGAGGGGCAGAGGGCTGTTTAATTCTTGTGACCTAATTGTTGTTTTACTGAGCTGTATTCTATCGAGCCAATAGTGTAAAGATTGTAACTCAGGACTAATAAACAAGCATATCTGCAAATTGTATCTCATGATTGATTTGTACTGACATTGGATAGGCTTATTTGGTGATACATCTCTCATAAATATGTCTTGGTGACTGAATGGAAAATCAATGAATTATGTTTTAGGTTGCATTGTACAACTTCTTAATCTCAACTTGTGGGAAATGCCAGAACTCCGACCAGGCAATCCGGGTATGTTTATTTTGCCTCTTGTACTATCTACACTTCGGATTGATCAAGATTGTTTATAATTATTCATTTTATTTTATTGAAAATCACTTTTATTTTTCTGTTGAAGCTTTTAGAAGAAATGAAGATGTCTGAAGTCAAACCCACAGGGCAGACCTTTGTCTGTCTACTCAATGCATGCGCAGCTTCTGGCAGATTAGATCGAGTGTAAGCAATTTGTCAAATGGTCTAGCCATTTCCTTTTTGTGTGTGTGTGTGTGTGTGTGTGTATTTATAGTTGTTACATATCTAAAGTTAACTTTCTAATGCTTATGAGCCTAGAATAGGGGTTCTAGGTGTTCTGTTCAAATTCTTTTCTTTTTGCTATACACAACCAGCTACTACGATCATCATTTTCTCCTAAATATTATCGTAAATTTTTCTTATTTTTCACTGAAGTGTCTTGAGTTCTCCCTTTTTTTTTGTTTTTGTTTCAACGTCTATCCTTCTTTAGCTAGGTTGATAATGAGAAAACAATCTGATTATACTTCTGACTTTGAACAAGTGACTAATACTCTCATATTGCAGGAAAGCAATAGTGCGGGATATGACTTCACTTGGTCTTGGTTTGAATAGATTTTGCTATGCAGGTCTTATTGCTGCGCACAGGAATAAGATACCTCTTACTGATGATGTAGCTGCCAAAGTAATAACCGTCATTCACTTTTTTTCAATTATTATTTTTTTTTGCTTCTTCAAAGTATATCTGACCTTTCTATTCTTGCGAAAAGATCATTGAGCTGGTTGAGCAGTCCAAGGGTTGGGCACCTGTGGACCAATCAAAAGCCACGGCTGAAACAGATTAACATGATGTTATGATGAACATCACTGAAGAGGAATTGTACAATATCCCTACTGCTGATTACGTTCATCGGCGTGGTGGATTTGTAAATCGGTTGCTTACTGTGTATCATGTTGCATTCCATGCTTTGGCCGACCTAAAAAATATAGAGGTAAATCTCAAACAGAGGAATGCATTGCTGTTTATTTAGTTTATTTTGGGTACTTGTCAGACATTGGTTAGATTTCTCTATATTGTCGGTTTCTGCACAAATTTTGTGGTCCCATACTTATAGAAGTGAAATGCATGGTCTTATTTACAAATGTTATGTAGAAGGATTTCTCAGAAAATTTTCATGTCTCAAGTTTGAATTGAATACAAAACAGAAAAAAAAAAAAATACAAAATAACAGCTTTCTTTTGTAGAGCAACCTGGGTTTCCTCAAATAGAACAGCAATACACTTTAAGAGAGTATGACATTTAGTTGTCCTTTTCGAGGTTAAGGATTGTTATTATCATTCATTCATGCACCTATTCTTGTTAATCTGGGAGTGATACTTGTACTATTAGATCGAAAGCCCTTATTAATGGTTTTTGAGGGAAAACTCTCCCTTCCTGGTTCTCCTCTCGAGATGGAACTCGAAGAGGGGGGTCTTAAGTAAACTTTATAATCCTGACTCCTGAGACAAAATCTGGTCTGTCTAATAAAATGCGGCTTGAACTTAGACTGACCTGCCTTACTAGCTTCATTATATTTCCTTTTTCAGGTTTCTGTATAATGAGTTCCTTAACTTCTTCAATATCAATGGTAGCATTACATCTTTGTTTGATCACATTCTGTTACATGTGCACACACTCAATGCATACACACGCACGCACGTGTGTGTATATCTGGTCTGTCTGAGATAAAATCTTGTCTGTTTAATAAAATGCAGCTTGAACTTGGATGTTAGACTGACCTGCTTTCCAAGCTGCATTGTATTTTCCTTTTCCAGTTTTCTGAATTGTGACTTCCTTAACTTCTTCAATATCAACGGTGCCATTACATCTTTGTTGTATCACATTCTGTTACCATGCACACACGCACAAACACATATCTCTGTCTCTCTATGCATGCCTGTCTCTCTCTCTCTCTCTCTCTCTCTCTCTCTATATATATATATATATATATATATGCGTGTGTATACACATACACGTGTGTGTATGGAGAGAGATAGAGAGTTAAATTAATAAATAACTGAAAATGATTTGTCAATATGCAAAACCAAACCAAACAATTACATGCATAAAGAATGAAGATGGATGTGGACTTCCATCGGTCTTGCCATCTCAGTATTGAGTTAATAAGCTATGATGTGACTTTTAATGGAATCAGAGAAAGTTAATGGATTAAGTCTTAATAGATTTTCGTCCACCTGGCTTATGAGCAGAATGCTGTCTCTTGGCTTCTTTTATTGGTAAGAGATGATAATGCTAGGATTTTGAGGGAGGGAGGAATAGATTCAACTGGCAGGTCAACACTTTGTCATCTCAGACCTGCCATTTTTTTTTTTTTTAATTTCTTGGTAACAGAGTAGATTTTATTTGCAAACAGAGTAATTCTAGGTTACAATGGTCCTACAGTGGACTAAGCCCTTTTAAGTCATTAAGGCACAAATCAGTGACAAAAGCATTAACAAATCAATTGAGTCTGCTCCTCAAAACTCTAGGCTACAATGGGCCTAGAGTGTATTTCTCCCTTTTAGGTCATTAACTTTCAAATAAGTGACAAAAGCTAGAAGCCGTGAAAAAAGTACATGATACCATGCTCTAGTCCAGCTTCAGCAAAAGTATCAGCAATAAGTTTTGTATTAACTGAAAATTGTTCCAATCTGCAGTTGAATCATCTTTTTTCCAACTACAAGCTAAATCCCTGTTCACATTTCTCACATACTTTGAGCCTGAATTTGTGACCAATTTAAAACGAGAATCCTATTTGAACTTCAATTTGTAAAACTAAGCAAGCAGTATTACACTTGAGGCCAAATGGCAAAACTTATAGCGCTTTCAATGTTGCCTTTAGTGTTTTTCGGGGTAGGGGTTGGGGAGATTTGAGTATTTTGCAACAGTCAAGGCATTTATCAGACAATTATACAACTGTAATACATTTACATAGCCAGGTAGTTGGTACCCTATTTACTTGTCACTTGCAATGGTTCGTTCCCACATCGTGTCCTAGGACTATTACTCGACACTATGGTGAGACACTAATAATGATTAATTTTTGATAAATTTTACTTTTTTTTAATTTTTTTGGAAGTTTAATTTCATGCTACATTTGCCTTGTGTATCTCATGGCAGGCAACAGAAGCACTTCTGGAGATGCTTAGAAAGGATGGTCAAATTCCAGATGTCTTTATCACGATGCAAATTATGAGGTATGTGATCTTTGGGTAATTTTTATAGACAATGCAAGAATGGTGCCAAAAATAAAATAAGGTTCATATTTTGTCACACTCCGGACTCGAGAGTGAACCCAAAAACCATACCTTTTTCAGCTTGTTCTATGCAATATATCTTAGAACCCAAATAATGATTTCCCCAAATCTGCAAAATATCAAATAATCATGGTATGAGCTAAACGTTGCTCAGTAAGTAATCCAAGTATTCTTTACTGGCCTGGGCATTTCACTCAGTAAGTAATCCAAGTACTCTTTACCGGCTTGGCATATTAATATAGATAATACATTTCAAAAGGTAGTTATCGAAGCATGCTCTCATACAGTCATGCGGAGCATTCCATCAATCATGCATTCCAAGCATCATACTCAAGCAGGCATATTCATACACATTGATCCGGGCAAGCTCATGACATACTCACCTTCTATCGACTACCTAGATATCCAGTTCTGGCTGTTGGTCTTGCCAGGTAGGCAAAACGTTTGTACTTTCCTAACTACCAACTGTTAGGATGGTCAACAAACGTTCATATGGTGGAACTAGTTCCGTCAATACTTAACTACACAATGACACATACATGCATATCTCAAGCATTCACACTTCGACACGCCACATTCGAATTATCACAAGCAATCACATGCATGACCACAGATATCACATTCATCATTTAGGCCAAGCATAAATTATGACCATGTCGTAATTATGTTTAAAGTAAGCCTTTCCAAAATATCATAGAGTTCATAAATTCATTTAGAAAACATAAAGAGTACAAAGACCACTTACCTTGATCGGATTCCTATAACCGGTGTTTAACTTACACTATCCGAGATCAATTCACGATTCGGATCCCTAATCGGATTCCTATAACCGGTGTTTAACTTACACAATCCGAGATCAATTCACGATTCGGATCCCTAATTCCATTTAATAAAGTCCCGCAACCATAATTCTCTTCCTTATCTATTTACTTTTCATCCGCATGCTTCCTTTCTTTCTTTCTTTTAGGAAGTGTGTCTGGTTATGGTTTAGACAAAGGAAGAGATGAAGATGATCATTGATGAAGCTTATGCAAGTTTTGAAGAGGAAAAGAGAAGCTAGCAATCTTTCTTATTCTTTTCTTCATTGGCTGGCGCTAGAAGAAAATATGATAAGAATAGGCAAATGAAACTAGAATAGGCTATTAAGTATTAACTCCTTAATTGGCATGATAGGTCCCCAAGTTTAACAAAATCACACAAATGACCCCAAAAGTTGGGGGTTTCACAGTTATAGATATGATAGGAACATGTGATCTAAATGCTAAAATGATTTTTCTTCTGTGATTCATGGTAAAGGTTAGAAACAGAAAAAGATCCTATAAAACAATTAGTAGCATGTCCTTTTTACCCTTTATTCTTGGTGAAGACTTTCATTTCAATCAAACTATTTGTTGGAAATCTATATTCATGTGCTGACTTTCCCTCGAGAGTTGGTATAAAAATTTGAAAGGGAAATGGAGCCGAGATGTTGACTGTATAGTAGTAGACTATATAGGTTGTTGGAATTGAGTTTGTGGAAATGGCAAACTGGGACCAATTTATCATTAGAACCAAGTGGGGGTGATCTCCATATAGGCATGGAAGCTTTTATGAAACATTATATTGTCTGTAGAACCAATGGGGCATCTGGAGACTATTACAGTTAGATTTCTTTGGTATAGGATATCCTTTTGTTCTTCTGACATCGATGATGTGTCCGTATGTGATAAGAGCATTTACTTGTAAAAACGGAAGAACAAGGTTCTTCCTCTCACTAGACATGCTAAACGCTGTGCAATAGCATTCTTGCATGCTTGCCTTGCAAGTATACCACATTTCTTTTTGCTCATTAATTATGGTAAAAGTGCCATTGATATGTTGGCTTTTGTAGCACCACCTGAACAATACACTTTTTTTATTGTTTGAATGTGTTTTCTCATACAGGTGCTATCTAAATTCTGGAGATTTAGATCGCGGGCGTCAAGTCTTTGAAGACTATATGAATTCAGGGAAAGTACCTATGATAGAACTGTACATTGTAAGTTTGTAATATAATCATGCATCTAGTATAGCTGATACTCTCCGGCCAATTTGATGTTTATGTTATCGTGACATTCAAAGAGATTATCGCAAAAAAACGGTTATGGCATATTGTTGTCTTTTTAGTGCTATTTCATAATGGATAATTGTTCTTTATATGCATCTATCACTCCAAAAGTGGATCCTAATGAACTGATTAGGACTTTTGTTTTGTTTTCTAAATAAAAGCTGAACATTTGGATTTTTTTTTTTAAATAGAAAAAAAATGCAGGAGCCATTTCTTCTATGTTATAACCTCAACCTTTCACCATTGATGTCTTAATGTTTCTTATAAAAATAATGCTAAGAAATTTCCTTGTATACGAACCATTTATCTGTTTAGAGTTATTTATTGAATAAATGTTGGATGATGTTGTGACCTGAAGTTCACTAATTTCATGCAATAAAATCTCTGTGATTCTAGATGAGGTTGCATTTATCTGTCCACATGCAGTCACGGCACTTTCTAACTTTGTGCACCAGCCTTGCCCTTTTGGTCTCTGATCAATTCTTGTTATGTTGCAGCATACCCTTTTTAACTCTCCATCACTCTTTTGATTGCTTTTTCTGATGTCCAGTAATAACGGTTATTCTGATTTTGTGATTGTAGACTTTGATAGAGGGGGCAATGCTCGGATATACTCCCAATGGAATGCAACTTGCCCAAGATACACTGGTATACTTATTTCTTCCATTGTACTATGGACATGTTATACTGTGATATTGATGGTTCTATTTGCATATATTGATTCCTAAAATTATGCTCATTTAGGTAAACATGAATTCAAGAAACTTTTTCCTTAGCCCAAAACTGGGAAGTGATCTCCTCCTTGCAGCCTCAGGTGAAGAGGTAAGTAAATAGAGAGGAAATATTCGTCCTTTCATTAATTTGCTCATTTTGGGCTCAATGTTGGTTAGCCTTCTAAAACTTCTCAATAAGCACCTTGTAATGTTTTTTCTTCCCCAATTCCCAAATTGTTACAAAGTTTTGTGATACTTATTTGTAGACTGGTGGCTATACAACTGCCAATTTGATATGGGATATGATGCAAACTCGTAATACTACAATGTCACCCCAACCTTTCCTGCTGTTGAAGTGTATTACAATGGCTTAAAAGTAAGTTCCCTTGTCTTGGTGATGAATGCTGCTGCATTTTTCTGTTCTATTCCCTCTTCATCAAGTTCTCTTTTCTGCTTTATATGCAAGTCTATTTAACATAAAATACTAAATGCAAGTCCATTTGCCACAAATGTCATCCGTGTACATTGTTGCATCTCTTCACTAGTAGAAAAGTGGAGACTTGCTTTGAGGCAAAAAGATCCAAAAATATGAGTTTTAAATGTTTGCTTTCCCTTGGGTGGGGAATCTATTCTCTCTGTGTTATGAGCACAACTCAGACAACGGTGCATCAGATGCACATGAATGAGTCTCAGCCAGTTTTTGTCTCCTGGCAGTAATGATGTACCCAAATGCTGTAGTGGTGTGATTGTCAAAGCTCATGTAACATCTTACTAGTATTTTGTCAGTTTGGTAATTTCATATGAGGAAATTATAATTTGCCTTCTTTCTCGAGTCAAATTATCTTTCATTATAATTTCTTCTAATTTACATTTGTTTTCAGCGACGAGAGATTCCTGATGATGATCAACGATTAATTTTAGTATCACGCACTCGAGATAATCTAAAAGCTAGACGAGGTCCTGGACCTTTACCTTCTCAATCTTAGCCAAGTGTGCTGATTGTCATTCTCTGGGTTACAGTTGATTAATTGCTTGTTTATTTTAGGAGTGGTGTTAGACGGATTTTGATGCCTCGGAAAGTAAAAGATTTCTCTATTTTGCTAGATTAGCTAATTTTTTCTTTATGCCATACCAATTTGGTGTTCCTGTAACAACATTCCATCAGTAGGTGGTTCACACTGGATCCTTCTGAACATAAAGGGCTAAATGATCAAAATGGTTGGTCAGCCAGAATGGAATTCATATCTTTTTCCTTGTTTTCTTTATTTCTGTTTTTTTATTCTGTTTAACAAATAAATATTACTCTCTTTTCGAATTTATCATGAATGATAATCTGAGAGTGTAGGATATGTAGAACCTACGTGAACTGCAAATGATGTAAATGGATTATTCATGAATCAAGTGTTTTTCCTTTCTGCAATGTCAGCGATTATGCTATGAAACCGCTTGTCGAAACTACGAAAGATAAAAGTGGTTGATGTTAAAAATTTCTGAGTAAAAGACACGAAACAGAAGCGTCTGAAAAGTCAACAACTTTTTTCTTATTTTTCATATCAAATTTTTTAAAAAATTATTATACATTCGAATTATGCACTGAATGTATTGTAAGACACTGTACGTTTATTCCCCCAGAAATCATCTCAATGTGATTTCCATTCATCACAATCAACCCAATTGAAAATTTACCAAACAACTGCAGAAGTGCCAACAAGTGGGAAAGCTGCAAATGTTTTGTAGTGTAGAAAAGAGGGTTCACAATTATATAAATTTACATTTTGTTGTTAATTTGCGTATAGTTCCCTATTCTAATTAATAAGTGTCTTTATTCTTAATAAAGTTGAATTTTTAACATGGAACTATATCTCCAAAAGAAAAAAGGACAATTACTATCCATTGTTCCCAACCGAAAAGGGATTTATTTGTGCCATATTGCAATGTGAATATACAGGTGTGTAAGAGTGTGCGATTGTTTTGTTTAAGAATTGGTTGCGACTGATTGCTTCGCTAAATCAGTTTGTTTCATATTTTCCAGTTAGAGATAGAGTCTAAGAAAATTTATCGCCTTAGACTTGCAGTCTGACTAAACACAGCGTAAAGAAATTTACTGAGAACAATTATTACAAAATTTAACTGTTATATCTCTCTTCACTCACTCCTTAGCTCTGACATTTCACTAATCCTTTTCAACACTAGATTTGATATCAATTGATTCATAATTTCCAGCTCCAGACACAGCTGAACAAATCTAGAAGGAAAACTATGAATTATAACAACCATCACAAGGACCAGTACAGACAGTGACACAATGAAATCTACTTTGGAAACCATAACATCAAGCAACCAAAGAAGTAAACCTTGCAAAGCAAGCAAACATCCCGAGAAGAAGAGGAACAACAACAATGATAGTGTGCAAAGCATGCATATAGAAAAACAACTACTATACACCTAGGCAAATGAAGTTTCCCCATTTGATTCTAGCCAAACCCATCAAGGTAAATCAATCTAACACAGCATTATCATTCTTGCACTTAAACTAAATTTGTTCCTGATAATAGTATTGCGTCAAATTTCCCAGCACTGAGAACAAGACACTGCAGTCCTGACACGTCTGATCCTCCAAGCAATTTGTGCCTGGAAGATTGTGCACTCACCACAGTGAAAGGAGGGAAAAAGTCAGGAAAGAAAAATCAAGGAATAATATCAGCCACAACTGCCAAATTTCTAATGGTCTTTCCCAACTAAAATGATAAGATGTGTATGCTAGAAAGATGAAAAGCTGACACCATAAGGTCAAAAAATATGCTCGAGCAACTGAGACTGACTATAAAGTTTTATTTCATTCATAAATTGAAAGAGTCAAATTAAGAAAGAAAATTTCTGAAATAAAACCCAAATGCACAAAACTTCGGAAAACATTCATTAGATTCATCAAAATTTCAAAGACGGACAAAAATACCAGTTTTGTTCTCATCTCATTCCATAACAACTTTTGCCCCAACAGCTTTCATCTTTTCAATAATCTGCTCTCCTTCTTCCTTCGACACCCCTTTTTTAAACACTGCAGGTGTCTTCTCCACTAAATCCTTTGCTTCTTTAAGTCCCAAGTCAGTAAAACTTCTAACCTCCTTAATTATCTTGATCTTTGAAGCTGCATCATAGGACTCCAGCTTGAGTTCAAAAACAGTCTTCTCTACTTTTTTCTTTTCCTTGGCAGCTGTTGCTGGTCCCTTCACTGATGCTGCTGCCAGACCAACTGCTCCGGGTTTCATGACCCCCACAACCGGAGGCTCCTTCATACCCATTTTCTTCATCATGATTGAACCAAGCTCTGCAACTTCAGCCAATGTAAGGGATGATATTTACCATCTACAAGCCTCCATACCCTCTCTGTAGGAGGACTACGATGTTCAGTAGGATCGAAAGTAGCAGGATCATAATCAGCAGGAAGCCTTCTTTGGTCAATCTCTACTTCTTCCACCTCCTCTTCTTCTTTCATCGCCGGTTGAGCAAAACCTTGAGTCCTTCCAACTGAGTTAACTAAGTACTGAGCAGGAGACAAAAAGGGTTTTCCGAAAAACTCGCAAGGCAACCGATGCCTTAACCGAAACAACGACCTCATTTTCAAATTTGTATGATACCCTTTACTAAATTCACCTAGAAAATATCCATTTACTTTGATGTCATGAATAGCAGCAGATCAACAGCCTGCAAAACCCAGAAGAATAGGACTGAAATAAGAAGGAAGCACAAAACACCAATTAAAAGTATAGACAAGTAAAACAGAAATGACGACACTACCAATAAGTCAAGCAGGCATTTCATCAAACACAAAGGAGCCCGGATATTTGAAATAGGAAAGGGGCGTACAAATTCATGTCTAATTGGAAACGTGAGCAAATGATTCAACAGTTTCTTGTAATAAACCTAGTCTAGAAAAAATAATTAAATTGTGAATATAATATAAACCTAGTCTAGGATTAAATAAAATTGTCTATATTTTTTAGGTACTTACTAGGTAAAGAGACCACCTGGGTGGCGGTGGTGGTGGAGGAGAGTTGGAGGCAGCGGCTAAAGAGGCGGTTGTTTGGGGTGGATAGTGTAAAATGATGGCGGTGGTGGCCGCGGTTTGTTTGAAAGCGGGCGTGGGTTAACAGGGCTTAAGATTTTATTTGCTGAGTTCTTTCTGGGTTTAATGTGGTAAGGGCTTGGGTTTAGAATTAGTATGAAATCTCGCTTCAGCCCTAAATCTTTCCGTCTTCAGAATTCTTGCCTCAACTAAAATGGGATTACGTTAACTAGCCAAACAAAATGTTGTTTTGTAGTAACGAGTAACAAAAGGACTACAATATCTTTTGACGAAATATTTGAGTAAAGTGTGTTTAGAATCTAAAATATTTTTTATTTATCCGATAATCTATTCAAGGAGTGTTTGGCATTTTGTAATAGAAATATCTACTCTTAACTCTTTTTTTTTTATTTTATCAAAAGTGATATTTTAATTGCTAATTCTCAAAATCACATCAACAAATGTCAAAATTTTCCATTGTATTCATTAATATAGTTGAACTATGTTAATATTTTTCCTATTAAATTTAGATTTTTAAGTTGTTGCCTACAAGAAAAGAAGGAAGATATTTTCAAAAAGTGAGGTAAGAGGAAAGTAGGGTTTAAGTCAATAAAATAACTTGTAACCCATATATGAAATTTTTTTAAAATTGTGCTCATTTTCAAAATTGTTCTTTTTTTATGCCAATTGCAAATGATGTTTCCGGACGAGTGGAACTCACATTCCCCGAATGCGAGATCAGTATTGTTTTTAAAAAATAAATAAATAAATAAAATAATATTTTCGCAGACCTCGCATTCGGTGAATGCGAGGTTTGAAGCGAGATTTGATTTAAAAAAAAATTGATCTCGCATTTGGAGAATGCGAGGTCCATTTGAATGCGAGCTCTTATGGATTCTTCAACTTTGGCTGCTTGCGTCAAAGACTTGTTGGATGAAATTCAGAGTTCTCTCCTGTGAAGGGCAACATCATTTAGAGATAGGTAGGTGGGATCTATTGAGCTTATGCATCACTTGTAATAACATGTTCTGCTGAATGGTGGTGGCTCCTAAATAATTGGTTTTATTGAGCGGTCTTTAAAGAATACCATCTCTGTAGGGTAATGGGGCATTCTCCCTTTAGTCTTACTGATTATTTATTTACTTTTTGTTTGATTTTCATTCTTTCTGCTCTTCACTATTTAGCTGACATTGCTGTATTCTTCTCTAGTAATATTGTGGATGTCAGCTCTTATGATGAGCTTAAAGAAGCAATAGCTCGAGGCAAATGGGCAAGGGGTCCTTGGTCAGCTAGGTAATTCTTTCAGTGGTTTTAATCTGTGTTGTGTGGTTACAGTCTGATGTTGTTTCATCATTCTTGTGGAAGCTGTGCTCTAGTGATGTTCGTCTTGATTTGCAACTTGTGACTTGTTATGTGCTTTTATTTAATCGTCAGTCAAATTGACCTCGCATTCGGTGAATGCGAGGTCTGCGAAAATATATATATATATTTTTAAAAAACAATACTGAGCTCGCATTTGGGGAATGCGAGCTCCTGGAACTCGCTCGTCCGGAAACATCATTTGCAATTGACATAAAAAAAGAACAATTTTGAAAAGGAGCATAATTTTAAAAAAAATTCCCCATATATAGAAGTATGCAATATACAAAATAGATTTAGAATGAAGTTCATGTTATTTAAATAAATTAACCAACTCAAATTTGTAATGGGGATTAGGGACAATCTGTTTGTTTGGTACCGAACTCTAGTAATTATAAACCGGGATTAAGCCAAGCTGACATTTTGATTGCGCTAGAGAGGAATATAAATATTTTTCATGACCCGTTGATAAATGATCCCTTTTCTGGAAGATGAACGAAAAATTATCCATATCGTCTCCTAATAAATGGTCCCATTTCTAACAGTGTCAAGTACAATTTTTTAACGACAAATTTATTAGGAACTTGCTCGAAATAAATTAAATCTACTCATTACACTTTTCACAATCTAAGGAAAAATCTTGTACAAGTGATGGTCAAAGTTCCTCGGCTCTGTGTAAAACTAAAATTTGTGCATAGTATCTGATATTTTTCAAGGAAAATTACCATGTACGCTTTTACAGAAAAAATTAGGAGAATTAACGGGAAAAAAACTTCTGCATTGCACAAATAAGGCAACATGTTTAGGCAATTCTTTTTACTTTTTGGTCAGCAATAAAAGTGGAGTAAAATGGCACATCATCAAACTCACTGGATTGCCATGTCAACATCCAGCTAAAATTGAACTAAATTGCCAACACACACAACATACTTCAGTAGTCAGTTTGTATTCTCCTTAAGAAGCATGTATTCCATCCAACTTGTACAAAATAAAACATCCTCAGACTCCAGATAAAGGAAGCACGGATATCACAAGCTACAGGGTAGTCACCCATTGCAAGCCTTACAAAGGAAACATTGAACTGGCTCAAAAATGCCCGAAAACGGATCCATCAACAAAAGGAGATAATGTCAAGTAAATAACAGCATTGGGCAAGATCACCGGGTGCTAACCTACACTCGACCAGGATATATAGGTGGGCAAAGCAGCAGCGAAAAGTTTAAAGTCCAAAGAATTAGACTACAATATCATCAACTCAATGGAACTCTTTTTACAGCACAGGAATAAAAGCAACTCTGAACTGCAAGATGAACTAATCAAAGATAGCAATTGTGTCAACTCTTCTCATTCAGGGATTAGAGCTTCATTGTCTGCTTCACCTTCTTCATCAACTTTAGGTTTTGATGGAGCCCCTGCTCCAGGAGCCTGCTTCTTCTTTATGCCACTTACAATATCGTCAATTCTCAAAAGCATGCAAGCAGCTTCTATGGCAGTTTAAGCTAAATGCTTGTGCCTTCACAGTGTAGGAATCCCATATCTGAAAGTTTACAAATATCAAGCTGCTCGTCATTTTCAGAAAATGAAAATATTGTAATTACAGACTCAAATTTGCCAAACTGAAGACATAACCCAATAAAAGATCAGTAACTTCTATGAAGACCCTCTGTCCCGAAAAATTCGTCGCATTGGGCTTTTTATGAATAGTGTCTGCACATGTTGATCTTTGTATGTTGGTTCCAATTTTACCCTTTGCCATATATGCATAATTGGAGACTTCGGTCTTGGCTTTTGTGATGTATTGGCAGATGGGACAAAGAAGTGGGGCTACATAAGTTTTTATACTTCTACAATTTGTATTACAAATGAGGGGCTTGAATTGCATGCCAAACACAATACCATAACTTCTATGTTGTACAACTCACATGTAGGCAATGAGAATGGTAGTTGACTGAGACATGACTAGCAATTATAGGGGCCAAAAGTTTAGTTTGAATGTAGTGTAAACAATTTATGATCCAGGGGTAAATGTAGAAAGGTAGAAGAAATCACTTTGCCATTTTAGGCATGTGACAAAAAATTTGGGACAGACCAAAAAGGAAAGTACGACAGTTTCAATGGGATTGAGGGAGTAAATGCTTGTTCTCTATGTCAATGCAAAACATAGGATGTCAGTGAAACTGTATCTTGAATCACCCACTTCTAGATGATACAGTTGAGAGGCTTGAAAAGCATGGTGAAGGGTGAGGGGACAAAAATCATACCTTTCTCTCTTTCATATCAGCAATTTCACCGGTATTCCCATCTATGCCAATCCATGCATTCTCACCATTTGCATGCTGCAACAACATATTTACTAGTTTCAGTACATAGATTACAGGCAAGAAAATAAACATACCAGCATGTTCCCAAAAAATAGTTCCACAGTTATATTCTCTTACCTTCCCCTGCAAGGCAGTCATAGTTCGAATAACATTGACTCCACAATTCTGAGCCAAAGTTCGTGGTATGGCCTCAATCAAAGGCAATTGCAGCAGCTTCATAAGGCCACTGCAATACAAGGACATAGAATTCCGATATTAAAATGATTTTTAGGGGAATGAAGTGAGTACTCAATTTAAGAGTTGGTCCTCAGAAGACATCAGTTTCGTGAAACATGGCAATGCGTTTAGGAGAGCAAACCTTCTCAATGCCTTCAATAGATGAACTCTTCTGTTTCAAAATTGCAGATACAGTCAACTCTGTTGCACCACCACCAGGAACAAGTTTTGGATTCTTGACAATGTTTCTTGCTACAGACATCGCATCCTGTAGACAACTTATACAGAAGTCAAAATGTTGTCCAGTTTCCCTAGTACAAGAACTAGAAGAATGGAAATAAAATCTCAACATACCTGTAAGTTCCTTTCTACTTCATTCAATAGGTCTTTGCTGGCACCCCTTAAGAGTACAGTACATGCTTTTGGATCCTTGCAATCTACTATAAATGCAAAGAACTCATCCCCAATTTTCCTCACCTCATCAAATAGCCCAGCTCCAGTCCCAACATCAGATTCCTGTAATTCATCAGGTCGGTTGACAATAACTGCCCCACATGCCTTGGCAATCCTGTTATTGTCCGTCTTTCTTAACCTTCTGATTGCAGAAACACCAGCCTTGCTCAGATAATGGCATGCAAGATCACTAAGCCCCTTTTCTGTTATTACTAAATCTGGTTTGAACTTCAGTATCCGCGCACATAGGTTCTCAACATACTCCTCTTCCATTTTTAACAACACACTCCAATCTTCTTCTCTTAGCAGTTCTGCATTTGTTTGATTCTCGCCTTTCTTGTATTCCAGGGGACAATCAAGAAGAATGATACGTGGATTTACAATCTTTCTTCTCATTGTACCTGGGGCGACCACATCCTTGTTAAACATAACTCCTTTAAGGACCTTTGAATCTTCCAACTGCCCACCAGGAACCTTCTCAACCTTGACATACTTCTTAATATCCACTTCACGCATACCTTGCCCAACATGTGACCACTCCCACTGTTGTTGTAGCATCAATTGCTAGATCCTAAAATTTTATCAAAAATACAAGTCATAATGTGAATCACCCTCAGAGCATGGTATCAAAGCTCTTCCCAAGTCTAAGGATTGTCATTCAAAAATGCATTATTAGACACAATAACATTAAACTTTCATGAGTTCCAATTTAGGAATAGATATTAACATAGATAACTAGAAAGTACAAAACTTATCATCCTACAAGGCCTGAAAAACTGAAACGCTATTCAAAGAAGGAGAATATTTTTCTCAAGTAAAAAATAGATATTTGAAGAACTTGATGCACTACTCCAATTGCAGAATGTGCATCTCTCCATAAAGTGATAACAGTCAGCTAACAAGCAATTTTGATTGTGGAACTTGTCAGTCAAAAAACAGTGACGATAAGATGCTCCACTGTGCTCAAGATATGGAAATATAGAGAGAAACAGAGAGAGAGAGAGAGAGAGAGAGAGAGATTAGTTGAAAACTAATTAGAGCCTAAATCTATCACTTACCGCGATAAGATCCCCAAATTGACTAGTAAATTTTGTGCCAATACAGCTCTTTACAAGGCCTAACATGGTTGCACCTGCCAGAACCACAAAACACAGTATCTAAGAGTACAAGGAAAAAAAGTTTTGAATAGTTTACTTAGCAGACACAAAAAGAAAAATGAAAAACTGAGTCCACAAATAACATTTCCAAGGCAAGACCACTATTCTAGAACTTCTGAATTTTCCACATTCTGGTCAGGTACAGTTAAAAACCAATCAAAGGAACAGAGGAAAAATCGAAATGGAAACTACAGCATGTGATGCAGGGAAAAGGGTACTACTAATAGTTTTAGGGTTAGAGTTTGTGCAAAACTATTACCTAATCATTTCTCTGGGTTTTCGTCTATGTTAAGTCTGTTTATATTTCTATCCATTCCTGATTTTCTATTTTAACTAGTGATTTTGACACACTCTATACGTGTGCCATTTAAAAAAAATTATAAAATATAACTTTAATTGAATAATTTAGTATTGTTAATTTAGAAAGATTTTTTAAATAAATTTAAGAGATAATTTTTGTAAGTAATTAAAGAATTGGGTAGTTTTAAACCTCTTTTTTTTTAGTTACTTGACAGAAGTTATTTTTTTATTTTTTACTTAATTGTGGTTATTTTTTAAAATTTAAAATTAACTAATTGGGAAACCAAAGGGAGAGACCATCATACCAAATGGGGCTCTCCCTTTATATAATATAAGTAATTCTTGAAATAGCAGTTCGAAAGATTAAAAGCATGCTTCCGTTCTAAAAGTTTGATAAATAGCAGTGATTATGAAGAGCATTCCTCTAGTGCTATAAAAAACAATTCTTTGTCCATTTCAATTGAAGCAAATGCAAACCAGCTTACCCCCCACCAACCCCAAAAAAAAAAAAAAAAAGCAAATAAGCAACGTCAGAATAATTTTTCCATTAAAGAGGGCAACATCATGTTAATCTGAGCAAAAAATAACAAGACCTTATACACATTTGGCATATTATATCTTCTCCAAATCCACCCCACTTTAAAAAATAAAGCAATAAGAAGAAAAAACACTCCGAATATACAAAAGAAAGTGAAACCAGGGAGCTCCCTGTAAACAATAACAGCAACAAGCCAACAATCATGGGAATGTCCATCTGTTCCTCCCTTATGGTACACCAGATTTAAAATAATGGGCAAAAGTACTGCTCAATGCTCATGGCACAAGGATCCTGATTAGTATGATAACTTTTTTAACTGATAGAAGATTAGACGGGAAAATAGTGCCAGTAAAAAGAACCCAAGGTAAAGAATAAAATTATAAAGATGCTAACAATACTGAATTTCATGATGAGGACATAACTTTGAATTTGCAGAGCATGACCAAAAATTGAGCACTTTCAGAGGTACATGTAATTATGGGAATGTGTGATCTTTTAAACAAAACTTCACAAGATCCAAGACTATATGCACCATTAATTGCAGAGGAAACAGTCAACAAAGAGTTTGTTCAAACATGACTGAACCAAACACAAGTACTTCTCAAAGGACAGTATGCAAGTATAAACAATAGGAAAATTCATGCAATCTTAGTAATTGAAAAAAATTCAAGTGATGATTGTACCTAGTTACCAAAATTTGGGTATCACTCAGGACAAGCAACGAGTACTCTTAAGATTCATGCAAACTAAACTACGTATTAAAGGTCCTTTGTCAAGGTAGAAAATCTAAGTCTACCAAATCACAGTATTCCAGGTTTACTAAAGAAACACTCGTCCTTCTCAGTCTTATCACCCCATTGTATGTATCTAGAACTTTTCCTCACTTCATTAATAGAAAGCACACCTATCTACTTTGTACTGCTCTGTCAGAGTTCTATATTCTCCAAGCTGTTACCTTTCTCAAAAGCCCATTCACCCTTCATCTCTACAAAGAATGCACAAAATTCGCCATTGAAATCATGAGTACAAGCAACTTTAAATAATTTGGATCCTTTCATGAAAAATCTGCATAATTAAAACTTTCTTTCAATATAATGCAAAAATAAACCTTTTAGCCCCCAAATTTTGCAGCAAAAAATCTGAACGTTACATTTGATTTAGGGGAGGGAAAAAAGAAGATCACATCAAGCTATGTAAACAGAGGAGACAATGGAAACAAACAAAAAAAAATGAACATAAGTATCCTATTCTTTACTGAACCAATGAAGGCAAGATAAAAAAACCAACAATGAGTTTAGCGGCCATTTACTTTACTAATTTGACTTGCAAGTTATGATGTTTTCTACTCATGATGCAAATCCCAATTGGAGAGCTGAGAAGCATGTGGTTTCTTCTTGATTCCAACCCCCCCCTCCCCCCCCCCCCCAAAAAAAAATAAAAAAAAAAAGTGACCTATCATAATGTATTTAACAAAAGAAGTAGAGAAAAAAAAGACAAGGCATCAGGACAAATTTCCATGGACATGCAAATACTACCTGGTCCGTCAGCGAAATATGATTAACAAAAGATTATAAGAAGAATAGTACTTCTATTCCCTTATCAGTTCCATTCGAAAACCAAAGTGCCAAATGAATAGAACAGACACAAGCACCATTTCTATAAGCCACTAAGCTTACAAGTAAGGCTTGAAGGGCCAAATGACAAGCACCATACTGTAATTTAAGCTGCTTAAAAGTGAAAAAGATAAATTGCTATGAATCAATTAAAGGCTTATGTAACAATTAGAAATGGAGTTACTTACGATCCTTAACATCAACATTCATGGCAATCTTATCCAGCACAGCTACAGCATCTTCTAGAGCTTTATTGTAAGCTACAGAAACAAGTGCCAAGCACTCATCAGATACAAAATTTTATTACAAAATAAAATTAGAGACACTATAAAATATCAATACTACCTCGGCAAATGACCGTTGGATGGTAGTTCTTGTCAATGAAGGCTTCCGCAACATGGAGCATCTCACCAGCTTCCAAAAAAAATTTTAGAATGGTAAATAACAGGAATTACTCAAGTTACGCAACATGTTAAATAAAGCAGACACATTAAGTTTTCTTTTTTCAAGTTCCAGAAATACAAATCTGATGCAGCCGACAATAAAGTTCAAAATTACAGATTTTTATGACTTTAATCAAGCTTCCGTTAGAATGCATTGAAGACCAAAGACGTTTTAGAAGCTGGATGTTGTTAGTTTTTAGTTTAGATGTCTTAGAAGTCGTCTTTTGGTAATTTTAAGGGTGTTTTAGTCTTTTATTTAATAGCAGGGGGAATTGTGTTTTAAGTTTAAGCAGTATTCTAATTGTATTAGGTTCATAATTAGAGTCTAGGTGATTTAGGAAGTATATATCTATATAGATATATATAGAAAATTTCAAATTAATAGACCCATTTCGGGTTCCCTCAAAGTTCACTATTACGATTTCGAATACCGACAAATTCACACTTGAGGACAATTACAATCCATAAAAATTAATAATAATCATTTTAGCATCCAATTGATCAGAAAAGTTGAATTCAAGTTCCCAACTTTGAAACTAAAAGCACACTTGGACAAATAGCATTCTTATGTAATCAAGTAATTACTAAAGTATGATAGGGTAGAATGGCACTATGTTGTAGCTGTTGTGAAAAGGATGGGTTTCTATGACAAATGGAATAATTGGATCTTAAACCTCTCTACTGTTTCCTACTCTTTTAATATTAATGGAGACAGGAAACAGTTTATCAGACAATCAAGAGGGATAAGGCAAGGGAATTCTCTATCCCCTTACCTAGTTCTAATTTGCTCAGTGGGTTTTTCCAACCTACTCAGAAAGGGTGCCCAGAACAAGATTATTACTGGCCTCAGAATTAGCAAAGAGGGACCTACTATAACTCATCTCTTTTTTGCAGATAATTCGTTGTTTTTGTGCAAAGCTGAGCAGAATGAGGCACAGGAAGTCATAAAAATTTCAAATATTATGAAAAGGCTTTACAATAACTCATCAAGCTGAAAAAAAATGTGTTCTTTAGCAAGAACCTGTCAGAGGAAAAGAAGGAAGTCTTAGATGACAGTTGGGAGTGTATTCTAATTTTAGGTAGTTTCACAGCTTATAAATAGCCTTGTTACCTCATTATTTAAATCAGAGATTGATCAATAAAGAATTTTCAGTTTTGTTTATTAGTTAGTTTTGTTTTCTCTCCTAAAAATCTCCCAAATTCTCTCTTTCTTCTCTGTTTTCTTCCCAGATACTGTTCGCTGGTACTGTTCACAGTACCAGAACAGCACCAATATCTTCTTTTTCCTTCCGCTCGCGCTAGTAGACAAGGTAGTCAATCTTGTGCTACATCAAAATCCCTGTTTTGTAATTTAATAACTTCTCAAATAAACCAAATTCAGACCACAGGATGCCTGACCAATTAACACTTAATTTTTGGCAACCAATTCCAAACTTGCATAGAATAAAAGTAATATGCAGCAGACAGACCAAAAAAAATGAAAAAATCAACTCCTTTTGGAGTTATAAATCTCACACAAGGGACCATGAATCAGCTGAAGCCATACCAAGAACAATAACAGATGTGGTCTTCCATCTCCGACCTCCTCATCTTGAGTGCGACTGAGTTCAATCATGGACTACAGCACACCAATAAATAGAACACATGTCAATCAGGGGATGAAGAATATCAGTATATGAGCCAAAATTGCTAAAGAAGATCCTAGAGGGAAAATATATTTGGTAATAACCAAACATACAAAGAGACTTTTAATTGCAACAAGAAACAACCGCCTCAGGCAAACAACAGAGAAGAGAGAGCATGTACCTTTGCTGCTGGGTGTGCTAGATCTAACTCACGAAGGATAGCATTTCCATCATTGGTCACTACAATTCCTGTATGAACCCAAAAATGTTTAGTAAGTATCCCACCCAATACAAATGGTCGAAGGGTGTGTGCGAAAGAGTTTACAAAGGGCCGAGAGGGCAACTTAGAATTCAAAACCCAGTGTGTATTGCCTGCAGGTTGAAATATTGGAAAAGTGGACAAAAGCTTGTACTATCAACTAGAAAAGCATATTTTTTAATCAGTTTTGCCACCCTTGTCGCATAGAGGAAAGGAAAAAAAAAATTTAAGTCAAGACAAAAAGAAAGCCAGCCAGATTTTTCAGCAACTAATTAGGGGAAGACTTCTATCACTATATGTAAAATAGAACATTTCCTTCCCCTTGCCACCCTCAAGTGTAGAGATTTGAACTGAAAAAATGACACCAAAGGGGAACAAAAATGTTTCTTCATGAAAGTTGAGCCTGCCTTTCACGTACATCCTTAATTAATGTTTACTACATCAGTCAAACTATTACCTCCAGCAGCATCCAGTAACATCTTCAACATGGATCGCGGACCCAAAGTAGTACGAATTATGTCCGCAACAGCCTGGCAGTATGAAGTACCAACGCAATCAAGAAAAGAATGCCAACCTACACTACATAATATGGAAATTTCCAACACAAAGAAACATAAAAGTGAACGAATAGAAGTCAATTGCTTAATTGTCCCCCTTGTTTGGTCTCCAACTCATATGTTTCAGAAAGGCTTAAACATAATTGAGCCATATGGAAGCGGTGGTAATGAACGGTTGTAAGAAGGTTTCCACAGAGGTATACTAATTACAAGTTACAACACGAAATATCAAAAAGTTCTATACGGCAACCATGAAATCCAAGACAATCACACAACTACGAGTAATAGCATTCCTTGAAATCTTTTCATTTTCCCAGTAGTCCAAAGTTAAAACCTCCAATCACCATTTCCCCAAAGATCCAACCATAGTTTCAAACTAAAACAACCATTTTCAGGACTATGCCTAAACACCTAAACTACTAGATCTCAAACGATATGAACAGGAAACACAAATAACTTCTGCAAAACCCACCAAATGCACATCTCCAACCTCATAATGTAAAAATCTTTTTTTTTTTTCTCATTGCCGTTATTCTCACCCAATCTAAGTTTGAAGTTCATTCTCAACGAAAACAAAAGTGCCGTTCATAAGTTGTTCATCCCAACATCTGAACAACGCATTCAAACAATACAAGTATTTTTTTTTGCCTTCCGACAAATCTCCAAGTTCCTTAGCATAAACATCACAAAAATCCTTAAGGAAATAATCAAATAAAATAATACCTTCGATGCTTGGATGTTAGCATAGTGCACCTTATTTCCAGACTCGCGCTTCAAAGAATCCTCTGCTCAATCAAAACCACAAACAATTATTTGAAATAAATTTAAAACCCTCAAAATAAACAGATTAATAGATCAATCAACTAAAAATTATGACTTAGTAAGGATGATTCTCAAGCTTTTGAGGAAAGTACATCCTTTCAACCACAATGTACAACACAGATAAGCAACCGGTGGAGATTCAGTTCCCCAAGCAAATAAAATTCAAATGTAAAAAAAAAAAAAAAAAAAAAACAAAGAAACCTAATGTTCTAAAAAACAATTATTGTTGACGGAAATAAAAAAATAAAAAAATAAAGATGAGATAAAATTGCTTACTAAAGACGAGGACTGGGGCGTGCATTTTCGGATTCGATCGAGAGGGAGAACTAATTACTGAAGAAAGAGCGAGGGTTTGTTAGTTAATAGTATTGGGATGTTGTGGGGGTGTTTTGGAGGGCTTCGGCTTCGTTTCGGGTGATTTTTGAACTTTTATTCGATGGTTTGGGGGCTTGGTGGGCTGGCTGGTGGAATACCCTCGAAGGGTTTGGGGAATTGATGCTATTACCTGCCTGTCACTTTTCTTAGGGAAATGGCCAATTATACAGTGCCACGTATTCATTAGGCCCCACATAGTTGTGGTTCAAAGAATGATAAATTTTTGGGTAAACCTGGTATTTAATCTCACCAGTAGATCTTGTGGTGTAAATTAAATATTATAAAATTTATAACTAATATAAATAAGATTGTATATTGACTAACAGATGTATAGCTGAGGTCTAAAATTATATCTATGTTAGTATTTTTCCTTTTTTAAAATTTCATAAATGTTACAAATTGGTTGTGAATGTCTACACATCTATATTAATTTTGATAGGTTGTAGTGGAATTCTATTCCATATCTAAGTTTCCAATAACATAACTGTAAATACATGTTAATAACATTACGTAACTTATGGGTCATTATACTTTTATAAATATATGCACTACATGAAAAATAAAAAGAATAGACCGTGAACTCTTCCATTTTTTCTTTTCTCTCTCAATTCCATACGTTTTTTTAGATTTTGTTTAACTTTTATAACACGTTATCAGCACGATCAATACAGTAAAACTTGAAGATATTTAGAATATGAGTATTTCTCATTCAATGATTGGGTTCAAGAACAGTGAAGATTTATGTCTTGCTGATAGTGCAACAACACATACGATACTTAAAAATAAGAAATATTTTTTCTCATTTAATAAAGGGCAATGCCAATGTTAATATAATATCGGATAGTAGTGAATTAATTGATGGTTCCGGAAGAGCCACTATATTATTACTGGAGGAACAAAATTCATTATAAATAATTAATTATTTTTTGCTAACTCTCAAAGAAATTTATTAAGTTTTAAAGATATCCGTCGAAATAGATATCATATTGAGATTGTAAATGAGAAAAATATTGAGTATCTATATATCACAAAAATAATATTTGGAAAGAAATGTATTTTGCAAAAATTATCTACTTTTTCTTCTGGTTTGTACTATACATATATTAGTATAATTGAATCACATATTACAAAAAATCAAAAGTTTATTGATCCAAATACTTTTATTTTTTGGCATGACTGATTAGGCCATCTCGAGAACAATATGATGTATAGAATAATTACAAATTCATATGGACATTTATTGAAAAATCTGAAGATTTCTCAATTTAGTGAATTTTCTTGTGCTGCCTATTCTCAAGTAAAATTAATTATTAGACTATCACCAATTAAAATTGGGATTGAATCCCCATCATTTATGGAATGTATTCAGGGTGATAACTGTGGATCTATTCACCCGTCATGTGGACCATTTAGATATTTCATGGTTTTGATAGATGTATCTACTATATGGTCTCATGTGTCTTTATTATCTTCATTATCGCAACTTGATGTTTGCGAGATTATTTGGTCAAATAATTCGATTAAGAGCACAATTTTCAAATTATGTAATTAAGAAAATTCTTCTTGATAACGCTAGCGAATTTACATTTCAGACATTTAATGATTTTTATATGTCAATTAGTCTAACTATTGAATATCCTGTGACACATTTTCATACTCAAAATAGTCTAATATAATCACTCATAAAACGCTTCCAATTAATAGTTAGACTATTACTATGAAGACAAAATTATCTACTTCTGGAGACATGCTATTTTGCATGCAACAGCACTTGTACGTATTAGGCCAACAAATTATTTGAAATTCTCTCCATTACAATTGGCTTTTGGTCAGGAGACTAATATATTCTATCTAAATTTTTGTTGTTGTGCGGTATATATTCCAATTGCTCCACCACAACCCATAATATTGGGTCCTCAAAGAAGGTTGAGAATATATATTGGATATGAATCCCCTCTATAATTAAATATCTTAAACCATTAAGATAGGGGATTTATTTGCGGCACGTTTTGCTGATTGTCATTTTGATGAAAATATTTTTTTCAATATTAGGGGGAGAAGATAAACAGTTGGATAGAAAAATAATGTGAATGAATTATAGTTATTGCACTTTGATCATCGTACAAAACAATGTGAATGAGAAGTTCAAAAGATAATTCATTTGCAAAATATTGCGAATCAACTGTCAGATTCATTTACTGACCTAAAACGAGCAACTAAATCTCAGATATCAGCTAAAAATGCTCCAATTAGAATTGAAGTTCCAGTAAAATAACCTATCAGTGGAAATGATAGTAAACTAGCTTAAAGTGTGGTAGACCAATTTGTTCCAAAGATAAGAATCCTCGAAAGAGGAAATGAACAACTATTCAAGATGGTCATATAATAGAGGCGGGTGCTCTCGAAGAAACCCTAGACATAACTAATTATATAATCTCAAAAGTGGATCAGGTACCTGAATCTAATGAAAATGAAGAGATCTCGATAAGTTATGTCTATTCGAAAAAAGATAGAACCGAAAAGATATTGTTATCGACAACAACTTTGTTTATAATATAGTAGTTGATGTTTTGAATGAAAGCAAGGATCTAGAATCTAAATTTGCCGAAGAATGTCGACATAGAGATGATTAGCCAAAATAAAAAGATGCAATTCAAGTAGAATTAAATTCACTTTCAAAATATGAGTTTGTGGACCTATAATCCAAACACCTAAAGGTTTAAAGTCGATGGGGTACAAATGAGTATTTGTGCGAAAACGAAATGAGAAGAATAAAATTATGCGATACAAAGCATGCCTTATCGCACAAGAATTTTCACAAAGATCCGACATTGATAATGAAGAAATATTCTCCTGTGATGGATGCAATCACCTTTAGATATTTTATTAGTTTGGCAGTTCATAAAAAACTTGAAATGCATCTAATGGATGTTGTGACAACCTATTTATATGGCTCGATTGATACAGAAATCTATATAAAAATTTCTGATGGATTTAACATGCCTTTGACACATAAAGTTTCTTGAAAAAATTGTTCAATAAAATTACATAAATCCTTGTATGGATTAAAGCAATCTGGACGTATGTGGTTAATCGCCTCAGTGAGTATCTCTTGAAAGATTGTTACAAAAATGATCCAATTTGCTTATGTGTTTTTATAAAAAAATTTGGATCAAAATTTGTGATAATTACTATATATGTTGATGATATAAATTTTATTGAAACTCCTGAATAGCTTCAAAATACAATAAATTATTTAAAAAAAGAATTTGAGATGAAAGACTTAACTAAAACAAAATTTTGTATAGATCTACAATTTGACCACTTAACGCATGAAATTTTCATTTATCAATCAATTTATACAGAAAAAGTATTAAAGCGATTTTATATGGATAAAGTACATCCATTAAGTATCCCAATGGTTGTAAGATCGCTTAATGTGAAAAATGCTCCTTTCCGTCTTTGGAAAAATGAAGAAGAACGTCACGGTCTCGAAATACCATATCTAAATGTCTATAGGAGTTTTAATGTATCTTACTAATAATACATAGTCTCATATAACATTTGTTGTAAGTTTGTTAGCAAGATTTAGTTCTTCCCCAATACGAAGACACTGGAATGGTGTTAAGCATATATTTAGATATCTCTGAGGGACTATTGATATGATTTTACTTTATTCAAGTGAATTTAAATTACAATTAATTGGCTATACAGATGCCGGATATTTATCTGACCCACATAAAACTCGATATCAAACGGGTTATTTAATCACATGTGGAGATATAGGTATATCATGGCGTTCAACAAAACAAACTTTAGTCGCTACTTCTTCAAATCATGCAAAATTAATTATTATACACGAGACAAGTAGAGAATGTATTTGGTTAAAGTTATTAACCCAACGTATCCAGAAAATATGTGATTTAACGTTATAAGAGAAACTACCAACAATATTATATGAAAATAATGCAGCATGCAGAGCCCAGTTAAAGGGAAGTTATATTAAAGAAGATAGTCATAACAAAGTATATTTCTCCAAACTTTTTCTATACTCATGATCTTCACAAGAATGGTGATATTAATATCCAACAGATTCGCTCATGTGACAATTTAACTGATTTATTCACAAAGGCGCTACCAACATCAATATTTGAGAAGATAGTTTGCAATGTCGGAATGCATCGTTTCAAGGATATTAAGTGACGTTTTCATGAAGGGTAATAGTACACGTTGTATTCTTTTTTCCTTGACCATGATTTTGTCCTAATGGGTTTTTCAGGCAAGGTTTTTAATGAGATAGCACGCAAAAGTATACTACAAATTTTGGGTACTATTTTTCCTTCACTAGATTTTTTTGTCCTATCGCGTTTTTTCTAGTAAGGTTTTAACGAGGCACATGATCTAGTTATTAGACATCCAAGGGGGAGTGTTACAAATTCTATTAGTTATGGATGTCTACACATGTATCTTAATTTTGATAAGTTGTAGTAGAAATCTATCCATATCTAAATATCTGATAACTGTAGATATATTTACAAGTTACGTTATTTACATTACGTAACTTATGATTCATTGTACTCTTATAAATATATGCACTACATGAGGAATAAAAAAGTCAGACTATGAACTCTTCTATTTTTTATTTTCTCTCTTTCTCTCTCAATTCTATAAGTTTTTTTTTTTTTTGTATTTTATTTAACTTTTATAACAATAAAAGTATTTGCTTCCTACTAAAACTAACTAACTAGGGTTATGTAAAGATTGTGTTGGATGACATTATTGCCAGAGCTATTTCCCCCTTCACTTACAACTCTCCATCTTTCTACCAATTTTATCCTTTTTTATGTCAACGAAATTACTATAAAAAATATCCCTAAAGATTGTCATTTTAGTTTTATTTTAAATTTCCAAAAGAGTCATCATTTTAATATTGTATCGATTTTAGTTATTGAATTATATTTATGATCGTAAAAGTCATTCAACTATTAAAAATGTACTCCAGTATTTTACTCACTCCGGCCTTTTCTGCTCTTCAAGTGCTCCATTTACGGCTTCCGTCAAGTGTTCTATTTGATCAAGCACATGCTATGCAGGTGGCTTAATGGATGGCTAAAATTGTCAAAAAGAAAGGAAAAAAAAAACCATATTTCCTACTTTACCAAATTGTGCAGTGCAAGTCCTTGATGAATGTGTGACAGTGAGATCCATCATCCATGGGCATTTGTAAGGGATACACCTTGGATTGGAGCATACTCTAGGTCATCAAACTCTTATCCATTTTTTTTTAACTATGCACCCCATTTTGAACTTCCCGTAGTCGTCAAAAGAAATCCATGACCATGACTTTCTTCTCTAATCTACTATCAACCCCCGCTATTGTCTTCTCACTTTTCATTGAGGATTTCTTCACCCGTCTCTAGATCGGGATGGAATTGAAGAAAAAGGCTCTTGATTCGATAATTCTATTGGTTTCAGAGTCTCAAAACGTGACTGGATCAAATGGAATCTCACGCCACTCCTTATTCCCTCTTGTTCCTCCAAAACCCTTGATCAAATGAAGGAATTTTTCAACATTTCCTTATAATCCCGAATACATACAAACTCTAATTCTGCACTTGAATTTGGGATAAAAAAAGGTTCTAATTAAAATTTTAGTTTTTCAACTTTTGTTTTGGAATTAATGAATTTATAGGTAGTTTTGATAGTGATTGAAATCGTGATGTTATACGGCTAAGTATTGGATTTAATGTTAATATTTTGGAGACTGGATCTTTAATCTACTTGGAAATGAAGTTCCAAGTGGTATATTTGTAGAAGAATTTGACACCAACAGGGTGGTCAATCACCGGTCAGTGAAGATCAACAACCATTTATCGATAGCCGGATATTACAGCAACCAGTCAAAGTTGAGGAAGAAGTCAACCAACAAGTTAAAAACTATGTCATTTGAAGATAATAATGACCAATACTACGGTTCAATGAAATAAGTAAATTAGAAGAAATAAAAAAATACTACGCAATTTAGTCTCAAATTTTTTAAGACAATTTTAGCTTTCTACCAAGCACATGTTCAAGTCATGTGTTTGACCAAACAAAACACTAACGGAAGAAATAGATCGAAGGAGTAAAATCTAACAGTTTTTAACAGTTCAATGACCTTTTTTGCTATTAAAATAGTTTAATGACCAAAATCCTTACAACATCAAAGTATGATGACTTTTTTGACTGTTTACTGTTTATTTTATAAAAGAATGTGAGATGTAATAGGGTTGACATTGAACTTCTATTTTTGGTTCTTTGTCGACTTATGTGATTTGGGGCTTTAGTTATTAATCTTTCAGTTTGGGAAGATTTTTGATGTTTTTATGGCTTTGGACGTGTGTGGTTGAGTAGGAGATCGGATATAGAAAGTAAAGAATGACCATAAACAAAACAGAGGTTAGGTGGTTGAGGAGGAGGAGATAGAAAAAGAGGAATGGGTGGAGCATACCTGGAGATCCTGGGGGACAGATGTAGGAAGAAAGAGAAAATCAGGAAAAAGGAAAGAGTTCAAAGTGAGCTAATCACCCACTTATAACAATAAGAACACTGATATTTACGAAATTTATTATAAAGAAGATTTGATGAGGAGGAGGAGGCTGCAGTGGCTACAAACTTGTGACTGAAAAAGGCTATGAAGAGGGAAAGAAATGTAGGGAAGGGTTTGTCTACATGAAGATGATGCTCTTTTTGATTTGATGCATATGTTTTTTCTTTAAAAAAAATGAAAAGGAAAATTAAAACTTTAACCTTGGTTAGTTATAGTGGAAAGAAAAGATTTTTATAATTTTTTAGTAGTAGTCATTTTAAAAAAGAAGAATGGAAATATGGCTTTACCTGATCAAAGGTCCATGGACCCTACCTGTGGATCCGATCCATGTAAGTATTTTCTGAATTAGAGAAATACTAAACTTGTTTACATATAGGGACATTTGTTTACATCTTATATAAAAATATTTAGGAAAACGATCATTCACATTTCATGTTTCTACTTTTTTAGTCCTACACAGTTAAAATGGTGTATTTTCGTCACTTACAAATTTAAGACAGAACCATTTGTTCCTTTAACATAATTTCGGTTATATTTTGGTTTGAAATAATCATGTAGGCATCACATGTCACATGTCATATATATATATATATATATATATATATATATATATATATATAATGCTACAACGAACCAATAATTTCTTTTATTGCATATTTTCCTAATTAATGTCACTTCATATTTGCAGAACTGTGACTATATAAAGTTGTCTGTACATATTAATCTTTCTTCTTTAAGATAATATGTCGTACACAAAAATTCTTATGTTCAATAATAAATATATGTCTGCAACTACTTTTTTTTTTTTTTTTTTTTTAATCTTAGTACGCGGTAATGTATAATACGCTTAAATTTAAAACTATATATGGGTGATAACCAGATCATATGAAATTATTAAAGACAATCTAAGATTAGTCATTGTCACAAAACAACAAATATAAGTTTGTGAATTTGAAAAGCTAGGTTACAGTCTAAGATATAGGATTAAGCTCAATAACATATAAATAATTCAATGCTCACATTTGAGCATAATTAATAACCTAAAGTTGGATACTTGCTTGTTTTTCTGCTCCTTTTGGATAAATTCCTCTTCTTTTTGCACCTCTTTTACCAATGGTTGCTGCATCTGTTCCCCTTTTCTCAGCTTTGGACCTCAAAACAATATTAGTTTTCTTTCTTAATTGGTTTCGGTACATGCGACAAATTATTTGCTTTCCTATTTCCTATCAAATATAAAACAAATCTAAGTACCTTCAATAGTAATAATGCAATTGAGAATTTAAAAACTAAATCAATTTTATTTCAATGTAAACAAATCAACAATAACGAATACATATACAAACAATTTATGAATGTAAATAATCATAGAATTCTAGTTTAATCAAAAGAATGTCTTCACAAAAATGATCATCTAGTCTAATATGTAATTAGATCTATTGCATATTTTTTTGGTACCCATTTTCGTGTGTACTAGGATAGGCAAGTTTAATGTCCCTATCTGTAGATTTCCTTCAACTATACAATAATGATTATATTATTTGTGGTATTCAGCATGTGTACTAGTCTACACGACGTCTTGTTTAGTCTAAAATTATTGGATTAAATTTTTTTTTCATTTTTTAGAATATAAAGCATGCGTTGGACTATGATGTTAAATGTCTCTCTCTAATTCTTTACACAGGTGGTTGAACTTTATTCACAATTGCCAGTTTAAGTCAACAGCCATACTAGCATGTATGCGAGCTTATAGTTTTGGAATTATTTCAAAATAGAGAGCTTCTACAGTGCATATAAAAGTCTCAATTAAGCCAATGAAACTATTGGTTTCTCAATTACACTTTGCAAGAAGAAAATTATGTTTTTAGTTGGCCCTTAAATGTAATACTTTTAACAATCAATTGGATTCATTCCTAACAAATAAAAACAATAATGGGAAAGAATTTCCATAAGTACTTCAAGCATTTTGCTGGGCACCTACCTATATTGAGAAGTCTCATATCTAAATGATATATGCTATTATCGCTGATATTTGCTTTCTACTTTTCCTAATCCAAAACAAGTAAATTGATCACATCATCATTACGTGACAGATAAATAATTACCCGTTTACAAAGATAAAATCATACTCGCATGATGATGTAGTACGCACAAGTAGATGCTCACAAACTCATAGACACACTCGAACATAATTTCCTTTATCTTGTCTCCCCTAAATATTTAAATTCCTCATATAATATGATTACCAATGATAGTATATTGAAATTATTAATAAATTACTTAGAAATATAAATTTTTTAAAGACTTTTAAAGTTTAGTACATAAAATTCAAAGGGAAAATCGCTGAAATAGACCTCAACTTTTGCACATTAGCCAAAATAGTCTCTCAACTTTTTTTGTAGCCAGAATGGTCCTCCAACTTTTATTTTTTAGCCAAGATAGTCATTTCATCTGAAATTTATAAAATAAAAAAAAAAAATTTATGGTGACTACACCATAAAAGGACTTTTTTGGCTAAAAAGTAAAAGTTAAAGGACTATTCTGGCTAGGGTATAAAAAAAGTTGAAGGACTATTCTGGCTAAAAAGAAAGTTGAGGGACTATTCTGGCTAAAGTGCAAAAGTTGAGGGACTATTTTGGCGATTTTCCCAAATTCAAATATAGTTTTCATTTTAAATTCATTCTTGAAGTACAAGTATAAAAATTTAGAATTGCGAGATTTCTTCAATTCTGACGTCGTTATTCTACTAAATTTTTTATTTCGTAAACATGTAGAACAACTACTATCATATGCCTATAATTAAATGTAAAATGATTTATTATATAAAAAAGTTATTTTGCTTTAATAATTGCTTAATACTTATTAAGTCGTTTCCTTTCTCCGAACCTACCTAAAATATTATATTTCTGAAGAGTAAGAAATTTCTGAAGAGATTTTTCATTTTGTATTAGTACTAAAATATAGATCAGTATATGTCCTCTTTTCAAAAGAAAAAAAAGAAGAGATCAGTATATGTATTAGAGGCTTTGCCTTAATGTTGGAACTACATGTCATATCATTAACACGAAATTACACAAAATTTGTTCCCTTCCAAAAAAATGGAAAAAAAAGAAAGATGGAAGGCAAAGATAAATACCTGGGACGTAGCTCTCGTTTCTCTTTGTTAAGATTACTTGTTTTCTCTTCAGTAGTGGAGTCGACTTCAACTTAAAAGGCAATAAAAAAAAAAGTCAATTTAATTATGTGTGTTTGATTGGTATAATAAATATAGATATAAATTAAGGTTTTACAAGAACTTGAAAATTAAAGTACCTGAAATAAGTTCAGAAGACTTTGAGCGATGAAGGTCCATAGCTACATCAAGTTGATCATGTTTCTTATATGGTTTACTTCTTTTTGTTTTCTTTTCAAAAGGAGGACCAAGAATTTCTTGCCGTTTTCCCAAATGAGAAGTCTTAGTTTTCTCCAACTCACTCCCATCAAAACCTTGTATACCAACATCATGTTGTTTACGTGGTCTTCCTCTGGACCTCTTTTGAAGATCCATAGCTACATCATGTTGTTTACATGGTTTATAAGAAACCTTTTGATTTCTTTTCAAGAGAAGGACCAATAATTTCTAGTTGTTTTCGGAAACAAGAACTGTTGGTGTTCTCCAGCTTACTCTTATGAAAAAGTGGCAAACCAACATCATGTTGTTTACATGGTTTGCCTCTTTTTGATTTCTTTTCAAGAGGACCAAGAATTTTTGGTCGTTTTCCTATACGAGAAGTCTTGATTTTCTTGTCACTCTTATCAAAAACTTGTATACCAACTTCATGCGTTTTACATGGTTTGCCTCTTTTTGATTTCTTTATAAGAGTAGGAATAGGAACTTCTATTTTCTTTCCCAAACAAGAAGTTTCATTTTTCTCCATCCCATTTTCACCAAAAACTTTCACTCTAAAATTCAATTTGCCCATTAAATTGCCAAGGCATGTGAAAAGTAACCAATCATTTTCTACTAAAGAATGGTCTGTAAAAAATTTCTTCCAACCGTCTCGTAGACTCATCACCATCTTATGCATAGATACTTTAACGTACCAATGACCACCGAAAGGACCATTCAGTATTACTGTATTAGATCTCCTGCTTCTTACTATCTCCCAAAATGAAGTTGGGATGCACTAAGTTTAAAGACAAACAAGGAGTAACAACATTAGAAATATGTAGATATATATACATAAATTGATACCAGTGCAAATGCAGTTTTACTGAAATAGATAAAACATATAATCTCTCAAACTGGCACCAGTTACTTAAATGCATAGGCACATCTTTTGTTTATATTACTTATCCAATTATTTAGTTGCAACCTACAACAAGCTAAAACATTAAGTAAAATTTTAAAATAAAAGAATGCTATTATAACATATTATCAATAGGATAACAGGGCAAGTATACTTAGATCCTATCCAGTAACATATTCCTCTTAATACAATTCTAATTTTGTTAGTCTGCAAAATACATATGGACATGAATATTGGTAATGATAATATGCAACAAATAATTTATATTGTCAATAAAACTTAATTGATTTATATCTTGTGACCATGTAAATGTTTAGCATGATTATTACTAAAGTTACATATGTCCTTATATATTTAAATACATATATTCTTTAAAAAATATAGAGTATACTTTGAAAATTTGAAGAATGAAATAAGATAAATAACAATCAGTAGTAAAATATAGAACTTGTACCTTGCAATTTAAAGATAAAAAAAATCTACACAAATATCTAGAAAATTTCAAAACCTTAAAGGTGAAGGCGATGAAAAGTTTTTGTAATGATAACTGCCAAAACTAAACTTCTTTTTTCCATCTGGGAAAGGATTAAATTGATGGGAAAAAAAAGAATTGATAAGAACAAAAAATGTATTTAGGATGATTTTAACAACGTTAAATATTTCCTATCTCCTTGAACTCAAACTTCAAAATGGACTTATGTTATTTTGAACTCTCTTGATAGCCATAGACCAATAACGATGTATTTAACAAAAATTATAATTTTATCTTCAACTTTTTATTTTTTATTTTTTTTTATATATAAAAGTGAATATTACTTAACTATGTATATGCTACCTTAAGCATAAAGAAGAAAATTTCTAGTTTGATTCTCATATGAAAATTATCCCTATGTCAGCAATTGTACAAAAAACTAATTAAATGTTCAATTTATATTTTATCCATATGTTGCTAATATAGATATTGACGAAAATTGAATTATCACAGTTAATCAAAGATAGATAAGTGGATCACACATTATTTTTCCAACCAAGCCTAAATAAATATCACTCAAATTGAAATTCAAACATCTCAGATGCATCAAATTTGGAAATTACACGAATTTTTAGTATTTGATGAATAATGATATAAATAAGGTAATCTTCATCGAACATCAATATAAGTCAATAAGAGTAAAAGAAATAAATTATATCGTAAGATGATGAATTGAAAGTTACCACTTCTTCAACATTGAGTTCATGTTTGATAATCTTAAAGAAAGAAGATCGATGAAAGTCTTCATCTACTTCACCGCTGACATTTATCCCCATTAACGAATTCCTCATTTCTCCCCCTTTGTGAGTAAACTCAGCCAGAGAGCAAGATTTAGAACCCTAGATGTGCCGCCTTATATTAATAGGAAAGGGAATCAAGAAATATATTAACTAGAGTTTTGTCAACTTGAACTTATGTATTTTCTCAAATTGACCCTTATAAAATATTTCATTTGTTGATTCTTCCCTCTTGGGAAAACCTTGTACTTTATTTTCTTGTGATTTCAAAGTTTATGCAAATTCATAAGACGCAATTCTCCATTCTTGTTTAATAGGCACATGAAAATTATACGATCAGTTCCTAAAACACCTTTGTAGTGCTATTTATGCTACAACAAGAGACATACACCAGCTACTTTGACAAAAAAATAATTTGCAATTAGACCTAGAAATTACTGATAGGGAGGGTAATATTCATGATTTAAAAAAATTCAAGGGAGTAATTACAAATACAAAGAATAAATTGCAAG
Source organism: Cinchona pubescens (assembly GCA_025175665.1). Lineage (NCBI taxonomy): Eukaryota > Viridiplantae > Streptophyta > Magnoliopsida > Gentianales > Rubiaceae > Cinchona > Cinchona pubescens. Next base: position 2,123,459 of record JANKKI010000163.1, read on the forward strand.
GTTTTCCTTTAGGGAGGAGTAATTAGACAACAAAATAAATAACAAATGTGAAATTTTCTTTCAATTGGGAATAATCTAAAGATTTTAAGTCCAATGAAGGGGTAATTAGTTTCTTACCTTATTTATACTACACATACATTCTTTGCATAAACTAAACAAATTCTTTTCACATTCTTTGAATAAACTAAAAAAATTCTTTTCACAAATAAAGAAATAAATATAAATACGTTTATTAGTAAATACTTAAAAACTTATTTATAATCCTGTTGTACTTTGAAAATGTTTTGCATACGATGAAAAATTAATCTTTTTCGATATGCATGATAGAATAGTGTGTCAAAATAAAGAATTAATATTTTTAACAAAGTAAAAAATTTTAAGAATTCAAAAAATATTGTTAAAGGCATACTAAATGCACGATAATTGTGAAGGTACTGCCAATTGGACTAAATAGTAGTTATCTATCAACTCTAGAAATTTATTTTTCAATCAAGTATAGTTCACTGTCATAGAATGAAGTTACTCAAAGTGTTTGCCAGTCATCAAATTAAAAAGCTATCAAATTTGATATAGTTAAATTAAAATAATAAAAGTGATTGTGTGATTGGTGGATCAGTTTACAAAATATTGTCATCTTGTTTAAATTCGGTATTTTAAGAAGTTTCCAGCATTGATATTTTTCCTAAGTCAGTGGTATTTCCGAAGCCAAAACCATCCTACTTGAGTAATTTTTGACGAAACAAGGATGCTACTTTAGGTGGTCGTACATGCAAAAATATATCATTCTCTTCTATCTTTTAGCTCTAATTTCATTGATTTCTAACTTATAGAGTAGCAAAGACAACATCATACCACAACCATCAACATTGATTCAACTCTTGAGCCCTCTAAGTTGTTAATCTTTATCTACAAATAGGTTGACGATGCCCTTGTATCTTCATCGTCAACACCGAAGATACTTTCCTTGACAAAGTACACTAATTTTCTACAATATAATCTCAAATCATTTTGATTAAAAAAAACCTATAATGGTATAGGTTGTGATATAATATTTTTATGAAAAATATATGTCTGTATACGAGTATTTTGTGGTAGATGGATGTAGTCATATTCTCAATTGGTAAATGCTCCTTGTGGTACATATAAAATAATAGTGCATTAGTAAGTTGAATGGAAATCTAATAGTATTGAGTTCTTTATTTTAAATACAATTTTACTTAGTACACTATTAACTCATTGAATTTTAAGACTTAAGAGCCCTTTTACTCTAAGTTTATAAACCTAATTAGTATTATATTTATGTACATTGCATTTTCCTTGTTGATGTTTCGATCGATTTAAGGTGGTGAATTGTAAGTGTACGTAATGGGAGCTAGTGAATTTATCAGAATTTCGGATTATGTGTAAGAGAATTACTATTATTTCAATTTTTTCTAATTGTTTATGTGATTGACACCATAAGATATGTAGGATTTTAGATTGAATAATACAAGTTCAAAGAAGAGTTGTAATGTTTGGTAATTTCATAAAAAGTTGCATTGTTCAAAAATTAGTAACAAAAAGTTGCAATGATTGGTTTAAATTTCATGAAGAGATGTACTTTTTGAAGTAATAATCAATTTTTATGAAAGGTTATGTCTTTCAAACCATAAGACATGTCCATTGACTTGTCAAAAAATTCCAAGTCTATAAATGTATTGGTGGTGTGAATAATTAAGACACTAACAACAACATATTGTGCACTACTTCTTCTTCTTTATTTCTCTTAACATCATTTTCTTTAGAATTATTCTTGTGAAAATCTCTAGGGGTTGTTGCCTAAAGATTTTAGGTGGTTTTGTTGTATCTTAAGAGTGACTTATCATAACCTTACAACAAACTAGTAGGGCCAAAATCACTTAAAACGGTAGTGATACTTTACGAATCAAAATCACAATAAAGTTACTTCATTCCTGATTTTACATGATTTTGTCCTAATAAGAGAAAGAGCGAATGGTTGTACTACCCAATAAACTTTTCAAAGTTACTAAATTTAGTCACTAAATTGTTTTTGTAGCAAAATAGACAATCAACTCCTAAAGTTGCTGACCAAAGTCCCTTTCATGCATCTAGGTTATTAATCAACTGTTATCTCTATATCATGAGAGACGTGACTTTTGAGGGTTAAAGTGTCAAAAGATAATAGTGATTTTCTTTAGAATTATTTTCTTTTTTCTCTTCATGTTGGCATATTATCAAACCCATTCAATTATTAGAAGTTTTAGATTAATTAGATTTTAGTAATTGAGTTTGTGAATGATTTATTCCCTAATTTATTTTGTGTTAGGCCAAAAGGCCATGCAACTCTTTGAACTTTAAGAAGTTACAGATTTTTCCCATCAAACTTTTTTCGTGGCTAAATTGGTTACTCAACTCCCAAAATCATCGACCAATGGCTATTCCATCTATTTCAAATGTTAGATTGGCCATTAAAGCAAAAACATGAGATGCACGTAAATTTTTAAAAGGGTAAAAATGTCAAAAAATAAATAATTTATTTAGTGGGTCAAATTAATAGTTTTAATCAAAAATTTTGTGGGTCAAAGTAGAATTTTTAAAAGTGATTTCTATTTAGTAGATCAAACTAAAAATTTATAAAAAATTGAGGGTAAAAAAATAAATTTTCAAAACATATCCTTTTCTGCACTAGACTCTAACCCCTCCCTCCTCCTGCATTGCCACCCTCTCCTTCCTGTACTCTCTCCCAATTTCAGATAAGATCCACCACTAAATTTGCTAATAATCATCGATTCATAATACCAATTTGTCCAATTTCTTTCACATTAATTAATTTCACAAAAATTATATCAACCCAACAAAAAGAATTTCAATTCATATATAATCTAAAAAAAAAATCAGATCGGTAGAAGGGAAGGGGAGGGGAAAGGAGAGGTGGGAAGAGTAGGGGATGGGAAGCGAGAGGGGACAAGGGGAAAAGTAGTACATAGTATAAAATTTAAGAATCAATTGATTAAAAACATAAATCTATTAACTATAAAGAATAAAAATATTTGATTATATTATTGTCAAAAAATAAGTTGTATCCCATTCTTGAACAGAGGATATAACTCATGAAATAGTAATATGGTGGCTTTCAAAGTCATGAGAAGAAGACAGTAACTAATACACATTACTGTGAACCCAAAATCATTTAAACTTCATTAGAGTTAAAATTTGGTAAAATTTGTTTTAGGCATTTAGTTCATATTTTACGGGGAAAAGTAACATACAAAGGTGGAAAAAAGTGTACAATAATTAATGAACTTGGATTTATGCAAGATATAATAAGAACAAAGAAAACAACCAAATAAAAAAACTTGGCCAATTCAGTGATTCACAATGGTTTTGTTAAAGAACTACTCTGTGAATGTCCCTGTGAATTATAAGTTCCTGTTGTCTTCTCCTAAAGTGAATAAGAAGTTGGAATCAAAGAAATACTCAAAAAGATAATTGTATGTAAACAAAAAAATAAATAAAAAAAAAATCAAAGAATAATTGACAATCAAATCTTATTTCACAAACCCACAAACCAAATTAAGCTTACCTTCAACATAATAATGTTAGACCACATTTATTTCAACTCTTCTCCTTCTAATTCATCGGATACCCCATGACCAAGATGTGGCAATGATCAATCCAAAGTTAATGGTGTCATGTCTTCATGTCTCAAGTGTTTTTTGATAGGTGGTGAAACAAATCTGCTCGAGTACGGTGTGTCACCAATGGTTTTCCTCGCCAAAGTTCGAGAAGGAACCGATGAATATGTACTCTTGTTGCTTCTGATACACCCAAGCATGTTATCCATCGTACTAAATTTCTGCTTCAAAATGCTTTTGGAGGGTTGTTGTGTCTAAAAAGACACAAACATCTACTTACAAAATATAAAATACCTAAATTAACTAACTTTAACTTGTTGACAAACCGCAAGTACATGGTATCAAATACTAGCTATTGGAAGTAGGGATCGTTCCCATGAAAAATAAGTTCAATTATTGATTATTTAGTTAGAATGTTACTTGACAAGTTTGATTAAAGAAAGAAATTCAAACTAAACTAGGTTTAAAACTAAGAAATGATTAAAAAGTGGGGGGAGGTTAGAGTTTATGCTAGCTAATTTCCCAGGTTTTGGTTAATTAAGTCAATCAAGTGATCCTATGTGCCAAACTAGAGATTGATTCCCATTTGTAACCTAATCCAGATCCTTTGGTAATTAAGTCTATCAATTCAATTAATCTAAGTGTGGATCCCTCCTATTCCTGAAGCTAACCAAACTTGATATTTACTCATAGAATTGCAGCAACCAAGTAGGTGAATTAAATGCCAAGCTCTAATTCTAACTCATATCCAACACTAATCTATGTCTATAATAGAGGTCCAATTTTCATATCTTATCAATCAACACCTATAATGGGGGTTCAATTCTCATATCCCCTTAATTAGCCAAAATAACTAAGGAAGTAGCTAATTTCCTAATCAACCCTTAAAACTCATTCGTTCATTTTACCACCTAATCAATCCATTAACTTCTAACTATATGAAATTGGTTTCTTAGGAAGATACTAAACCCCAACCCACAAATAATAAGAACATAATTAAAGACAAGAAACCAAATAGAAGTATAAGAAACCAATTAAATGAACTAAACATTAACTTTAGAAAACTAGTGCAAGAAAATGAAGGCATTGAAAGCTAGGTAGATGAAAGCAATAAATGAAGACTTGAAACTTACATAAACATGAAATAAATGCACAAAAATAAGTATATTAAACATAAAGGAAGTCTTAGAATGTTATAGAACAAAACTACACAATGGGGGAAACTAGTCTCGGATTAATAATGGAAGAAGAAGAAAAATTTGTCCACAAGTAGGGAAGAGAAAAGAAGAAGAAAATAAGGTGGTGGAGAGTTGAAATCAGCCCCAAAAATGCATATTTATAGTAGGATTTGGGGTTGGAGTTTAGGACAAAAATGCCCTTGAAAAAGGGCTGAAAATGGCAAAAAACATGCCTCTTGGGTGACCCTTGCTTACGGCGGGCTTGGAGCTCGCCTACGGTGAGGTCCCAACTGTGTAAGCTTGCCTATGGTGAGCTCCTAAACTTTGGAAGCTCGTCGACAACTCTGAGCAGTTTTGATGTTTTGCCTCTAAAATACCCGTCCGACGTTCAATTAATGAGTTGTTTTCTCCAACCAAACCCTAACACATTGGAGAAAATTATTAGCTATAATAAACACTTAAAGTAACTTCTAAACATTTAAACAAAATTCACACAAAAGAGATCAAAAATGAAAAACGAACAAAGATGAAAGAAAACCTTACTCCTAATAGAATTAGGTTAAAGATAAGAAACAAATTCTAAAGACAAGAACCTAATAAAATATGATAATTAATACCCAAATAAGTACTAAAAACACTCAGTAAACGTATACTAATACATTCCAACACATATAAGTAAAAATACATAAAAACACGCACTTAAAAAACTAAGAATGCTCAAAACTGGTAACAAATTGTTAAGTTTAGGATACATATAACTCTTGTTTCTTAGAGTTATCATAACCCTAAATTCTTAAGGTTTTGCTTGTTCCAAGCAAACAAAAGATAAGAAAAGAAGACCCAAAAAAAAAAAAAACAAAAAACAAAAAACAAAACAACAAACACATAATAGGCATAAAATATTTAGATACATGACATACAGAATATAACACTTAACACCGCCAAGAGAAAAAAAAAGTGGAAATATTGAACTCTAATGCACTTGTCAAAAGTAAAAATGGGAATTTTAACTAAATAAACTCAACTATTTTCATCTACTCCACTTACAAAACTGTACACTAGATTTGGTTACAAATATTACTTTAACTAATAAAGTGTTCATAAAATACCAATTCAAATGCAAGTTGATTTTGAGCAAACAAGTCAAGTCTCTTAAAAATTTGCTTCAAGTATAGAAAGATTATTAAGACTTGTTTTGTGGAGCACAAATTGATGCAAATGCACACACAAGGATAATTTTTGGCATCGCAAGGTTTAGCAAAGATTATCCACTAAAGCAATGCTTCACCCTCGACTCTGCTCTTATCTATTAGCCTAGACTAAGAATCATTTAGGAATTTTATGCTTGTAATATAGGCGAAGGTAATAAGATAGGATAAATTTGGATATTAGTGACTCAAATCACCTTAGTCATTCTAATACAAACGCTTGGACTACTATCCCACACATACAAATGCCAAAACCAACATGATTTAGCCTACCAACACTTGAAAGACAAAAACTTTTCTAACTAAATTAAGTTTTGAAGGTAAGATGAACCTTCTTTATTGAATAAGGATGATAAGTCTTGTAATTTTCTCCTTTTTTCTTCTTTTTTTGGCTTTTCTTTTGTTTCATTTTTTTTTTCTTCTTTTCTTTGCTTTTCTTTGTTTTTCTTTGCAACAATAACAACAACATAACATAACAATTAGGGGAAATATATACAACATTGAACTCTTGACTTGTTTCCCTAACAAATACAATAATAACTCTTCATGAACCATCATAAGAATGTTAACCAACTACATTGAAGAACTCAAAGAGATCCACCAATAATGGATAAGGTGATGGGTTCAAAAGAGGATAAATAAAAAAAAAAAATGAATTGGCTAATTATATGGGTAATAAGAAAATAGACTTCGTAAGGCTCAGTGGGGACACTAGGGATAATTGTAATATGAGGTAAGTTTTTTGTCTCAAACGGTCTAAGAAAATACCAATGCCATTTCCAAAATCTAACTATTTATCTAAAATCAGGGATTCACATCACCCCAACCAATGTATCAAATCGAACCTCACAAAACTTACAAAATATCTGGAATGCAAGTTCATACAGAATGACCAAATGATGCTTTACTCATTTCTTTCTCTACTCAAAACCAATTTCCAAAAATCTTGAAGTGTCTAAACTATATCAACAATCAATTGAACTTGGAATTGAAAAAACGCTTACGAAAAAGTAAATTTTGAGGTCAAAACTAGTTAAGAAAAACATTTTCATGAAGTGGTTGAAAACATGGTTGAGTTTCAAGGGTTAAATCCCATTTTAATTTTCATTTGACATGAAGTGCAATCTATGTTCAACATTCAATTTCAACTTCCCAAATAACAACAAAACCATTCCAAAATGAACACGATAATAAACACCACTGCACTTTTCATATTATTCCAATGATGAGTTACAAACTCATCCAACCACTCAAAAATTCACAAGAAATAAAAATAATAGTAGATAGTACATAAATACACAAACTAATTATGCAATAATACTATTGAACGACTTTAACCTATACTCGGATAATCAAAAAGCTCATGCAGATGATGGAACAACTTTTTACTCCAAGTGAATGTGAATGCACTCAACTAAGCACAAATTGAACTTAAAACAACAGTTTAATCCTCAATTATGGATTTCATCAACAATAAGTACAACATGAAATAAGGTTAAGTAATAAGCAATTCCAAATAAATCATGCAAATGCAATTTCAATTAAACACATGAATCTAGAGGTTGCCTATCTTTTTGAAAACCAATAATGTTATGTTAAGAAGGGGTCATTGGGAATAACACTTCACGGGGTCCAAACAATTAAAAAAAGGAAAAACACAAATGAGGATAACTAGGTTTAAACACAACATAAGGGTTATCTATATGCCCAATTCTTTCCCCAAACTTAGATTCACACATACTTAGCATTAAAAAGTCTTTCAACAATCAAAACTACTCTCAATTTTATGTCAAACATTCAAATCATTTATTTAAAAATTAACTCAAAACTTAGCAAGTCTAGTGTCTCAACAAGTGAAATTTCCATAATCAAGTAGCAAACCAAGTCCAAATTTATCAATTAAAGCATATAACAATCACTATTTACAAAAAATACCATATTTCTATCAACAATGTTATCAACTAACACTATTTCTCCAAGAATATTAAAAAGTCATTTCACAATATACAGCTTAAATTAACCTAACACAAGGCTACAACATGCAAATTAAATAGAGCAAAATGAGAGGGGGTGAAGAAAATACTCTCTTAATGATGCCAAGAACGCTTCTCAAGGGTGATGTAGGATGCGTATAAGATTCTTTACTGAAATTGTTCCATTGATATATACCTCCAAAGTTTCCAAGGACTTGTGGAATATCGGTGTAAGTAGATGTCCTTTCCTTTATGATTCCTTCTAGAAAGTATCATTTTTTTTCTTTTTTTTTTTCCATACCTTGAGCCGGTTCTTTATCAACAAACACTCCATAGGGAAATTCTTTGTAGATGAGGATTGCGACATTGGAGCATTCTCTTGGTTCCTTTTTGTTACACATGCTTCATGACTCTACGATCTCTCATTGGTCTTGTATTCTCTTTGGTTTCAAGGAGTGTTGGAGTCCCTTGCTCTTCATCACCCATTATTCTTTGAAGCTCAACAAATTGTCTTGGATTCTCTTCATGAATTTGGTTTGCTTCTCCATGAAGGTTATCATCATCTTTTCCAATCTGGTTCATTATCTTCTTGATCTGTTTGGGTTGGTGAACCTCTTCACATAGCATATTGTGACCTGATTGTTGTGAAGTTTGCTCCTTGAGATTCTTACATAGTTTGCTTGAATATACTCAATCAACCAACTCAAATGACCCTCTATGATAGCCATGACCCCCAAACTTGCATTCGTCCATCGGTAGGTGAATATTGATTGATTTCACCATACTCTTCTACTGGATTTTGTGGGTTCATAGGACTCTTTTGAGTTGTTTCCACCACCTTTCAAGCCATTTCATTTAATCAAGTTTCAAGGCATTGTAGACGACTATTTAATTGCTTTATGACAACCATCATCATTGGCTCCAACCATGCATTCTCCTCTCCTCTAGTTAGTGGTGGGTGGGTGTAGTCACAACTGTGGTACTCATATGTGGGCTCTATAGGTTAGAAAAAGAGTAGGGATAATTTTGATAGTTTGAATAAGGATTTGGATGGTTTGACCATCCTATTTGATAATCATAAGGGTAGGAGTAATTGCAAGAAACATGCTCATTGGACATACTTCCATCACCATAAGGATGACAATATCCGTAGCATGAATCATTAAAATTCATTCCTTGCATGTACCTGAAAAATAAACACTAAAAACAACGAAAACAAGTAAGAGAACTAAAACAACAAAAGCAAGAAAAGATAGGAAAGTTTAGACTGCTAATTAGTCTAAACTATCCACCAAGTGAAAATCTTTTTGGACTTTTTCAAATAGAAGACAAGCAAACTTAATAAAGTGAAAATCTTTTTAAATTTTGAAACAAGTTACTCAACTATACAAAAATGAAAAACCTTTTTGGGGTTTCAAGTAGATATAGCCATTATACAATGAAATAAACTTCAAATTAGTATTTTAACCAAATTGTATCAATATTGACAACCATTCCCCAACAATGATGACAAAAACCTGTTGCGTCTAAAAATACATAAGCATCTAGTTATAGAATATAAAATACCTAAATCAACTAATTGTAACTAGATGACAAACCGCAAGTATACGGTATCAAATAGTAGCTAGTAAAAGTAGGGATTGTTTTCATGAAGAATGTGTTCAACTATTAATTATTTGGTTGGAATGCTGCTTGAAAAGTTTGATTAAAGAAAGATGTCTAACTAAACTAGGTCTAAGGATTAGAGGTTATGCTAGCCAATTTTCTAGGTTTTGGTTAATTAAATCAATCAAGTAATCCTATGTACCAAATTAGAGGTTGATTCCCATTTATAACCTAATCCTGATCCCTCGGCAATTAAATCTATCAATTTAATTAACCTAAGTGTGGATCCCTTCTACTCCTTAAGCTAACCAAACTTGAATATTTACTCTTGGAAGTCTAGTAACACACTAGGTGAATTAAACGCCAAGCTCTAATTCTAACTCTAATCCAACACTAATTTAGGTCTATAATTGAGGTTCAATTCCCATATCTTCTCAATTAACACATATAACAGGGGTTCAATTCCTATACCCTCAACCAAAATTAACTAAGAAAGTAGTTAATTGTCCTAATCAATCCTTAAATTCATTAGTTTTGTCTAATTAGTCTATTTGATTACCTAATAAACCTGTGAACTTATACTAATATGAAATTGGCTTCACTAAAACCTAACCTATAACTATTTAGAACATAATTAATAACAAGAAAGCAAATATAAGTATAAGAAAGCAATTAAGTGAACTAAACATTAATTTTAGAAAAATAGAGCAAGAAAATGAAGGCATTGAAAGCTAGGTCGATAAAAGCAATAAATGAAGACTTAAAGCTTACATAAACATGAAATAAATGCAAAAAGAAAATAAGTAGATTAAACATAAAGGAAGTCTTATAATGTTGTAGAACAAAGGTACACAAATGGGGGAAACTAGTCTAGGATTAACAATGGAAGAAGAAGAAAAATTCCTTCCCAAGTGGGGAGGAGAAAAGAAGAATAAAACAAGGTGGTGAAGAGTTGAAATCAGCCCCAAAAATGCATTTTTATAATAGGGTTGGGGGTTTAGGAGAAAAATGCCCTTGATAAAGGGTTGAAAATGGCAAAAAATACACCTCTCGGGTGACCCTCATTACGGTGGGCTGCACTATTTGGACCTCACCTACGAAGAGGTTCCCATTGTGTAAGCTCACCTATGGAGAGCTCCTAAGCCTTGAAAAATTGCCTACAGTGAGCTGTCTTGAAAGCTTTGTGCAATTTCGTTATTTTGTCTCTAAATTCTCTGTCCGATGTTCGATTTTGATGCGCCATTTTCTCCTACCGAACCCTCATACGTAGGACAATATTATTAGCTATAATAAATACTTAAAAATAGATTCTAAACATTCATACAAAATTCTCACAAAAGGGGCAAAAAATGAAGACGAACAAAGACAAAAGAAAACCAAACTCCCAATAGAATTAGGTTAAAGACAAGGCACAAATTCTAAACACAAGAACCTAATAAAATATGATAATTAACACCTAAATAAGTACTAAACACTTAGTAAATATATACTAACATATTCTAACACATAAAAGTAAAAACAGATAAAAATACACATAAACACTAAGAATGCTCGGAACTAGTAACAAAATTATTAATTTTAGGGGTATGTACATATAAATCTTGTTTCTTAGAGTTATCAAAGGTATGTGATAAGTTTATAAATGCAGTATATTTCATGTGTTATTTACCTCTATTTTCATGTAATTTGAGCAATAATTAAGTGAATTATAAGCCTAATTGTTTTATTTTTAGCTTGTGTAGGTTTTGAATGAAAAAGGTATCAAAAGGAACAAAAAGTTGGAGAAAAATAAAAAAGATGAAAAACTTGCACCGACACGGAGCGAATTTGGACACTATTCGGCATTTTAAGCATAACTTTCACGTCCGAGCTCCGATTGAGATGATTCAAGATGCTTTGGAAAGCTGAGAGAGAGAGAAAGAGCTACAACTTTTATGTTTTAAGTTTTTCCAAATTTCATCAACATCAAGGTCAAAATCGAGGTGAAAATTGAAACTAGCATACTGTGAATAGCACACATGCGTGAGGAAAAGCTTGCACGTGTGCAAGCTGAGAAAAAAGAAATTTAGCTATTTGAATTTGCACACGAGCCTTAAGAAAAGGCTACACATGTGCTCATGACGAGCAACTGGTGATGTAAATTACTTGTTCTCGAAGTTTTCTCCACCTGATTGAATTCTTTTTCATGTTTTAGCATATTTGTATCATCTTAGGAGTCTAAAACCCTGATGTATTACCTATAAATGCCCCATTATGAGGGGAGTTAAACATACGTAGTCATCATTAGTTAGATTAGATATTAGAATAGGAAAATCATAGTTAGGGTTTTATTCTTCTTGTTCAAGACTTTAAGCACATCAACTTTTTATTCCGGCTATCTATCGAGTTTGCTTTCTTATTTAAATTCAATTTAATTTCAGTTCTTGTTTCAATTCTATAGTTTTAATTTGATTTTTTTGTGTTTACTTTTCTAGTTCATTGAGTTGAATTTGCTTTCGGTAAATTTTGTTGCTTTCTCTAGTTTTAATTAGTTTTGATAATTGCTCTTACTTTCTTAGTTATTAAAATTGATTTAGATGGGTAGAATATGATCTTGCTATTATTGATTTGTCTAACTAGTTCGTAGGTTTGTGAACCATAGTACTTGACTTATAGTCCTCGTGGGAACGATCCTTACTCACTCGATCTACAAACATACCTCGTATCCTTGCGAGCGTGTGTAGGTATTGATTAGGGTTAAGGCTTGATTATAACTTGTTTGTGTATTGAATTGCCTAATCAATATTTACCTGAACAAGTTTTTAGAGCTATTGTCGGGGACTGTATTTGGCGCAATATTAGGTTTAGCGAGATTTACTAGAGTAGACCTTTTATTTTCTTTAATTATTTACAATTACTTTTGTTCTTTTTAATTTTTTTTTTTAATCAATCGCCCAAAGGTGGGCAGAACTTGTTCTTTTTAATTTTTCTATTGGATTTCTGCATTAATATTTGAACTTTGGTCTTTTTCTTGTTGTTCATAGCAAATTCATTCTTCCAACCAACTGCTAATTCTAGGTGATTTGGAGATTGGACAAACTCTATCCAGAAATCGCAAAAACTACAGGGTGGTTGGTCAAGCCAAGGAGAGAATTTCATGGAGAATCCAAATCGTAATATTGGAGATCAAAAAGAAGTAGCGAGTAATCATGCAATGGTGGTAATGCTAATCACCGACTCCTTTGAGATTATGCATACCAAATTTTGAGGGGGCAAGTTCTAGCATTGCCCGAGTACCTATACAGGCCAACAACTTTAAGATTAAGCTAGTTTTAATTCAAATGCTTCAAACCCACGCTATGTTTGGAGATGGCCAAACGAGGATCCCTATGCTCATCTGATGAATTTGGAAGAAATCATTGATACATTTAAATATAATGGGGTACATACCGACAGTATTCAAATGAGAGCTTTTCCATTTTTCCTGCTGAATAGGGCAAAAGCTTGGTTGCAATCACTGCAGTAAGGTACCTTTGCGACGTGGAATCAACTAGCTCAAGAATTTTTGGCCAAGTACTTTCCACCGTTAAGAATTGCAAAGCTTTGCAATGACATCATATTATTTCGTCAAATCAATGCTGGAACTATCGGAAAAGCCTAAGTGAAGCATGGGAGAGTTTTGAGGAGTTGATTAGAAAGTGTCTGCATCATGCCATTCCATTATGGCTATAAGTACAAACATTTTACAATGGATTATTTTTGGAGACTAGATTGATCATCGATGCAAGCGCAGGAGGTGCTTTCCCTCTTAAAACTCTATAAGAGGCATAAAATCTGTTGGAAAGAATGGCATCAATGCATTATTATCATAGTACAATCACTCTTTTCATTGGGCAACAACCGCAACAAGAAGTCCATCAAGTTAAAGCCCAACAAGGAGGCATGATTAATCTTAATGATGCCTTCTTAGCTCAACAAGGCATAATATTGAATATGATGACCAATCTGACAAAGGCTATAGAGAATTTAGGAAGGAATTCAGTGAACTCTATAGATTCAGCACCTCAAGGGAACTTAACTTGTGACTTTTGTGAAGAAAATCATCAAAACGGCCTTTGTGAAACACCCATGCCACAAGGTGAACAAATCCAATGAATTTCATTGCCAACCAGCCATGGAATCTGCCTAGTTCATATGGTAACACTTATAACCCATCTTGGCACAACCATCCAAACTTTTCATGAACAAATCAAAATAATGCTTAAAATCCACCCTTTTAACCAAATCAGTCACAATCTAATTTTTCTAATCAAACTTCATTCTCTCGAACATATCAACCACCTCATCAAAGGAATTTCCAAAACTTCCCATCTTAGCCGAATAACTCATACCAACCTCTACCACCATGACCCTCACCTCAAAATCCCAATTATCCTCCATATTTAAACCATGATCAATCCATTGAGGATAATTTGAGGAGGAACTTGGAAGTTTTGCAGAAAGTATATGAAAATTTGCGAGCTTCTACTAAGAACATGGAATTACAATTGGGATAACTAGCTCGACAAAGCAATGAGAGATTGGCTGGGACATTGTCGAGTGGCACTATTGCTAACCCAATGGACAATACCCATGGAAGGAAGCAAGTGGATGCAGTTATCTCTTTGAGGAGTAGTAGAACTATGGAGCCAAGGGAAGTTAATGAGGATGCTAGAAAAACCGAGGAGAAGAGTAAGGCAAAGGAAAAGTGAGAGGCATCCAAGAGCAGTGATGATCAAGAACAAGCTACCCAAGCTCTTGACCAACATGGTAAAACTAAGGACCTCTCGACTGCACCAGGTAAGCAGGTAAGTATTCCTTTCCCTCAAAGGATGAAGGAGGATTAGAAAATATAGAAATTCAAGAAATTTTGAAAATTTTCAAAAAGGTTAAAATTAACATCCCTTTCATTAAAGCTATTAAAAACATGCCTAGCTATGCCAAGTTCATGAAACAAATTTTATCGAGTAAGAGGAAACTAATGGAGGACGAGATTTTGTGCTTAAACGAAGGATGCAGTGTCATTAATCAAAAGAATCTTTCCCCTAAACTTAAGGATCCTGGCCCATTTTCCATTTCATGCGAGATAGGAAGAGTGACATTTCAAAGAGCCCTTTGTGATTTGGGTACCCCTCCATCATCTTTTCCACCTAAAAGAAGTTGAAAGGATGAGGACTCAAACCAACAAACGTCACTCTTCAATTGGTTGACCGAAGCATGTGACAATTGGTAGGAGTAGTTGAGGACCTCATTGTCAATGTGAGCAAAGTATTCCTACAAGCAGACTTTATAGTACTCGACATGGAGGAAGACATGGTGACCCCGCTAATCCTAAGAAGACCTTTCTTGGCCATCAGACAAACCATCATGGATGTCCAAGATGGAAATCTTCAATTTATAGTCAATGATGACATTGTGTCATTTAATGTTTTTGACTATTTTAAATTTCCTTCAGAGCATGACGATGTGATGAGTGTTGATATCATTGATGACTTAGTTATGGATTTTTACAAGAAATCTGTGAAAGATGACACCAAAGATATGGAAGACTTCTATGAAGACATGATGGAATCTAGTGAACAAGAAAGCACTCAAAAGGAGGACTTGGAGGAAGTAGAGAAGGACTTGGAGGAAGGTTCGTTTTGGCGAAGGAAAACAAATTCGATAATAAAGGTAAAAAGGGGTTTATGACCAACGAACCCTCCAAGGTTGAAATTAAACCACTTCCTTCCCATTTTAAACATGTCTTTCTGGGAGAACATGATAAATATCCTGTCATTGTGAGTTCTTCACTTTCAAACATTAAATTAGGCAAATTGATTTTTGTTCTTAAAAAGCATCGTGGGGCAATTGCATGGAGTATTGAGAACATAAAAGGAATAAGCCCTTCAGTTTGCATGCACAAAATACTCCTTAATGGTAACTATAAGCCAGTTCGACAACCTCAAAGAAGGTTAAATCCAACTTTAAAAGAGATAGATAAAAAGGAGGTTTTGCTATTGCGAGATGCCTTGATCATTTGTCCCATAAGTGATAGTGAATAGATAAGTCCAACTCAAGTAGTTCCAAAGAAATAGGGGATCATGGTGGTTTTAAATGAAAAAATAAACTAATTCCCTCTAAATTAGTGATGGGGTGGCGGATGTGACATTGATTATAGAAAACTTCACGAAGCCACTAGGAAAGACCACTTTCCCTTGTCGTTCATTGATCAAATGCTTGAGTACTTATCCGTACATGCTTTTTATTGTTTTCTCGATGGTTATTTTGGGTATTTCTAAATAGCGATTACCCCTAAAGATCAAGAGAAAGCCACTCTCACTTGTCCATATAGAACTTTTACTTACCGGCGTATGCCTTTTGAGTTGTGCAATGCTCTTAGCACTTTCCAAGATGTATGCTTGCCATTTTTCTTGACTTTATTGAGAGATTTAGAGATTTTCATGGATGATTTCAGTATTTTTGGTGATTCTTTTGATTATTGTTTAGATAATCTTGCTCGTGTTTTAGAAAGATGTGAATCTACCAACTTGACACTAAACTAGGAAAAGTGTCATTTCATGGTAAAAGAAGGAATTGTCAAAGGCCATCGAATTTCTGCTATGGGCATTGAAGTAGATAAATCTAAAGTACAAGTCATTGAAAAATTTCTGCCTCCTCCTACTAATGTGAAGCGGGTGAGTAACTTTCTTGATCACACCAGTTTTTATTGACGGTTCATTAAAATTTTTTCTTTGAATTCTTACCTTTTATGTACTTTGTTGCAAAAAGATGTGCCTTTTATTTTTAATGATGAATATTTGTCTATTTTTGAGAAACTGAAAAAAGTTTTGATTATCGCACTAGTCATAGTCACTCCAAATTAGAATTTGTCTTTCGAGTTAATGTGTGACGTAAGCGACTATGTCGTGCGTGCAACTTTGTGTCAAAAGAAAGATAAAATTTTAAATATGATTTATTATGCTAGACGTATCCTGAATGAAGCTAAAATGAACTATTCCACTACTAAGAAAGAGTTGCTAGCAGTCGTATTTACAGTTGATAAGTTTAGGTCATATCTTATAAATACCAAGGTGATTGTTCATACCGATCATGTGGCTCTTAAATACCTAGTGACAAAAAAATGATGCAAAACCTACACTAATCAGGTGGATTTTGAACTATTACAGGAATACGAATAAAAAGTGATAGATAAGAAGGGAGCTGAAAACACAGTGGCAAACCACCTATCAAGATTAGAGCAGTCAAAGGCAAAATTAGGTAAGGAGATGCCAATCAATAAGACCTTTTCGGAGCACTTGATGCGAGTGGATAGTAGTGCACCTTGGTATGTGGGTATTGTTAATTTTCTTGTGGCCAAGGTGTTCCTATCCGCTATGGACTCAAATCAGCAAAAAAAAGTTCCTTTCGAGGATAAAATACTACATCTGGGATGATCTTTATCTATACTGTCGATGCAAGGACCAAGTGATTCGGAGATGTATTTTGGAAGGGTTGTAAAGCTTATTTGACCTATGTGGTGGATACAAAGAAAGACAAGCCAAAATTAGAAAATTTACTGGCGATTAAAGACTTTCTAGATGTATTTCCAGAGGAACTATCAGGATTAAACTAGATTATGAGGTAGAATTTGGTATCAATCTGTTACCAGAGGTGGCACCAATCTATCCTAGAAAGTCCTTTACCAAATGGCACCAGCTGAACTAAAAGAACTCAGGCAGCAATTACAATAATTGTCGAATAAAAAGTTTATTTGACCTAGTATGTCCCCTTGGGGAGCTTTGGTGCCATTTATTAAAAAGAATGACGTT
The DNA here is from genome assembly GCA_025175665.1 of Cinchona pubescens. Taxonomy (NCBI): domain Eukaryota; kingdom Viridiplantae; phylum Streptophyta; class Magnoliopsida; order Gentianales; family Rubiaceae; genus Cinchona; species Cinchona pubescens. The sequence continues at coordinate 2,140,887 of JANKKI010000163.1, forward strand.
AGCATGAGGTTGTGCATCAACTATCAGCAGTTGAACAAGGTCACAATCATGAATAAGTATCCCTTGCCCTTAATTTAGGACATGTTCAACCAATTAAAGGGAGCATCAAAGCCCCTTATCGAATGACATTAGATGAACTCAAGAAACCCAAGGAGCCCAAAGAGCAATTACAAGAATTGTTGGATAAGAAGTTTATTTGGCCTAATATGTCCTCTCGGGGAGCTCTTGTGCTGTTTGTAAAAAAGAAAGACGGTAGCGTGTGGTTATGCATCGACTATCGGGAGTTGAACAAGATCACAATAAAAAATAAGTATTCCTTGCCCCAAACTTATGACCTATTTGACAAATTAAAGGGAGAATCAATCNAAGGTTCCCAAAAAAAGATTTGAGATCGGGATATGACCAGCTAAAGAATGAAACAGAAGATATTCCAAAAAGTGATTTTAGAACCAAGCATGGCCATTACGAGTTTCTTGGTATACCATTTGATTTAACTAATGCGCCACAACCTTTATGGATTTAATGAACAGGGTTTTCAAACTACATTTTGGACAAGTTTGTGGTGGTGTTTATAGATGACATCTAAGTGTACTCTACCAGTGAGGAGGAGCACAACGAGCATTTAAGAGTGGTTCTTCTGACTTTAAGAGAGCAAAAGTTGTATGATAAACTTAGCAAATGCAAGTTTTGGCTAAAGAGGTGTCCTTTTTAGAATGGCATTATTGTTGACCCTAAGACGATTGAGGCTATTACTAATTGGCCTTGACCAACTAATGTGGCAGTGGTGCGAAGCTTCTTAGGATTTGCCGACTATTATCGAAAATCCTTGGGAGGGATCTCTTTGTTAGCTATTCTATTGACTTACCTTACTCACTCAAGCAAAAGGCTAAGATTGAATGGACTGATGAGTGCAAATCAAGCTTTGAAGAATAAAAGAAGAGACTAGTATCTACACCAGTGCTAATATTACCTTTAGGGTCAGAAGTGTTTGTCATATATAGTGATGCATCGAACGGTGGCTTAGGTTGTGTTTTGATGCAGAATAGCAAGGTCATTGCATATGTTTCAAGGCAGTTGAAAACTTAGGAGTAGAATTATACAACTCACGATCTGGAATTGGCAACAGTGGTCTTCGCACTGAAAATCTAAAGGTACTACTTGTATGGTGAGTAATGTAAAGTATTCACAGATCATCAGAGTTTGAAGTATCTCTTCACACGGAAAGAGCTAAATATGAGGCAGAGAAGGTGGCTTGAGCTAGTGAAGGATTATGACCTAAAATCAATTATCACCCTGGAAAGGCAAATAAGAGTGGCTGATGCATTGAGCCGAAAGTCAATGGTCCTATGGTGGCTATGTTGACAAAACAGTTCAAGGAGATGAAAATCTGGAGGTTATTGAATCCATAAACAATATACTAGCAGCCTTGACTACTCAACCAATTCTTATCAAGTGAATCACAATAGCTCAATTGGAGTATGTAGAATGTGTAAGAATCAGAGATAAGGTTAGTAGTGGTGAATAGGAAAAATTTCATATCAGAGATGATAACAGCTTGTGGATGTTGGGACGACTTTGTGTGCCCATTGTTGTAGAGTTGAGAAAGGAGCTAATGGCTGAAGCTCATAATTCTAAGTTTTAAATACCTCCGGGTAGCATATATATGTATAAATATTTGAAACAAAACTACTGGTGGAATGACATGAGGAGAGAGATAGTGGATTTTGTGTCCAGGTACATGGTGTGTCAACAAGTAAAAGTTAAACATCAAAAACTGAGTGAGCTTCTTAAACCCTGGAGATTCCAGAATGGAAATGAGAGTACATCATCATGGATTTTGTGGTAAGCCTACCTAAGACAAGACTTGGTAATAACTGTGTATGGGTGATTGTTTGGAAACACTCACTATTCAGCTCACTTTCCTATGCATGGTACTGCTTTAATGGAAGAGTTGGTGGAGCTTTATGCTAATGATATAGTAAAACTGCATAGAGTACCGATGAGTATTATTTTAGATAGGGACACAAGGTTCATTTCTCTTTTCTAGACAGCTTAGCAGTTAGCAATGGAAATAGAAGTCAAGTTCAATATTGCTTACAATCCTCAAACTGATGATTAGTCTGAGAGGACCATTCAAACATTGAAGGATATGTTACGAGTGTGTGCTATTGGCTTTAAAGAAAATTGGCATGAGCATCTGACAAGAAGAAATATTGAGCAAAACGTCAATGGTACACGCTCGTAACATATTCTCCAATCTCTGAACGGTCCTCTCAGACTGACCAGCCTTGTCTTAGGTAGACCTACCACGAAATCCATGATGATGTGCTCCCATTTCCATTCCAGTATCTTCAACGGCTTAAGAAGCTCACTTAGTTTCTGATGTTTCTCTTTCACCGTGGATATTGACACACTATGCACTTGGACACAAAATCTACTATCTGTAACGTGTTTCATGTACGTAACATGTTACATGGATTTACCTCCAAAGTTGTCTAAAGTACATAACGTGTTTTATGTATCCCAATTACGGAAGTATTTGTTTGACCCGGGTCATGTGATAGAATATAAGCTAATGATGGGTAGTCAAGAAGAGCTATCAACCCCAAGCTAGCAAGGTGAAGCAGAAGCAACAACAACATTTGTTTCATTTTTGGCTGGCCTATATTGCTTTCTTATTGCAGTATAGTCCCAATCTGAATTGTCGATCGGAAGAATCAGGTGTTTATAAGGAGGACCATACCAAATGTAAAGGTACAGTGGTCAAATTACTCAGAGATGGAAGCTACATGGGAACTTGAGGAGGAAATGTGCAACTGATACCCTCTCATATTCAAAATACAAGGTACGCTTAGTTTCGAGAATGAAACTATTCATGACAGGATGGAATATGAAACCCTACAATTTGATCATTAATGCCTGAACTAAGTTTGTGTTAAACACTAACCTAATGAACTTGAGGGGCTAATAAACCCAAATATGTGACTGACGTTTAAAGCTACTGTCAAAAGTGTTGGTCCCAAAGCAACCTAAGAGGGGGATGAATTAGGTTTCTAAAAAATACTTTTAGAAATATTAAACTTATTAATATTTTTCAACTAATAATTAATATAATAGATTCAATGAAATTGTGAAGTAAGAAAGAGAGGAAATTAAACAACCAATACTTCCAAGCTAACAAGCTTGAAGTATTAATTCACTAGAATGCTTCACACACTTGGTGAGCCACTAATCTTTACAAGGTAGGGAAATTCTTGGTCACACTAAAACTTTTTTAGTTGAGCTAAGAATTTTACTCACAACCTCACTTTCGTACAAGATTATCACTCCACTCAAAATTGAATTGCACTCTAAGCTGCACACTAATACAATATAGCACTATAGCCAATTTGTACTAAAATTGCTCTTTTCTAAGGTATATTTTGTATTCAATGTATTAGATGATCTTTACAGAATAGTAGAGCAGTTATTTATAGGATCGATAAATGGTGGTTGCAATTACTTCCTAACGGCTAAATAATAAATGCACAAAAAGAAGTCGTTGAGGTTTCGGACGTCCGAGATAAGTAGGATGCGTTCGACACAGCGTCCGATCTCCATGCAGTTGGTGAAGAACATCGTTCGGACGGCCTTGCATGCGTCCGTTCCATCGTCCGAATGGAGCTTCATACGGTCATGTTCGTCCGAAAGAGACTTTGTTCGGACAGTTGTGTGCGTCCGTAGAGAAGCATTAAGAACCTTGCTTTCTGCCTGTTGGTTCGGACGGTAAAATGTGTCTGAGAAGCTTGACATAGTTCGGACGGTGTACTGCGTCCGAACACCCTATCTCCAGTAGAACAAGTAACAGACCTGCAAAGCTTGTTTACAGAGTTTAGTGCTTATGTCATCATCAAAATAAGGTTTGGAAAACATCAATCTCCTTCTTTTTGATTAATGACAAACAATCATGGAATAAGTATGTAAAATCAACAGATATGAGTGATAACCAATCATTTTGCAATATAAATTACTACTCCCCCTTTGACATCATCAAACAAAGCTCCCCCCTGAGAAAGTGCGAATATTGAACAGGAATAGTGCAAAAATTCATAAAAGGATAAAACCCAAATATTCAACAGGAATAGTGCAAAGAGATAAAGTAATTCATAAAAGGATAAAACCGAGAGCGAATCCAACTAGTCAAAGGAAAAACTCAGAGAAATGCCAAAACTAAAATACATATTATTAAAGAATCTAAGTCGAGTCATTTTTCTTCTTAGAGCGTTTTTTGATCTTGCGGCATTTGGAAGGGGTGTCATCATCTGTAGCCTCACTGTCTTCATCTTCTTCATTACGGCATTGCATGATGAAATTGAATGTGTCGTCAACGTCCTCATCGTCGCCTTCATCTTTATTGGCAGCACCTTGATTATTTGTGTCCTCTTCGTCATCCTAACCAACACTCCCCTTCTTCGGCATTGCATCACTTTCGGTAGAGGAGTAGAGTGGATATTGTGATTGAATATTGGCAAATTGAACCTGAGCTGAAGCAGACATGCCCAAGCTAAGTGCCTCTTGGAGAATCAATTGACGAGTTTCAAGTCGCTTTAACTTGAGATTAGTGCGACGTTGAAAGGAACTTACTTGAATGCTCAAAGAAGTGAGAAGGCCACAGATTTGCGAAAGTGAAGGTTTAGAGGAAGATGGACGAGGATCATGGACTGGTGGAGGTGTTTGAGGAGGAGGAGAATGGGGAAGTGCCAAGCCAGAGGTAGAGGCCTGGGATTTTGAACGTTCAATATCAAAAGCTGTCTTAGTTAACCATCGTTAAAAAAATGGAGGCCTTTTCGTTCAATATAAGATTTGTTGAAATAGGGAGAAAATTGTTTGTTTCCGCTGAAAGGTACATCAAGGAAATAAAATACTTTGGTGAAAAATTTTCCAAAGGGAATGTTTCGTCGGATATCAGTATCAGAAAGAGTTCCCACAGGGAGCAGAAGAGATACCCAAAGTCAAGAGGAATTCCCTTGAAAACACAAAAAAATAAGTAAAGCTGCATTTTTTGGGCTCAGTGCAATGCCCATCTGTTGGTAACAGCAAATTCGTAATAAGAGTGTACAGAATGTTCAGTTCAGGAGTGAGCAGTGTGGTTTTGGCTTCCGAGGCCTGTTTGAAATTGATGTTAAAAATAGCTCTGACCTCATCAATGTCAAATCGAGTATCAATAGCGGGCCATTTATCTAAAGAAAAGAAATACGAAAAATCATTCGAATTTGATACTTCACATTCAAAAATAGTGTTGATGATGTTGGAGGAAATTTTAAGATTTGTGCTGTTTACACGAGAAACTAATGTACGAACAGTGGGGCCTTTCTTAAGATTGGCTGTGAATTGAAGTACCATGTCATGATAAACGGGTAAGTCAGTATGAACTAAGTGACCCCAATTATGTTTTTCAAAACACGATTTGACAAGGGAAAGTACCTCACATTAAATTCATCGAAAAGACTCTGAGAAGCAGGGCGTTGAACGATTATAGATTTGCTAAGAAGAGATGTATACTATTCGGATGCCTTGGCATCGATAAATTTTAGTAAGGTTGGATTTGATGAGGCTTGAGGATTAGCAGACGATTCCCCACGCACCAGAGCTTTCCCTTTTGATTTTCGCCAAGTTGCCGTTGAAGAACCTGTCTCTTATTTGACTATTGTGTAATGAAAGGAAAGAAAGAAGAAAAAGAAAAAAAATTTAATTTTTTTGTAAGCTTGGTGGGAATTTGATGAAATGAGATGGTAGATGGGTGAAATTTGGTGCAATAATGGTGATGAATACTTTGGGAATGACAAATTTTCAAACAATTTGTGGAGAGAATGAAGAAGTTGGAGGAATTTTTGAGGGGAAAAATTTTGCCAGAGAGGGTTTCAGTAGGTAGGGTGAGTTCGAAAAAAGGGAAAGTGGACGATTTTAATCGAGCAGGGAGACCGTTAGGACATCCGAAGCGTTCACGATCGGTGTGCGTTCGATGAAGTGTCCAGAAGCTGATGAACGAACGGCCGATCGAAGAGCTAGTGCGTCCGATATTCTTTCGGACGATGGGAAGCGTCCAGTAGAATTCCAGTGAGTAAGTGAAGAATTTGAGTAACGTTCGGACGATCATAAGCGTCCGAGGCAGAGAGTAGGTTTTCGGACTAGTGAGAGCGTCTGAGAAAGAGTGTTGTTCAGACAATTGGGTTCGTCCGAACGAGGAGATTATGCCAAATTGAACTGTAAAATCCCCAAATATTTTCTGAGAGATTCAAAACAATCTAGAGCCAATGGTTTTGTAAAAATGTCAGGCAGTTGATCTAAAGTAGGCACAAAATCAACACGTATTTCCTTTTTACTAACAAGATTTCTAATAAAATGGTGCTTAACATCAATGTGTTTGGTCCTAGAGTGCATAACAGGATTTTTTGTGAGATTAATTACACTAGTGTTGTCACACCTTATAGGCACACAATAAAAAACAACACCAAAATTATCTTTTAGAGTATGTTTCATCCACATAAGTTGAGCACAACAATTTCCAGCAGCAATGTATTCGGCTTCAGCCGTAGAAAGAGAAATAGAATTTTGTTTTTTGCTAAACCAAAACACAAGACAATTACCCAGGAAATGACACATACCACTGGTGCTTTTTCTATCAATTTTACACCCAACAAAGTCAGCGTCAGAATAACTAATTAAATCAAATGTAGAGGACTTTGGATACCACAAACTAAAATTCATTGTACCCTTCAAATATCTAAAAATCTTTTTTACAGCTATCAAGTGTGATTCTTTGGGGCAAGATTGAAATCTAGCACATAAACAAATAGCAAACATAATATTTGGTCTACTAGCGGTTAAGTAAAGTAGGCTTCCGATCATACCTCTATAGTATTTTTCATCAACACTATTATCTCCTTCATCTTTATCAAGTTTGGTTGAAGTGCATATAGGCGTACCAACTTGTTTGCAATCTTCCATTTTGAATCGTTTGAGTATAGCTCCTTTGTATACTTGATTTTTGTAACAAACGTTCCTTCCTTTGTTTGGTGAACTTGTAGTCCAAGGAAAAATTGTAACTTGACCCATCATACTCATCTCAAACTCTTTTTGCATTAAATGTGAAAAATCCTTGTGCAAGCTTTCATTAGTTGCTCCAAAAATAATATCATCAACATAAATTTGAACAATTAACAAACCATTGGAATATGTTTTCTTAAAAAGAGTGGTGTCAACTACACCTCTTTTAAATCCATTTATAGTCAAGAAACCACTTCATCTTTCATACCAAGCTCTTGGAGCTTGTTTCAAACCATATAAAGCTTTAGAGAGTTTGAAAACATGATTTGGAAAATTTTTATTTTCAAAGCCTGGAGGTTGTTCAACGAAAACTTATTGATCAATAAAACCATTTAAAAATGCGCTTTTGACATCCATTGGAAATAATTTGAAATCATTGAAACATGCAAGTGCGAGAAACATGTGAATGGATTCTAATCTAGCATCCACGGGTGCAAAGATTTCATCAAAGTCAATACCTTCTTCTTGAACATACCCTTTTGCAACAAGTCTAGCTTTGTTCCTTATGATTTTACCTTTATCATTTAATTTGTTTCTAAAAACCCATTTTGTTCCAATTACGGGATGAGAATATGGTCTTTCAACTAAGGTCCATATGTTATTTTGCTCAAATTGACTAAGTTCATCTTGCATGGCAAAGACCTAAGATTCATCATGCAAAGCAACATCTACATGTTTAGGTTCAATGAGAGAAAGTAATATACAATTACTATTCAAAAGTTTATGAGAACAAGTAATTATCCCATCGGATAGATCACCTATCATTAAATCTTGAGGGTGACTAGAGACGAATCTCCAAGCTTTTGGAAGCTCTTTTGGAGTATCCTCGTTCTTTTCTTCATCATCATCTACTTGATGGTTGTTGACATCATTGCTTGATGTGATCTCTTGATGATCTTCATGGATAGTGAGCTTCTCGAGCTCCTCATTTTTGAATACCTATATCTTTATCTTCACATAAATTCTTTGAGATAACATCATTAGCTTCATCAAAGGTAACATGTACAACTTCTTCAATCAAGAGCGTTCTTCTCTTGTATACTCGGTATGCTTTCTTGTCACTAGAATATCCTAGAAAGATCCCTTCATCCGATTTTTTGTCAAATTTACCAAGATTTTCTTTGATTTAAAAAAAAAACATTTGCAACCAAAAACTTTAAAATAGCTCACAACGGGTTTTTTACAAAAAAGGAGTTCATAAGGAGTTTTGTTTAAAAAAGAACTTAATAAAACTCGATTCATGACATAACAAGCCGTGTTAACAGCTTCGGCCCAAAAATATTGTGGTAAGTCGCATTCACTAATCATAGTTCTAGCGGTTTCTGTCTAACAACCGAAAATTTATGAAAAATACCGTTGTGATCACAAAATTCGGGAAAACCTCCAAATTTAAATTCGGCACCATTGTCACTTCTTAAATGAATGATCTTTAAATTCAATAGTAATTTTGAATTTTGGAAAACAATTTACAAATTTTTCAAAAGGTTCATTTTTGTGAACAAGAAATAATACCCAAGTGTACCTAGAATAGTCATCTACAATAACAAAGGCATATTTGCAACCACCAAGACTAGCATGTTGAGTAGGTCCAAACAAGTCTAAATGCAACAATTCTAAAGGTTTATGAGTGGACACAAAATTCTTTGGTTTTGAAAGAAACTTTGACTTGTTTACCAAATTGGCATGCATCACAAATTTTATTTTTCAAAAACTTAAGTTTTGGCAAACCTCTTACCAAATCTTTCTTAGCAAGTTTTTCAATTAAATCCATATTAAAATGACAAAGTCTTCTATGCCAAAGCCAAGGATCATCTATGGAAGCGGTAAGACATTTTACATTGCTATTGCTAATTTTATTAAGATGAATCATATAAACATCATTGTGCCTAGTGCCCTTAAATAAAACAACATGATTTTTATCAAGGATAAGACATTCGTACTTGCCTGTGTAAAAAACACATATAAATTTTTATCACAGAGTTGACTTACACTTAATAAATTATAGTTCAAATTATCCACAAGAAGCACATTCTTTATCAAGGTTTCACCATTTTTACCTACATCACCAATGCCGATTGATTTTGCTTTATTGTTATCTCCAAAAGTTACTTTTTCACTATTTTTGGATTTGAGATTTGTGAAGAGAGAAGCATCACCCGTCATGTGCCTTGAACATCCACTATCTATGAACCACTTAGCATTGTTGGTGATGTTAAGTACCTACACAATAGATCAATTCATAACTTTTGGTACCCACATTTTCTTGGATCCATTAGTGAAATTGCTATCAATCCATGCGACTTTCATTCCAAGTTTCTCATTTTTCCTGACATAACACATATTCTTGACATGTCCATGTTGTTGGCAATATCTACAAATAATATTTTTATTTCTATATAAAGAGGATTTTGATTTTACAAAACATAAGTCATCCCTTTTAAACATGATAGTAAATTTTTGTTGATTAATACATTTCTATTTCTTTTCAAATCAACAACATTTTCTTTCTTTCTAGTCAAGAGAGCATTCAAATCATCCAATCTTTTCTTCAAGGAGGCTTGTTCTTCCTTGACCATTGATCTCACATGCATTCTTTTCTTCAAGTCAAAATTTTCTTGTGATAGCCTATTATTTTCATTCACAAGTTTAGAGTTAGCATTCAATTGAGCATTTGATTTCTTCACTAACTCCTTATTTCTAGCATATGATTCCTTTAAGATATCATGCAATTTCAAAATGAAAGCTTCAAGATCATTTTCATCATTGGAGTCGTAGTTAGAATTTACCTCATCATTTCCAATGGCCATAAAGGCCATTTGTTCCGACTCCATTTCTTCTTCGACTTGTCCTTCGGAGTTGCAATCATCCCATGTGATTTGAAAGTTATTGAATCTAGGCTTTCTTCCTTCCTTCTTTTTCTTGGAAGGACACTCATTTGCAAAGTGTCGGAGTTAATTTTGACCGCATTCAAAGCACTTTTCATTTTGCTTCTTCATTTCTGGCTTAGTCTTTCCTTTGAAATTATTTGAATTTGTAGCTCCATCTCTTCTCATTCTCCGTTTGTTGATGTAATGTTTAAGAAATCCTGTGGTGATGAGTGCAAGATCTCCTACATCAAGATCTTGATCTTCTAGATTGATGGAGCCATTTTCATCCTCTTCTTGAGAGGTCTTTAGAGCAATGCTCATTCTTGGTCTTGCTTCTTCATCATCCACCACTTTGGCCTTCAACTTCAATTCATAAGATGTAAGAGAGTTCATTAGTGATTTAATAGGCATTGAATTTAAATTCTTGGCTTCCTTTATAGCAATTGTTTTGGCATCCCATTCTTTGGATAGAGCATTTAGGATTTTTCTATTCTTTCACCCAAAGAATACTCCTTACCCAAGGCTTCAGGATCCTTAATGATGTCATTGAACCTACAATAAATTTTGTCAATATTTTCATGTGGTTCCATCGATTGAAGGACTCATACTTGGCAACAAGTAAGAATTTCTTTTGCTCACGAACATCGTCGCTCCCTTCATGGATTTCCTTCAATTTATCTCAAATTCTTTAGCAGAAATGCATCCCTTTACGCGAGTTGATTCATTAGCATCCAAGGCATTATATAGCACATTCATGGCTTTCGCATTTAACGTCAAGTTTGCCTTGTCTCGTGGAGTGAGCTCATCCCTTGTCTTTTCTTTTCTTCTATTTGTGTGATCATCAATGATAGTAGCTTCAAAGGGACCTTCATTAACAACATACCACAAGTCAAGCAAAAATATATTCATTCTATCTTTCCAACTAATAAAATTTGCCCCATTGAACATAGGGGGCCTAGTAACAGATTGACCCTCAAAAAATGGAGCATTGTTGGTTGCCATAATAGTTCTTTTCTCAAAAGTAATTTAAGCAATAAAATGAGACCAAGCTCTGATACCAATTGTTGGTCCCAAAGCAACCTAAGAGGGGGGTGAATTAAGAGATTTCTAAAAAATACTTTTAAAAATATTAAACTTATTAAGATTTTTCAACTAATAATTAATATAATAGATTCAATGAAACTGTAAAGTAAGAAAGAGAGGAAATTAAACAACCAATACTTCCAAGCTAACAAGCTTGAAGTATTAATTCACTAGAATACTTCACACACTTGGTGAGCCAATAATCTTTTCAATGTAGGAAAATTCTTGCTCACACTAAAACTCTTTTAGTTGAGCCAAGAATTTTTCTCACAACCTCACTTTCGTACAAGATTATCACTCCACTCAAAATTGAATTGCACTTTAAGCTGCACACTAATACAATATAGCACTATAGCCAATTTGTACTAAAATTACTCTTTTCTAAGGCTTGTATTCAATGTATTAGATGATCTTTACAGAATAGTAGAGCAGTTATTTATAGGAGCAATATATGGTGGTTGCAACTACTTCCTAACGGCTAAATAATAAATGCACAAAAAGTAGCCGTTGAGGTTTCGGACGTTCCGAGATAAGTAGGATGCGTCCGACACAACGTCCGATCTCCATGCAGTTGGTGAAGAATATCGTTCGGACGGCCGTGCATGCGTCCGTTCCATCGTCCGAACGGAGCTTCGGACGGTCATGTTCATCCGAAAGAAACTTTGTTCGGACAATTGTGTGCGTCCGTAGAGAAGCATTAAGAACCTTGCTTTCTGCCTATTGGTTCGGACGGTGAAATGCATCCGAGAAGCTTGGCATAGTTCGGACGGTGTACTGTGTTCAAACACCCTGTCTCCAGCAGAACAAGTAACAGACCTGCAAAGCTTGTTTACTGAGTTTAGTTCTTATGTCATCATCAAAATAAGGTTTGAAAAACATCAAAAATCGTATAATGTATCTTGTGTTCTAGCTACTAGGGTAAGAGAGAAAAGAGCAGAAAAGGCAAGCAGGGAAGAAGATAGAGATGAGTCATACATCTTATACATAAAAAGTAACCTTGTAATCCCTTTGCTAAAACTTTCCATAGAGTTGTACAAGTAAAGAGGTGTGGTAAATAACTTTTTTAATTGTAATTTAAAATGAAAGAAAGAAAGAAAGAAAGAAAAAATAATTTCAGTTGTCAATAGTAAAACTGAATTTGGATTATCATGAGAAATAAGTGGTCTTGAGAATTCATATTGGAGTCATTGTGTTCATGTGTACATGTGTGATTGAAGGTGTCAATGATTGTGCATGAATTATGGTAGTTAATTGGAAAAAATGGGTTGTTGCACTGCTCAAAGGCTTGCTATTGGATGCATTGGAAATCACCACCACATGATGATTTCAAACCATGTTGATGGTTAATTGAATTAACTAATGGCTGGAAGTATTACAACTATATGGCAAAATGATTTGAGACAGTAAACAAAGACTTGATTTCAGAATTGAGATAGCTGACTCAATTTTTTTAGGGAATTATAGGTATTCTTTGTTGTGCTAGGGTTAAATTATTTTAATTGTGTTTTTTTTAAGGTGAGAAAGGGTCTTTGGGTAGCCAATTTGAGTATATAAGCTAAGTTGGTTTTTGGATTATTTATTCAGGAAAGTAGTGCTCATTTCCTTTATTGCTTTCTAAATATTTTATAATTGTATAATGCTTAAAATCCTTTTATTGTTTTCTAAATGTTTTATAATAGTATAATGTTTAAAAGTACTCTATAATATAAAAATCGAATTGAGTATATGGACATGTGATGCATGTGGATTATTTGCATCATACATATGACTGAACTACCAAAGCGTATCTGTGAATGTGATGAATGTGTATGCGTGCTTGATAAGTTCATTGGTAAACGTATACTTTTAGTGAGAATTAATTCTTATTACCGTTACCGTCAAAGTCAATGTTATCGCCAATATCAATGTTACCACCACTGGTCCTGTCTACGGGTATAATAATAAATAGATCTAGATATCTGATAGCCGATAGGTCCATGTGAACCATGAGCTAACCATTGAATGTATATTGTTATTATTAATTGCATGATATATGAACTAGTTTAATTTTTGACTGATTAATGTACGAATGCCTAATATATACTGTATATTCTAATATGTGCTCGTTTCAAGTAAAAGGAAAGGTGAGCTACTTATTGAGCAAATATGTTTGTTCAACCTATGATTTTAACATTTTTGCAGCTCTTACATTTGATGGCACCCATGATGATTCCAGGGTGGATTATTTGTACAATGGGATTCAGGGTGAGGTGGATCCCGATGAGTAGGGACTATGATAGATTGATCTAACTTATTTGGTATTTATTGTTGGTTTGTATAAGACCTACGTGCCAAATATGACTTGTTTATTCTTTAGTAGTACATTTGTTCTTTCATTTCGAATAGATGTTTTAGTTTGGTTTCGTTCAAGTCAATATTGGTACTTTCGTTAATGGCAATGATTATTATTTGTAGTTTAAGTTTTGGCTTGGATACTGTAGCATAGTATACTAGGTTTTTATCATGTGATGTAGTGTGTCATAGTCTCGATTTTGGAGCGTGACACTCCAATTGGTTCCTGAGTAACTACTAGGATTCACTACAAAAATACGCCTTTAGCGAAGAATTTAACGACAAAAATTAATGCATTTTTTGTCACTAATTTTCTGAGCGATTGCTTTAGCAAAGAAACATGGGATGTCACTTTTTTTACCGTCGCAAATCACTTAGTGACGAAAAAAGGAAATTGTCGCTAATTTAGTGACGACAATAGCAACGAAATGTGCAACGTAGTTTGCGACAATATTTGTGACAAATTTAGCAATGCAACATTAGCAACGAGTTTTGCAATGACAATAGTGATGGAAACTTAATGATTTTTTTATGAATAAAAAATGGGCAACGGTTTTAGTGACGAATTTTGGTATTTGATTTTTTTTTTAAAAATGTCTAGCAACGAATTTGTTTTTATTTGTTTTTTTTAAAAAAAAAAAAAAACAACAAATGAAAGAAATGAAATCAAAAATTAAAATACATAACAAATTAAATGCAATTGTAATATACAAAAGATTGTTCATTATGTGTACATGAAATATAAAAGCAAACAAACCTAAATCTAGGAATCTGTTACATCAACCGAGTAATTAGATTAATTTTGACCTTGTAATTAGATTAATTTTGACCTTGTAATTTAGTGATCTCCTCCCAAAGAGCATCAAATATTTTGATAAGTCCATCTAGCCTCTAGATCATGATATACATGGTTTCTTTCATGAGATAGAGCTCTTCCTTGAGTCGATGCACCTGAGTATTTCAGTCTTTGTTTGCCTGGTAGATACCAGAGGATGTATTAGTTGTTTAAATTATAGTACACTAATAATACCACCAAGAATAATGTCAATAATCTATAAAATAGTACTAAAACCTCATAAAATAAAACTACACAAGGAAAATAGTATTAAAGCAATATAAAACTAGTGCCTTTAAAATTGTATTACTAAAAAATAATACAAAAACTATTACATCAGTGTTATTCCCTTAAAAAAAAGTACTACGCTTGACAGATGTTGTAAATTATTACTAATGGTTTTAATTGAATAGTAGTACAATATTAGTAATATCTTTGTACCTACTAAAGCCTTAAAAAATAGTAAAAATGTCTACTAAAAATGTTTAATAAACATATGTTTACTAGAACATTAAGAATTAAATTAATACTAAAAGTGTCTACTAAAGCTAATAAATAACAAACTTATTTAATCTATACCTTAATTAAACCTTAACATAAACTTATTTAATAATGCCAAATATTTATAAAAATTTTGGCATAATTTCCCCTATATTTTTACCCTTTTTCCAAATTTTTAGAACTAATCAACAACCAAAATACTCAACCAAATGAACAAAACAAATACCATAAAGAACATAATACCAAATACTACTACTTTTCGCCAACTAATTTAAGTAAAGTTCACTAAATTGTCCTCAGCTAATAGATAATTACTTACATCGAATACATAAACTGACATTAGCTAAAGTTGGAAAAGCAATTCTATAATTAACTTGGAAAAGCAATTGTGATATCATGAAAATATAGTGACAACAAACTATCACATAGAAAACAGCAAAGGATGACACCTTTGGCTCTTAGCATTCGCAAGCGATCCATTTTGAATAAGATATACTAATTCTAATTGAACACAAATTCAGCATATGTTATGGGTGCATCTAACATGAACATGCTTGCATAAACTTGAACCTAATTAAACTTTCTTGTTGTAGTTTATATGGTTTGATTCATTATTTACATTACGCCATACAACCATTGTGCAATCTATAATTGTTTTGTAGGTCACAAGTTTTTAACACTCAAAACATTAAAAAGAAGAGACATACTTAGATAACCAAGCCTAACAATTAGAGGTGAACTAATACTAGATGTAAAAAGAAAAATGAGTAGCACCTAAATATTTGTTTGACTGAGCATTAAATTACCTTTTAACTCCTAAATGTTAATTTCAACAATCCTAACATAGTTAAATATTTAGAGTTATTATCAATATATATCTTCAAACAATTAAAATAATATATCAATAAATAGATTACTAACCATTTCTTGATTTTTCTCTTGTAAGACTGTTATATTGTATCCATCAATATTGTCTTATTTTTTTGTTTCATTTAAAATTTCTTATACTATAAATTAAATGAATTTTTTTAAATTTTACTAAACCAAAAAAATATTACAGGCATGAAAAATAAATAAATCCTAAAACTAAACTTAAAATTCACTTTTCATAAAATCTAAATTACACATAAATTTAATCCTAAAGCTAAAATTCCACTAATAATTAAATGACCCTAAACCCAAAAATTTAAAGGCAATAACCATGAAAATCATAAAATTTTATGAAATTTAGAACCCTAATTTACATTATAATAGTAATTAAATAAATATGAAATGGATAAAATTCACTTACAGCAATGAGAGATGGGTAATTGGTGGTGGCTCATAATGGTGATCGGAGCTAAGGGTTATGCTAGTGGTGGTGGGTGGTCCTACTGGTGGTGGAGGTGAATAGATTAAGAGTGTGTGAATTTGTGTGTGAGAGGACAAAGAAAAAGATAGAGGAGGGAGTAAGATTTTGACAAAGAGAGAGTTTGTAGCTAGAAAGGAAAAGGGTAGAGAGATGTGAGATTACATCGATTAGAGATAGAGAGAGAAAGAATGAGTGAAAAGAGAAGAAGAAGAAAAATGGCAGAAGAATAATAGGTCATAAAATTAGCGTTAGCGACGAGAAGGTTTTGTCGCTAATTAGTAATGAAATTAACGACGAACAAACTACTGCATGCCAGTTGTATGCTATTATGTATAATTGTTTGCAACGAAAACAACCTTCGTCGCTAATCTTGAAATTAGTGAAGAATTAAGCGACGAAAATTTTTAACTTTTCCGCTCAATAACTATTTAGGCGAGATAAAGGTTAATGACGAATTTAGCGACACATACTATTCCAACCATAGCAACGTAGTTAGGGACAAAGGGATTTTCTTCGCTAATTTAGCGACGATAAGCTGTTGCTAAAGTTCGTGCCCTTGAGCACTATAACTTGTGACACGCTTTAAATTTGCTATGAAAGCTGTGTCAAAACTTTGTTACTGTTTAGCAATGAATTAAGCGACGAAGTAGCAACAAATAATAAATTTGTTGCTAAACTCATCGCTAATTAGCAACGAATTTTGCTCGTTGCTAATCGTGTATTATTTTGTAGTAATTTCTAATAGTTGCTCAATGACTAACAAAATTTTACCATTGTGGTGGTGGTTGGGATGGGAGAAAGGTGGAGGTGGTAGGTTGTGCGAAAGAAAGAATAGGAAAGGTTAGGATTTTTTTAGGAATAGAAGGTCAATTCAACTATTATTTCATTGTTAAAATTTTTTAAACACTCAAATTCGGTGTATGCACGTAACAATAAAAAATATTAGTTTTGCAAAAAGTAAAAAATAAAAAATAAATGATAAAGCACATGTAACTCAAGCAAACATCTAGGAGGTGTTTGGTTCACACTCGGGAATCGGAATCAAAATAGAAATCATAAACCCTACTATCGATATAGGTTTATATCATTTCCCCTTATTTCCTTTTCTTATTTGGTTTGAATAAGAAATGAGTTTCATTATGTTGATAAGTTAATAAATTTGAAACCCATGTCACAAACAGGAAATGAAAGTGGGTATTTTCTAATACTTTTATTCCCATAGAATAATTCTCATAGTGATTAATTAAATAACATATATAAATATCATTAATTTTAATTCTCATTCCTTCCCCTCATACTCATAAACCAACACATTCTTAATAACAAAGGGAATACAATGCTTATTTGGGTACCACCATTTTTTTTTTTTATCCTTTTTTTTTCTTTATGTGATGGTTTCGTGGTGGGAGTAGAGCCCTTTTGTAGGGTGATACAGATGAAAACTAATTATTGGTGTTTTACCCTTCTTTTTTCTTTAGTTAACTATTCTGGTTATGGATCATTTACTTTTATTTCTTGTGTGATACACATGGAAACTGGTGTCTCATAATTATGGAGTAATATGAAATGAATGCCTAACTTTGTTTTGCACTCCTTAATTTATATTTCATTCTTTTTTTTTTTTGGTTCATAATTTCAATTTTGGACACATTGTATTTAAATATGTCTCGTTATAATTAATTTATCAAAATTAATAGATGTTCTAATCATACATACCAAGCACTGAAGTGTAATGCAGGTAAAATTTGGACCACAGTGAAAACAAACTGATAATTTAAGGCACAATATGTCCACAAGCAAAGTATGTATTAGTCATAAGTTGGGGTGCAAAGTATGGATTAGTCATAAGTTAAGGGTGCAAGTTGGAACTAAACTAAATATCTTTAGAGATGCTATTTGTCCCTAAACAGGTGCATATTGTGTATTATTGCAACATCTGTTAATTTTGATAGTAATATAAAAAATTAAATTAAAATGAGATAAAATATTAAAATTGAGAATGCAATGTATCCTAAATTAAAATTAGAAATGTAAAGTAAGAATAAAATATAAATTAATTGTTGCTATGAGTAAAATACAAATTTCGTTAATTCTAAACCGAGAGTGAAGAAAAAGTTGAAGAAACAGTAGCTTCAGTATTTGATCTCCACTTTAATAGTCCTTTTCTTCAATTTCCTTCAATGGATATATCAATTATTGACATATGTTTAAACTAGTAAGTTAAGGCCACGCAAGGTGTGGCCGGGCCATCACGTGTAATTTGTAATCATCTAAATTTGATTGAAACTTAACAAAGAGGAATAGTTTAATTGAGTTTCATAGTACAAATATTGCATGTAGTTATGATTAAATTATACTTAATAAAATTACTTACATCATTAATGCGTATTTTAGCAAAATCAGTACTTACATCCTCACCTCAACACCTAAGAAGACTACAAAACAAGCGAAGTATTCTAATAACTATAAACACTAATAATAGAACTGCTAAACAAGCGAAGTATAATTACAAACACTAATAATAGAATTACAACTTAAAAGTCAAAATTTGCTAAAGCTAGTTATCATAACTAAAAAAGAATGAACAAAAATTAATGTAATAGAAATATGGCCAGTTATTATGAAATATATATTAACTGGCCATATTAATTATGAGTATCTCCATCATAATATATGGCCATATTAGTTATGAGTGTCTCCATTTTAATAGTGCCCACTAATTTTTAAATAGAAATATTTTTAAAAATTTGTAATTCTTATTGATTTGGGATGTTAAAGTGTAAAAGAAAATGTACTTGTATGACAAAAATATTGAAACAATAATTACTCAGTAAAAAATGACTTAAGGGATTAGAATAATGCAAGGGGAAGAAAAAATATTCCATCGTTCTGAGTAACTGCAATGATTCATGAGAAATGAAAACAAAATTTCAATATAAGTAACGGAATTGAAATGTTATGGAATAAGAAGGAAGGAAATTAAGCAAATACTTAAAGTACACCTTTGTCTTGTTATCATTTGAAAAATTAAAAAACGTATTCCAAGTCTATAAGACTAACAATACTAAAAGTTAGACAATGTTAAGTATGTACAACAATTCTTGATGACAGAATTCTTGCATCACTTTTATATTCAATATTATCTGTATGTATCAAGAAAATAACTTGTATTTTCATTTTAAAAGGAAAAATATCTTCACAACAAATCACAATTATCCATCCACGCCCACATAGTATTAACCTAAGCAACACAAATGGGTTTTATTCCGATACCCACCAACCAAGCACCCCCTTCATATAGGGATGTAGCCCATAATATGATCTTCTGAATAACCTAAAAGAAAAAAATAGACATTAGCTATTGTTTAAAGAATGATAAACCGTCAGAGGATATTTTCTACACAATGCCATATATCCTAACAAATTCATAGTCCAAATAATATAAAGATTAGACAAAGTAAGAAAGGAATAAGTGATATAGGATTCATTTATCTTTAAATAAAAGACTAATTAGCTTATTCATATGCATTATACTATGTCATCAAAATTTAATCTTTTAACTTGTTTTAGCAATACCATATACCAAAATAACCATTGAAATTAAAATTCAAGTCTCTTGCATGTATTTAACTCCATTAAAAAGAAAGAATTATCATAGTTGATCAATGGGGAAAGGAAAAAGGTGTTAAAATAATTTTCTTCAAAGTTTGCCTCTAATGGCTTTTCCCAGTTTTTAGTTCCATTAAAGCTGTATACATCACATTTGCTAGCTTGCCTTGGAAGAATATGCATATTCTATCACATGCAAGCATCTAAAGAACATAAGCATTATGCTGATACGCATTCTCAAAATAACAAATAATGCTAATTTATAGGAAAACATTCAAAGAAAATAAATGAGCAGTACCTCTAAATTCATATCAATAGGATAATGTTTTGAACTTCTTTTTATGGTAGCTTGATATTGTAGTTTCTTAATAGTGGACTTCCAGTGCTGGGAATGAGAAATATAAAAAACACAATTGATGATGATTATGTCACAAATTTTTGAACAATTTTTAAAAAAATCAGGTTATGTAAATTGTTTATTTAACTATTATTGCATGATATATATTTGAAAAGAATCAAAATTAATACTCTTGTGATAGCACAGTTCAAGGATTAATTACATGATATCAAGTAACCACAATATACCTTACAGGTCTCGTCTTCAATAACTTCATGATACTTAATGAGGGATGCTCCTCCAGTTAGGTTTGTAACTGTTAGAACATCACTTAAATAAAGTAAAACCAATAGCACTTTACTCTATAGAAATGGTGAACTCTAACCTTATCAAGCATAGCATAATATTCAATCTCAGATTTGTACTTAATTTGGGGGCGAAAATTATCAAAGATCAAAATCAACTTAACTGCAAAATTTATTACATTTTTTACTAAACCCAAAATAAAAAGCCAATCCTTTTAAATTATAATGTAAAAATTAAATAAGATCAAGAATCTTTACCATTTAACCTTGTGAGGGTCTCAAGCACAGTCTTGTAACCAAGGATGTAATCCCAATCATTACCAAAGCCAGCCTGTTGATGCTAACATGGATCTTCTATACTTATTCATTTTTCAGATTTATTAACTAAAAAAATGAACCAAGTAGGTAATTAGAGAAAAAAGGGTGTAGACACCTATTTTTGTCCCTTAAGTTCTCCCCTATTTTCCTTTTAATTTGACTCTCAATTTTCTTTTTAATTTCCCTTTTAATTTCTTTTTAACCTGCTTTTTGATTTCCTCTTAATTTACCCTTTAATTCTCTCTTAATTTGTCTTATGGTGTTTCATTATTATGTGTTTTATGCATTTTTGAAATACAAAGAATGAGTTTTAATATTTTTAAGTTTTAGATTTTTCAAAAAAAATTATTCTTGGTACACTCAAAGAAGAAAAGTTGTAGAGAGTACCAAGAACTAAAACTTATATTTGTAAAGGTCAAGCAAAATCATTCATTTGGAGGGTCAAAAACGTGGTAGAATCAGGCTGGTGGCCAAGAAAATCTGCAGAAAAAAGAGATTTTCCAAGTCTGGCAAATTTTCCAGACAGCCAACTTTGAGCTAAAATTCCAAACGATACAAGAGGAATTAGACTAAACTCAAAGAAGAAAAGTTGTAGAGAGTACCTGGATCTACAACTTCTCTTTGTAAATCTCAACTAAAATAATTCATTTTGAGGGTCAAAAACGTGGTAGAATCAGGCTGGTAGCCAAGAAAATCTGCAGAAAAAAAGAGATTTTCTAAGTCTGGACAATTTTCCAGACAGCCAAATTTAAGCAAAAATTCCAAACGATCGAAGAGGAATTAGGCTAAACTCAAAGAAGAAAAGTTCTAGAGGGAACCTGGGACTACAACTTCTCTTTGTAAATCTCAAGAAAAATCGTTCTCATCTGGTGAGTGAAAAACTTGGTGGAAGAAGGCCGGTTCATCAACCGGAAGCTTGGAGGTGTCGAAAGCAAATTCGGCTCAAACGCACTCCAAGCCGAGCAAAACCAATTCCACCACATTCCTGAGGCTGAGGTGAGTTAAATGAGCTTTTGAATCGATTGTTTTGGTGACAAAATGCTTATCTTACTATTTTTGCATTATTTATGACTTAATTTTCATTTTTTTTATTATTTTTTTTAATTTCTTCTAAGTTACATTTTAATGACAATAACCACCAAACTTTAATTTGATTTTTGTTTGACATTTTAATATGTTTAATTACCCTTTGATTGTGAAATTACCGTTTTGCCCTTATGAGCATTAAATTGTAAATAAACTCTGATTTTGCACATATTTGTCGATTAGTTATTTTGTGATGATTTGTGCTTTATATAATATTTATGCTTTTTCTTACTTGTTAAATGATGTGAATTTACTCTTCTGTCCTCAAATTTTGTTTAATTGCACGACTGGACATTAAATATTTGAATCAAACTCAATTTAGTCCATGACTTAATAACTGTATCAATAATATAAAATCGGGCCAGAAGTAAACTTTGGCGTGCATGACAAACGATTGTTTTGCCCCTTGGGAGTTAAAGGGCACTACAAGCTAAATGTGTGCAACTTTAAATTGGACCCCGGGCTAAATTTACCTGTCAATGTTATTATTTACCATTTATTTTTATTTCTTCATTAATGTGTACATATTTTATTACTTTTAAACTATCTCAAGCACACGATTGAAAAGAGAAACGCGATTAAAATCATGCAATCGGTCCAACACCGGGTAAAGTGGGTGCCGAGAGAAATTCAAATCTATCCCAAACCTTCCCATTTTACAACAGGATTCCCGAACTCATGTTTTTTGAATTACGTGGACCAGGAGTCAATCTAGACTAGGGTTTATTTTTTCTTTAAATTTTGATGTATTTTTGTGTCCCGGCGCACCAACACACCGGGTGGCAACTCCAATCTATATTGTGTTCCTAGCTTAGATTATTTTTGTACAATTCATAGTCGCATTTAAAGCCCCATTATGTAATAGTAAATAGGTGATTCATTTAAATTGGTAATAATAAGTAGGTAATTTATGTTTGTAATAGTAAATAAGACTTTTGCATTTAATCACCTATTTCACGAGCACCACATTGGCGACGGTGCCGGTCCAAAAAGGTGTCGGCCACATGTGGGGAGGTGCGACAGCGTGGCGACTCCACTAGGGACTTTGAGAATCCGCGCACACGATTTTAACGCGTTTCTCTCAATTTTACCCCATTAATTATAAACAGGCTAATTTTTACCGATTTTTTGGTGTGTAATGTTACCGGCTCTATGCCTCGTTTTGCGTGTCATGTGCAAAGTGTTACTTTGATTGTTCTTTTCCAATTACTTTACACTTGTTTTACCGTATTTCACCATTTTTGTTGTCTTGTGTGCTGGTTTACAAATTTTTGTGTCTCGTTTTACGTGCCACATGCTATAATTTATGTGTTACTTTATTTGTTCTTTTTCAATTACTTTACACTTATTTCACCGTATTTCACCATTTTTGCTGTCTTGTGTGCAGGTTTACAAATTTTTGTGTCTCGTTTTATGTGCCGCATGCTATGTGTTACTTTATTTGTTCTTTTCAAATTATTTTACACTTGTTTTATTATATTTCACTATGTTTGTTGTCTTGAGTACCCGTTTGCTCGATTTAGGTCTCGTTCTACGTGCCATACCCTGTCTGCCTATGGTGTGATTTGTTCTTGCTTTATTGTACATGTTTTAATATATTTTTGCTATTATACCTGTTTGTGGTTAATTTGGGGGCAATTTTTAGGGTGTTGGGGTGCATCAAACCTTTAGAGCCAAACGCACTAAAATGTGTGAATCTTACTGCCTCCAAGTGAATACAGCATAACACATGTCTCATTCGTTGCATGTCCTATTTTTTGTGGGTGTCGTTCCTACATTCCCTGTAGGAATTAAGACGATCTACCCAGATATGTCACACAAAGGCCGTGACACAATGTGCACGTAACGATATCTGTGACGATCACCTGATCACCGACGATAAGGCCTATCGGGATTGACGGATTTTATTTTTGGGCCCAAAGTCTGAAGGTTCGGGAACCAAGCCCATCTAGATTGCATTAGTAAGCCAAGCCTCATATTCATATAGCTTAAACCATAGGGCAGAACTGTGTGGACCTTGTTTAGGACACTAGACACGAGGCGGTAGGACCCACCCATTTATCTGGCTTGTAATAGTAAATAGCATTACAATTTTGTTATGTAATAGTAATTAGTTTTTCTAATTCGTATGATTTACTTTGGCCAAGTACTTTGTATCTATTTCCCGTAAGAAAGAGTAAATTTTGATTTTTGCATTGCATAAGCCTTAGGTAGGGTCAAAGGCATATGGTTGCCAGACCCAAACAGGAGACCCACCCCCGTGACATATTTCCAAAGTTTTATTATCCCTTGTGTGCATTTAGGCTAACTCCAGCGTTGTAGGGTCCCTTGTTCGTAGGCTACTTATTACATATCATTAGCCGTAGAAGGGATACCCTGTCAGATACTCTGTGCATAGAATTGCATACCTATCCCTAGGTACATAACCTACAATGGGATTTGGAAGCTTACGTGTTCATTTTATAAAGACTCTGAAGGGGTACAAGCCTCAGGTAAGGCTAACATGTATTTCATGCAGATGAGTTCCGCTCGAGTAATTGAAAAGGCGACCAAAGTGCCCTATTTGCTACAGGAGTGGGAACGAAGATAGCTCTAGATAAGCACAGGCAAGCTTACAAAAGACTTCAAGAACAGCAATCCTGTATTCGAGAGCAGGAATGCAATCGAAAAAGGGCATGCACCGAGATGGCCGATGATCTATGCTTGTTTGTCTAGGATACTGGGGCTAGATGTGTTATAACATGACAAACTTATGATTATGTTTCTTATATACATCTGAATTGAGTTTTTTAGTTATGTTTTAATATGGAGGTACTAAGTGTCAAAATAGCTGCCCAACGCAGTCCTATTTGTACCCGCTCGCGTGCACGTAAACTTTGATTTGAAGACAGTATGAGCACCATACCAGCAAAAGATGTGGAAGGGACCAGTGGAGATCAAAACCCAGAGATGACAAAGTTGCGCAAACAGATGGAATCTATGGTGGCTGCTATGGCCAATATGAACCAAGAAATGCAATGGTACAGGCAAACTTATGGGCCTCACCCCACCAATCAGGAGATGCTACCTCCTTATATTCCTAATCCAGGCATGGGGATGCCGCTACCCCTACCACCACAGAATCAACCTCCTCCAACTCCAGTGCCACCTTGACAGATCCAATTCCACAACCACCACCTCCTCTTGAGTTGGAGTATACCCCAGGAGGGGAAGCTGAATCCCTGGTATTGCCACCACCGCCTCCTGTACTGACTGTCAATGATGCCCTATTGAAAAGAATGGAGCGGTTCGATAGTTTCATGAAACAGCAACAGGGGACAGATGAATTTGGAGCTATCAACTACCAAGATCTATATCTATTCTCTGAAGTGCAATTACCATCAAAATTTAAGATCCCAGAATTTCCAAAGTACAATGGCACTGGAGATCCGGTAGCTCACCTTAAAATGTTCTGCAACTTGCTGGGGAATCTGACAAGCGACTCTCGGATAGCAATGAGGGTATTTGCCAGAAGCTTGGAGGGAGATGCGTTATCATGGTATTTAATGCTTGATCCCAAAAAATTGCAGGATTGGACGGACTTGGCAAATGCTTTTGTGAAACAGTATGAGTTTAACCCCGACCTGGAGCCGGACCGTTTTGCTCTGATGAACTTAAAGAAGAAGCCCTCAGAGGATTACCGTGAGTATATGATAAGATGGAGGCGTTAGCATAAAGTGAGCCCACCTATGACTGAGACTTTATGTGTGAGATCGTCAAACTTTTTATTGATGCGCAAGAACCTCCTTACTATGAAAAGTTGACCGGGTCTATTGGAAAATCATTTTCAGAAATCATCCAACAAGCAGAGACTGTTGAAAGGGGCTTGAAAAGGGAAAAATTATTGAAATGACGGCCTTCAAACTTCAGATAGAGTCCATGCAGGGGAGCACGTCTGTGGTTAAGAAACCCCTGAGCAAGAAGGTTGACAAGAAAGAAGAGGAAGTGACTTTTTTTTCAACCAACCCAACTGCCAACCAGCACGCAACTTTCATCAATACCAAAGACCTAACCCACAACCCTTTTATCCACCACCTCCACTACCACCTCAATACTACCCTCAACCCGTATACCAAACACAAGTACAAATGCCCGTGCCTAATCCACAGCTCCCATATTATAATCCAAGACCACAACTCCCAAACAATCAAAGATCCAACCAGCCAAATAAATTCCCTTCACCAAACTCCAACCAAGCCAGACCACATGGCAGATATCCACCCCGCAATTTTACCAATCTAGGACGGCCCATTGAGCAACTATATGAGCAGTTGAGATCAGCAGGGAGATTGAATCCCATAGCTCCTCCTCAGTATCTGGGGGAAGTTCCGGATAGGTTTGATGCCAATGCCCACTGTGCCTATCATTCTGGAGCCCCAGGGCATTCTACAGCTAATTGTTGGACGTTGAAGAACAAGGTGCAGGATATGATTGATGCACGTGAGATTGTCATTAGGAGGCCGGAACAAAGGGCTCCTGAAGTAAACACTAATCCGTTGCCGCTACATGAGCCTCATGTTAGGATGGTTTGTATAGAAGCGGAGACGGAAGAGGAAGAAGGAGAAGTCAAAGAAGTGACAATGACTCAGACCAAACCGTTCCGCTTCTATGGATTTGGAGTCATCTGAGCCTTTTATCATAGACATGGATCCGTTTGAGTTAGAATCCCAGGAGCCCGTTGTGATTGAACTGCCAATACAATTGCCAATTGAGAGCACACATGCAGTGCACATCCGTGGAATTATCAACCCTCAGCTGTGATAGTCGGTGGAAGGCCAATTTCTGAGGAGGAAGTGTCCGCTGTCACAAGGTCAGGCTGAATCACAAATGACAGCAGTTTTGAGGCCGGACAATCCAATAAAGGTAAAGAGCCCATGCAGGGCCCAAAGGCTGTAGCAGACAAAAATGTGGAGGACTTTATAAGATTGATCAAAAAAAGTGAATATTCAGTGTTGAGCAGCTGAATAAGATGCCCTCACAAATTTCTATGCTCAACTTATTGTTAACATCCGAGCTACACAAGGAGGCAGTCTTGAAGATTTTGAGTGAGGCTCATGTGGCTCATGATATTCCCACTGACAAACTTGCTGCGTTAGTGGGTAGTGTGCTGGCATCAAACCAAATTTGTTTTTCTGATGATGACTTAACTTCTGAATGGAGCGACCACAACAAGGCTCTATTCATATCTATTAGATGTGAGGGGCGGCATTTGTCTAGGGTCATGATTGATAATGGGTCTGCTGTCTTAAATATTTATCTTTTGAAGACATTGGATAAATTAGAAATCTCTCATGACCTGGTCAGGAATTCATCCATGGTGATCAGAGGGTTTGACAGGGTTCGAAGACAAGCCACCAGAGAGATAAACCTTATTTTTCAAGTGGGGCCAACTACTCATCAGGTCACTTGCCAGGTTCTTCCAATTGTTGGGGTATATAATTTGCTGCTGGGATGCCCCTGGATCCATTCTACTGGGGCTATTCCGTCATCTTTGCATCAAAAGGTTAAATTTATTTACAAGTTTAAGCTGATTACTGTATTTGCCAAAGATGACCACGCCATGATGGTCAAGGAGGAAGTTGGGGAGAGCAGTGACACTCCGGTGCCTTTCTTAGCTTATGAAGTGGTCTCTGTCAACCGAGGGCATGGAGAACAGTCAACAATGAAAGCTATCTGGGATAAGGCGAGTGTAATGACTGCAAGGGAAATGTTACGTGGAGGATATCGCATCAGCCAAGGTTTGGGGATGTCGAATTTGCAAGGCATAATACACCCTATTGAGCTACCAACGCAGATGAATACATTTGGGCTCGGTTTTTGCCCGAATGCTAGGCAGTTGAGAGAGATTAAGGAGCTGAAGAGAGCTAAAAAAAAGGTCGAGCATTGCCTATGGTCATTCCACCTCTTAAGATTACTTTCCCACGTTCTGCCGTCATTATGGCTCCTGATGCAGATGAGGCTGAAAAGAAGGATCTTATCCAAGGGGTAGCCGAATTATTTGCTGGAGTAATTATGCAAGAGCATACGGAGAAGGATGACACTAAGCTGCCATTTGCTAAGATCGACCAACTGCACAATGGACATCTGATGATCAAGAAATCAAACATCATACAAGATAAATTTGAATACACATTTTAGATTTGCTCATTTTAATTTCATCTTTGTATGCATGTTTTGTATTTCTTAAGTCATTTTGTTTATGCCATCTAGTCAAGAAGTAGGTGCATTCTCAGCATTGTATTCATGATTCATCTCAGTTCATCTATTTTGGAGATGAATCTTGAAAACAATTTGATTAGTAAGGCAAGTACAATCATGATATTGCCTTCATGATTCATCTTATTCATCTGTTTTGGAAGTGAATTCCGAAGACAATTGATTTTATAGGATGGCCAATGAATGTTAAGTTTATGTTCTCTAGGATCACTTGTACAAATTTTTGATTAATGAGAACTTTTTCTTCAAGATGTTTTAGCTCATTTTGTTTTCTTTCAATTCATGCTTTATTTTTTTCCAGATGGCCCAAAATCAATGCTTTTGATCCTTTGGATACTACAATTTATGAGGTCGATGAGTGTAATTTTGATATCACACCCGACCCTGATTTTACACAGTCTGAGAGTGGTGAGGACGAGTGTGATATTGAAAATGAATTCGGGCGATACGAGGAAAAACCAAAGCCCAACTTGGAAGAAACAGAAATGGAAAACATTGGGACAGACAAGGACGTAAGAGAGGTTAAAATCAGCATACACTTTACCAGATTGGGGGCAGAAGAAAGAGATGATAGAATTTTTGATTTTGTTCCAAGACGTCTTTGTCTGGTTTTATGACGATATGCCCGGTATTTCAATAGATGTCGTGGTTCACAAACTCCCCACCGATCCTAAATGCCCGCCTGTAAAGCAGAGGCCAAGGAAGTTTAAGCCGAAAATGAGCTTAAAGATCAAAGAACATCATTTACCGCTTTGGGATCCCGGATACATTGGTTACCGACAATGCCAAGAACCTAAACAATGACATGGTAGATGGTCTTTGTGCCCAATTCAAGATTAAGTATCGAAATTCCACCATCTACAGGCCAAAAATGAATGGGGCGGTTGAAGCAACTAACAATAATCTTAAGAGAATTATTCGAAAAATGGTTGACAGTCAGCGTGATTGACATGAAAAGCTACCATATGCATTGTTGGGTTATCGGACTGCCATCAGGACATCTACTGGGGCAACGCCTTACTCCCTCATGTACGGAATGGAAGCTGTTTTGCCAGCGGAAGTAGAGATCCCTTCTCTACGCATTCTTATGGAAACTGAGTTGGAAGATGCAGAATGGGTGCGGCTCAGACATGAATAGCTTGCACTCATTGATGAAAGACGGCTAACAGCTGTGTGTCATGGCTAATGTTATCAACAGAGGATGGCCCGAGCTTACAACAAGAAAGTCAAGCCCAGACATTTTCAGGCTAGCGATCTAGTCTTGAAACGCATATTGCCAATACAGGACGAAGCAAAGGGCAAGTTTCTCCGAAAATGGCTGGGTCCATTCATTGTACACAAAGTAATACTTTTATCAGGAGGAGCTCTTATCCTTACGGAGATGGATGGACAGGTTTTCCCCCAACCGATAAATGCGGACATGGTCAAAAAGTTTTTCATTTGATTTGGCAGACTGTAAACTTTTAGTCATTGCAGAACGTCGGATACAATTCCACCTGTTGTTTTCTTTCCCTTTTCACCCACATCCGGACTAAATTCTTTTATATCTCCTCTTTATTTGCCTATCTTTACGTTTCAATTGTGCTTTGTCCCTATCCTTTGTTGTAAAAACAAATTAGAACTGAGGTCATTTGCAATGTTGGGGCAAATTGTTGTTTTGGGTTGCAAAAAAACAAAAACAAAAAAAAAAAAAAAAGTTTGAAGGCATCTAAATCTTATACAGAGACAAACCTGTTTGTTATAACTTAGGATAGTTAGGGTCAAAATGGGTTCCCCAGTTCATGTCAGTTGCCTTCAAGATAAGACTCTCAGCCTAAAACTAGGGCAATTCTTTTAGATAAGGGTCATAACCAGTTTTCCTCAGATCACAAACCCGCTCTTCCATCCCTTGTAGCTATGTTTTTTCCAACCAAATCTCCCATCTTAAACTGGGGCAAGCTTTTTTTTAAGATAATTCCAATCTTTACCAATCACATGACTTAACCCATTTTGACCCTAACTATCCTAAGTTATGCATAGGCTTAAAGGGAGCAGTTTGTGCGGTCTCAGCAGTTGATGTTAACATGTCTATCTCAATTACAGGGATCCCTGTAAGGCAGCCTTACTGATGCCGAAAAACTTTGAAAACTAAAGTTCGCATGCATTGGAAAAGGCGATTACTTAGCCAGACGTGGAAATTTACTCCCACACCTTGCCGTTTACTTGGACCTCATAGGTAAAAATCCGGAAAGGGCACCTTTGTTAAAAAAAAAAAAAAGAGCAAAAGAGAGGCTTGGTTGAAAATCCTACAGGGCGGCCTAGGCAAAAGGAGAGTGTGCGAAAAAAAAATGCAAAAAAAAATAATAAAAGGGAGGGAAACCTTAGTGAAAACCTGAAAAGGCGCTGCTTTGCCTCCATGAGCAAATCTGTCTCTTATACACATCTAGATGACTATAAGAGACACCATGGGAGCTTTTCTTCCAAGTACAAATTTGTTGACCGAAGTTAGGCTTATTGGTTGCCTCTATGTCGTTTTATCAACACAGTCATTGGCCTTTAAAAGGCACGTATCCGATGGATCCAAAGCATTGCCTGATCGGGTCCAAATCACTTGGAATAAAAGTTAAAGCGGTGTTAATATAGTGATGGCACGATTTTTACTAAGATTGTTTATCCCATGTGCCTGTATTATTTATTCATGTACTTCTATCAAACTCACATGCTGCCATTTAGTTTGTTTGTAGGTGTTCTTCTTGTTGTTGATGTTTTAGTTGTCAAATATGTGAAAATCATCTGTTTAATTGAACTACGTTGGACCTGATTCTCGTTGTGGGATACGTAGGCATCTCTTAGCGAACTCGGTCACCTTGCTTATAGTAATGTTTGCTAAGATTGATATTTTGTATGTTTTGGCACTGACCAATTCGAGTTTTCTTTGCTTGATATCGCATTGTTTTGAGTACCTGCAGGTACATGAAAAAATCCACGACACTGGGGCAAATTTTTATTGATTGGATATCCTTCATAAACAATAAAGGATACCCTAATCCTGAGAGCTGTCTTGATACCCAACAGTCTTTCTTCGCATTTTGAAAGGGGTGATTCACGCCAACCCCTAATGAAGCAATCAACCTCACATGAGTGATCGCCACTTGGGAGATGGTACACTGAGTTCCCAGTCAAACCTCTCAGTTTAAATAATGCTGTCATTTACTGTTTAGGGCTTAATGTTTCAGTTTACAATCCAGTCATGTTAGGGTTAACTACTAATTGCCTTTTACACTTCATTTCATGGGTAAGCCCCATGACATGGCTCCGTGTATGTATTATACTGATTACATTTTACCCGATAAACGAATTTCGGGTTCTCATTTCTATTTTCATTAATCTGATAAACGAATTTCAAGTTTGCATTTGTCATCCTCGATAAATGAATTTCGGGTTCCCATTTCTATTAACCTGATAAACGAATTTCAGGTTTGCATTTCTGCATCACCCGATAAACGAATTTCGGGTTCTCATTTTCATCTCCATTAACCTGATAAACGAATTTCAGGTTTATATTTACTCCCGATAAACGAATTTAGGGTTCTCATTTCCATTTTCATAAATGATACTTGAAATTCGTTTATCAGATTAATGAAAATAGAAATGAGAACCCGAAATTCGTTTATCGGGTAAAATGTAATCGAGTATAATACATACACGGAGCCTGTCCGATATACACATTTCGGGTTTCCATCTTCATTAACCTGATAAACGAATTTCAGGTTTGAATATAAACCTGAAATTCGTTTTTCGGGTTCTCATTTCTATTTTCATTAATCTGATAAACGAATTTCAGGTTTATATTTTCTCCCGATAAACGAATTTTGGGTTCTCATTTCTATTTTCATTAATCTGATAAACGAATTTCAAGTTTGCATTTGTCATCCTCGATAAATGAATTTCGGGTTCCCATTTCTATTAACCTGATAAACGAATTTCAGGTTTGCATTTATGCATCACCCGATAAACGAATTTCGGGTTCTCATTTTCATCTCCATTAACCTGATAAACGAATTTCAGGTTTATATTTACTCCCGATAAACGAATTTAGGGTTCTCATTTCCATTTTCATAACCTGATAAACGAATTTCAGGTTCTCAATCAGGTTAAATTTTTATCCCCAATACACGAATTTCGGGTTCTCATTTCCATTTTCATTAATCTAATAAACGAATTTCAGGTTTTCATTTTCATCCCCGATAAACGAATTTCGGGTTTCCATCTTCATTAACCTGATAAACGAATTTCAGGTTTGAATTTTAACCTGATAAACGAATTTCGGGTTCTCATTTCTATTTTCATTAATCTGATAAACGAATTTCAGGTTTATATTTTCTCCCGATAAACGAATTTTGGGTTCTCATATCCATCTTCATTAACCTGATAAACGAATTTCAGGTTTGCATCTTCACCCGATAAACAAATTTTGGGTTCTCATTTCCATCGGGTTAACTTGATAAACGAATTTCAGGTTTGCATTTGCACTCCCGATAAACGAATTTCGATTCTCATTTTCATTTTTCATTAACCTGATAAACGAATTTCAGGTTTATATTTTCACCCGATAAACGAATTTCGGGTTCTCATTTCCATTTTCATTAATCTGATAAACGAATTTTCAGGTTTTCATTTTCATCCCCGATAAATGAATTTCGGGTTTTCATTTCTATTTTCATAACCTGATAAACGAATTTCGGGTTTGCATTTTCATTCCCGATAAACGAATTTCGGCTATCCATTTTTCATTAACCAGATAAACGAATTTCAGGTTTACATTTTCACCCGATAAACGAGCCCTTTCGGGTTCTCAATTCCATTTTTCATTAACCTGATAAACGAATTTCAGGTTTGCATTTTCACCCGATAAACGAATTTCGGGTTCTCATTTCCATTTTTCATTAACCTGATAAACGAATTTCAGGTTTGTATTTTCACTCGATCAACGAATTTCGTTTTCTTATTTCCAAAATCATTAACCTGATAAACGAATTTCAGGTTTGAATTTTAACCTGATAAACGAATTTCGGGTTCTTATTTTTATTAACCTGATAAACGAATTTCAGGTTTACATTTTCACCCGATAAACAAATTTCGGGTTCTCATTTCCATTTTTCATTAACCTGATAAACGAAGTATTTCAGGTTTACATTTTCACTCGATAAACGAATTTTGGGTTCTCTTCCATCTCCGTTAACCTGATAAACGAATTTCAGGTTTGAATTTTAACCTGATAAATGAATTTTGGGTTCTCATTTCTATTTTCATAACCTGATAAACAAATTTCAGGTTTGAATTTTAACCTGATAAACGAATTTCGGATTCTCATTTCCATTTTCATAACCTGATAAACAAATTTCGGGTTTGCATTTTTATCCGATAAACGAATTTCGGGTTCTCATTTTCATTAACCTGATAAACGAATTTTAGGTTTATATTTTCACCCGATAAACGAATTTCGGGTTCTCATTTCCATTTTTCATTAACCTGATAAACGAATTTCAGATTTGCATTTTGACCCGATAAACGAATTTCGGGTTCTCATTTCCATTTTTCACAAACCTGAAAAACGTTAATCAGGTTTGCATGTGTATAAGAGAAATGAATTTTGGGTTCTCATTTATCTCCCTTAACCTGATAACCGAACGAATTTCAGGTTTATATTTTCATCCGATAAATGAATTTCGGGTTCTCATTTCCATCTTCATTAACCTGATAAACGAATTTCAGGTTTGAATTTTAACCTGATAAACGAATTTTGGGTTCTCATTTTCATTTTCATAACCTGATAAACAAATTTCGGGTTTGCATTTTCATTCTCGATAAATGCATTTCGAGTTTCCATTCTATTAACCTGTTCTATTAACCTGATAAACAAATTTCAGGTTTGCATTTCTGTATCAACCGATAAACGAATTTCGGCTTTCATTTCAATTTGCATTACCTGACAAACTCACCGTTCGGGTTTTCATTTCACCCTTGTTACCTCGATAACACAAAGTCGGGTTTTCATTTTAATTTATATGTCTTTACCCCGATGACATAAAGTCGGGTTTTCATTCGAATTTATATACCCTTGCCTTGATGATACAAAGTCGGGCTTTTAATTCACATTGCTTGTTGAGTTTCATTACCAGTGGCGTTTGTATGTTGTTATGTCAAGTTAGTTTTATTTGTCATTCACAGCTACGTTTCATTCTAAATCCCTGTACTCCCGATAAACACCAGATCGGGATTTCATTCTCGTTTTCAAGTTTCATTTATAAGAGACATGGTTCATTTCACTGGGTGTCTTTTTATTCATTTCTTTCCCCCAATGAAGACTTTTCCGCTCTGGATGAATAGATAGACCTAATCTCCCCGGTGTGTTTGTCAATATGGTAAATTTCCTCTTTCATGACCTCATGAGCTTAATTTTGACATGTGGCAAATTTTGTTGCATGATTGGAATCATCCAGTCATGCGGTGTCTACAATCTTTGCCTAGAGTTTCTTCGATCCTCTTCGACACTCTGGCAAAGAGGAGCAAGCTGTAGACACCTATTTTTGTCCCTTAAGTTCTCCCCTATTTTTCTTTTAATTTGACTCTCAATTTTCTTTTTAATTTCCCTTTTAATATCTTTTTAACCTGCTTTTTGATTTCCTCTTAATTTATCCTTTATTATAAAATTCTCTCTTAATTTGTCTTATGGTGTTTAATTATTATGTGTTTTATACATTTTTGAAATACAAAGAATGAGTTTTAATATTATTAAGTTTTTAGATTTTTCAAAAAAAAAAAAAATAATAATAATTATTATTAAAAAAAATGCAGAACAGTCAGCTCGACAGAGCTGTTTTGGCCACGTTTTTCTCTGCATTTTTTCACCCATTCTCACCAAATTTCAGATGCCCCATACTCCCAACATGATAAGGAATGGTTTTTGACCATCTTTACACTCAATCCACCTCTTTAAAGAGCAAAAAAAATCAGTCTAAAAGGAGGGGACGAAATTTCTGCAGAAAAGAAAGGAAAATTTCTGCAGAAAAGTCTGGAAAATTTTCCAGATAGCCAACTTTGAGCAAAAATTCCAAACGATCTAAAAGTAATTAGACTAAATTTAAAGAAGAAAAGTTGTAGAGAGTACCTGGAGCTACAACTTATCTTTGTAAAGCTCAAGCAAAATCATTCATTTTGAGGGTCAAGTAAACCTGGTAGAATCAGGCTCATGGCCAAGAAAATCTGCAGAAAAAAGAGATTTTCCAAGTCTGCAAAATTTTCAAGACAGCCAATTTTGAGCAAAAATTCCAAACGATCGAAGACTAATTAGACTAAACTCAAAGAAAAAAAGTTGTAGAGAGTACCTGCATCTACAACTTCTCTTTGTAAATCTCAACTAAAATCATTCATTTTACACATCAAAAATGTGGTAGAATCAGGCTGGTAGCCAAGAAAATCTGCAGAAAAAAAAGAGATTTTCTAAGTCTGGACAATTTTCCAGACAGCCAAATTTGAGCAAAAATTTCAAACGATCGAAGAGGAATTAGGCTAAACTCAAAGAATAAAAGTTGTAGAGCGTACCTGGGACTACAATTTCTCTTTGTAAATCTCATGTGAAAAATCGTTCATCTGGTGGGTGAAAAACGTGGTGGAAGAAGGCCAGTTCATCAACCGGAAGTTTGGAGGTGCCGAAAGCAAATTCGGCTCAAACGCAGCCGGCTCCAAGCCGAGCATAACCAATTCCACCACATTCCTGAGGTTGAGGTGAGTTAAATGAGCTTTTGAATCGATTGTTTTGGTGACAAAATGCTTATCTTACTATTTTTGCATTATTTATGACTTAATTTTCGTTTTTTTAATTTCTTCTAAGTTACATTTTAATGACAATAACCACCAAACTTTAATTTGATTTTTGTTTGACATTTTAATATGTTTAATTACCCTTTGAATGTGAAATTACCATTTTGCCCTTATGAGTATTAAATTGTAAATAGGCTCTGATTTTGCACATATTTTTCGATTAGTTTATTTTGTGATGATTTGTGCTTTATATAATATTTATGCTTTTCTTACTTGTTAAATTATGTGAATTTACTCTTCTGTCCTCAAATTTTGTTTAATTGCACGACTGGATATTAAATATTTGAATCAAACTCAATTTAGTCCATGACTTAATAACTGTATCAATAATATAAAATCGGGCAAGTAAACTTTGGTGTGCACCTGAAATTTGTTTCAATGTTATTATTTACCATTTATTTTCATTTCTTCATTAATATGTACATATTTTATTACTTTTAAACTATCTCAAGCACACGTACGCTACAAAGTCGGCAATAATGAATACTAAAATTGAAAAGAGAAACACGATAAAATCATGCAACCAGTCCAACGCCGGGTAAAGTGGGTGCCGAGAGAAATTCAAATCTATCCCAAACCTTCCCATTTTACAACAGGATTCCCGAACTCATGTTTTTTGAATTACGTGGACCAGGAGTCAATCTAGACTAGGGTTTATTTTTTCTTTAAATTTTGATGTATTTTTGTGTCCCGCACCAACACACCAGGTGGCGACTCCAATACACATTCCCTAGCTTAGATTATTTTTGTACAATTCATAGTCGCATTTAAAGCCCCGTTATGTAATAGTAAATGAATAAGGTGATTCATTTAAATTGATAATAGTAAGTAGGTAATTTATATTTGTAATAGTAAATAAGACTTTTGTATTTAATCACCTATTTCACAAGCACCACATTGGCGACGGTGCCGGTCCAAAAAGGTGCCGGCCAGACCGCGGGTTGTGGGGGGTGCGACAAAGGGAAATAGGTTCGAAAGGTTTGTAAGTTACCGATGATGGTCGTAGTGGATGTTGTCCAGATAGCAAAGGCCTGCAGTTGAGGAGACAGAGATGAAATTTTGATAGCATAATTAAATCAATTTGAAAACTAAACATACAATTCTAAAAAAGAAATGGAATAGTTATAGAATCTTAGATCTCTTC
This sequence comes from Cinchona pubescens, assembly GCA_025175665.1. NCBI lineage: Eukaryota > Viridiplantae > Streptophyta > Magnoliopsida > Gentianales > Rubiaceae > Cinchona > Cinchona pubescens. The sequence continues at coordinate 2,177,858 of JANKKI010000163.1, forward strand.
CCCATAATAAGGGTCTTTCTTTCACTAATTTTTATTATATTCACCTAAACAGATAAGCAATTAAGTCAGAGTCAAAATGCATTATGAATCAGAGAACAAAAAATAAGAAAAAAAAAAAAACCCAATTCACGATTCACCTAAACATAGATTTTTTAAAATCAAAAGTCATATACAAGAGATGGTAGAACTTGAAAAATATTTTAATAACCTGAAAAAATTCCTAAACACCAGCCGAAAGAATTCTAAATATCAGCCGGTGGTATGTCTTCAAGAAATAACCTTGAAGACCCAAACTCAAAAAAAAAAATGAAAAATATTGAAATCTTTGCCATTAAGAAAAAAAATTAAAAACTAAAAAAATTGGACCTTTCGTTTTGGCTTCCTTGGCTTCTTACAATAGGCATTAACCTACATAAATTAAGCCCAAAAAATGTTAAAAGAAAATATGTTTTTAATTTTAAAAAAAAATAAATCAAAATAATACTTTGTTGGACGATTTACTTACAATATCCTTCAAACATATTCTTTAGTCTCTTCTACCCTATGTAACTTTAGGATGATTTTTGTGTGGAGACTTGCAAGGGGTGATGAAAGGATAAGGAGGAAGGGGGAACGTCTGCCGCTAGAGGGGGGAGAGAAAAAAATGGTGGATAGGGTTTTTCTAAAAAAAATATTAAGAAGGAGAGAAATCTTTCAGGAAACAGAATCTACTCCTCAGATACAGAGGTATAGGGTAGTACTTGTGAGTCAGATGATCCAATGGTCTATAAAATAAGGAAATCTTTTAAAACCATCTCAACCATTCATACATTATCTTCAAAAATTAGTCAGCTACAGATTGCATAAAGTTTGACTGGACAAAAGTTAGTATTTCCAAGGCATTCTATTCACGTATTGACTATAATAATGTCCCTGTACAGTTCTGTTTATTATTGTTAAAGGGTATTTTTGTATTTTCACTGAGAAAAGGCTAAAGTTCTAAGAAATTACATGGCAAAAAGTGTTGAATTGACAAAATTAACCCAATGTAGTCCAATGGATATGCATAAGATGAGGGGCATAAAATGTCATTTTTCAGCCAAAAATTTTTTTTTTAAGGCAGACTCCCTCTCCACATTAGCAGCCACATCAACACCAAATGCCACATGGATGCCACTTGACATGAGGAGGAAACTCCTTATCTTTGTATATATAGTAAGATATAAATCATCATCGAGGGCCTATAATGATTGTGTCTAACTATGACTGTTAACCTTAGTTAAAATAACTTACCCCAACTTACCAAAAATATGCGTTGCTTCTTTTGGAATATTATGAAAAGTAAACTTGCAAAACTAAAACCAAGTAACAAAAATTTTGCTTTAATTTGTTTGCAAATAATAATAATAATAATAATAAAAATAAAGCAATTGCTGAATAACAAGGACATTGATAAACTTGTCGAATAAAATTTTGATTAACTTTTTAAATTTGTCCAAAAGTAACTATTACTATGTAGTAATCCAAATTTTATTTGACAAACATATCATGTGTATTACTACACAATACTTTTCAGTAATCTCAAATTCTTCTTTTATTATTTTTTTGAAAACAAATTAGTCGTAAATATTTTTGTTACTACCTGTATGGTAGGTTAAAATTTTATAAATTTATTGTCACTTAGATAAAGATAGAAGCAACATATATCTTTTTTTACATTGGATTTATGGAGTGACAAATTAATTAGTAGTAATATTTTGTCTAGCAAAGAAACAGGAAGACAATCTAGATTATAATTAGAAATTTAACTAATGTCAACTAAGTTTTAGAGTTTTAAAACACTATAAACCCTTGATTTTAAATTGAATACATACGTTACGAGGAATTGGAGAGGAAGGGTTCCGGAGAGGAGCTCAGTAATGATACTAGGCACTAGTCAAATGTACCTCTACTTGACACAAATTTCTCAAAGCCTCTTAATTGCAACGGTAGAAGAAAATTATAAGCACAGAAGAATAAATGCTTAATTAGCCAGACTCATACTCAGAATGACAATATAGATTAACGTGCAGAAGTTTGATCTTCAGCGGCTTCAGCCTCTGTGAAATGGTAAAAGCTGAAGTTTGATCTTCTTCAATGCTACAAGAACATCTCCTATATTGCTTCTCTCTCTTGGAGACTCCCTTGTGCAATTCAGAGCCACTTTCATGATGGATGAAATGCAATCCAGCTTCTCAATGAACAAAGTGTTCGTCAGCATCTATAATACGAGCTAATCCATCAGGCATAGAATCATTGATCCAGCTTTTCAGGCTCAAATTTTCACTAAACATTTCGTTGTCGGGCTTTGTTCTTGTAAAGACTTCCATCATAATAATTCCAAAACTGTAGACATCGCATTTTGTTGATACTAATCCTTCTGTTCCGTACTCTGAAAACAAAAATATGATCAAATATGGCTAACTAATGTAAATAAAATTTTGGAATTAATTTCCAAGGCATAGGAAGAGAAGCAATTTGTATTTACAAGGAAAAAGCTTCACCTGGTGCGAGATAGCAAATTGTTGCTAGTGTTTGGGTGTGTGTAATGCCGTCATCATGTCCCAACAATTTTGCAATACCAAAATCAGTTAAATGTGCAACCATATCTTGATCGAGCAGGATATTACTAGGCTTTAGATCACAGTGAACCACTGGAGTCGAATAATCGAAATGGACATATTGCAGTGCACTTGCCACAATTGAATCAATCAATATGTCCAATCTTTGCACAATATTGAGAAAATAATTGTGGGACTACAACCATTTCTCGAGACTCCCATTAGGCATGAACTCAAGTACTAATGCTTTGAAGTCAGGGTTAGAGCAACTGGTAATGACTTTTGTGAGGTTCCGATGCCTAAGATTCCTCAGTACTTCACATTCCGTGTCAAAACTCTTTAATGTTCCTTCTTGTTGTAGGTTAAACACTTTAATAGCCACAACCCTGCCATCGTCAAGAATGCCTTTGTAAACAGATCCAAAACTTCCTTTCCCCAACAAGTTGCTCTCATTATACCCCTCAGTTGCTTGCAGAAGTTTGTAATACGAAATTCTTTCTTGTGTTGCAATCAATTGATCATTGATATTTTTTGCCTTCCTCCGGTATCGTAAATAAATAAATCCAAAGCACATTGCACCCCCAACTGCAATCAGTGCCCCAAGTAAAATATACATAGTTTGATGCACCTTCCTATCTCTCATCCTGCTTAACACTGACTTGAAATACTTGGGCATGGGAGGACATGGAACCTGCTAGCTCCACATAGAGCTTCATTAGACATGAAAGATTCACTTGTGAAGTTCCGAAAGGGCCATTGGAAGGAATTTCACCTCTTAACTTGTTAAAGGAGACATTGAAGTACTTAAGATACCGAAAAGTCTCCAATGACATTGGAATGGGACCAGAGAGAGAGTTATGTGATAGATCCAATGATTCTAAGCTCACCATCTTACTAATTGACCCCGGAATCGAACCTTGTAACCCATTGTATGCTAAAGAAAGGTTATGCAAGTCTTGCATATCGCCAATTGTGTTAGGAATTTCACCTGAGAATTGATTCATTGACAAATCTATCGCGGTTGCAGTCTTCAAGTTCCCGATTTCAGGAGGTAGGGAGCCACTCAGGAAATTTGAGGAGAGATTTAGCCTCAAGAGATATATTAGGTTCCATATGCTTCTAGGTAGAGTAGATTTTAAACCTGTGGAATCTAAACGTGAGTCATAGTTGAAGATATCTCAAAGAAGTAACATTTCCTAAGCATTGAGGAATTGATCCCGAAATTTGATTTTGTCCTAGACGTAATGTTCCCAAGTTTTTGAGGTCACAGAAAATGTCCAAGGATACTTTGCTTAGGTTGTTCACGGTAAGATCTAATTGCTGAAGATTCTGCAAATGGTTGATTGAATATGGCATTGATCCAACCAAATGATTATAGGAGAAATCTAAGTTAATCAAACTGCTCAAATTTCCAATTTCATCTGGAATGTTTCCCTTGATATTACACTCGTCAGCAAATAATATTTTAAGGGAAGTAGAAAGATTGCCTATAGAGACAGGAAGAATGCCATTTAGTGCATTATTAGTCACTGATAATACACTCAAACCTTTGCAATTTGCCAAGGAGTGATGAAGCCAAAATCCTCACCAACTAAATTGTTGTCATTTCGAGTAAGTATTCGAAGGAGGCTTAGATCCCCCAGGGAATTGGGAATGGACCCCGTGAACTTGTGTGTAGTTTTGGGAAAGATCTATTTCTCGAAGTTTGGAACAGTTTGTTATTGAGACCGGTATATTCCCACGAAAATTATTTCCGCCTAAATAAAGTAGTTCTAAATTTGGAAGCCCATAACACATACTCGATGGAAGATTGCCCGAAAGTTGTGTGCCCAGAAGTGAAATCATTTGTATCATTGACAAGTTAAAGAATTCAGTGGGTATGGAACCGGTTAGGCTATTGAATTGTAAGAGTAGTTTTTCCAGATTGTATAGATTGCCAATCTGTCTTGGTATTACACCTGACAAAATTGTAGTATTTATGTGCATAAAATAATTAATGTAATTTGTTCACCAAAAATTGAACTTTCGTAATTTAGTCAATTGTTGTACCTATTATGTGGTTACGACCCAAGTCTAGTATTTTCAGCATAGATGAATTACCTATTTCTTTTGGAATTATACCTGCAAAAATGTTAGACAAAGAAAATATGAAGTTCACAACAACTTTCATTGAATTTGAGCTAAGGTCTATTAGCGATCAAGTAGCAAATTGGAATTAACAAAACAGACCAAAAAGAATGAATAAAACAAGACAGACCATCTATTGACCGAGTTCAGTTCTTACAATTAGTAGCTTGAGGTGTGGACGATAAATAAGTGAAAATGAAGCGACCACTGAACAAATGCAGTTGACCAATTACCCATTTATTCATCCGCATCTAGAACAAATAGCCAAAAATAAACAACAACCATTAATGTGCATCTTAGTCTAAACTATTCCATCCGTTTCACTTTATTTGTCGACTTCAGACAATTTTTGTGTTAAATTATCTATTACTTAAAAAATTAAGAAAGTATTAAATATTTTTTTTCAACTTTACCTTAACCACAAGAGTTAATGTATTATACTCTTTTCATCATCTATTGACACTTTTAATTACTTTGGCCAATGTCACAAAACTTCTACTTGACACGAACCCGACGTGCCAAGGCGGAACAAGAAACTTGTGATAGCACCAAAATTCCTTAACACTAGCAACAATTTGCTATTTTGGTCGCCCATCAAACTTTGTCAGCCAACCCATCCCACACTCGTGTTTAGTTTTCACTCGTTTTTGGCAACCGTTGCACACACAAGCACGAAGTTTAGGCAACACACAAGAGCAAAGCACAACAAAATCAAAGTAAACAGCACACAAGTAGATTACGGCCCCAGGCCAAGCCTTGCAACACTTTATTTCCGTTAAAAGCTTACAACGGGACTTTTTACAAATATCTGGTGTGCATAACACTCTTGGCCTAAATCTTCCACGAATTCCCTTTTGCCAAGTCTCTGACTACCAAGTATTTATAGGGAAAATGCGGTTGACAAGCCCAACCGCCTAGCTTTGCTGGACAAATGAAACGCCTACAACTAGGCTGCCTGACCAACTGGCAGCACACATGGCCTGATCATGCCCCAGAAGGTGGTAACTGCCACAACCGCCCACTAAGCACTACTCCACGTGCTGCCAGCACTTCCAGCCATTTTCTCGCACAAACTGCCAACCAGCTCGTCCAAGTTAAAGATCCCACCCAGCCACACGAAGTCCAACTTTCACTGATTTCCAGCTCCCATGCGTGTGCACTGCCCGACGTGCACGCTACCTAACCGTTTCCCATAACTGTCCAGCACGTAGGCAGTCCGTCGCCTACGTTCCTCTGTCAACACTCTTGCCGACCAGCATTGCCACCCACAAGGCTTCACTTGGGCTCCCAGCAATGCCCAAGAATGTGCTACAAGCTATGCCCATCTAGTGTGCATGTGTGCACGGGTCCGTTCGTGCCACTGTCGTTTGACAACATTTACCCAACTCGTTCGTGCCCGTGAGCTGCACCAAGCCAACGTTTGCCAACGTTCGTCCCGAAGCCATACGACCATGCCTAGCACTCATAGGACATGGGAGAAGGTTCCCAGCAATGCCCACAGGCTGCCCTGCCCGCCTGGTGGCCTAGCCTACCGGCCACCCAAGAAGTGGAGTGAGTATACCTTTCCTATATAAGGCTTGGAAAAAAAAATCCCAAGTGACAGCAGTCCAAGCTAATGACACCAATTTATTGAAAACCATTGAAGCCATTAGAGCCATCCTAGACCCCCTCAAAGCTGGTCCCCTTGATGCCAAAACTTTCCTAAGGACTTCCAACACTCCAAGGCATAGTTTGAAACACTTAGCACGCCAACAGCTCAAGTTGGCCCACCTCCGTTTGCCAATCTCACACACTGCCTTGCTGATAAGCAGTCTATCTGGCCGACGTGCAGGCTGTTTGGGGCCAGGCCTGCACGCAGCCTTGCCCATGCATGAAATCATGCCAAAGGGGCTAACAAACCTCCCCCACTTGAAGAGATTGATGCCCTCATCAATGCCTACTGCCAGCCCTCTAGCAATAGCATTTGCCACCCAAACGGAACACCCAGTTGCTGAAGTTTGCACCATTCTCACCACTGTGCAGCTCCCTTGCCTGTTTTCCAGCATGGCTTCAGCAATTCTCCTGTTAATTGGCTAACTTTGTGACTGCAAGCCTCTTTTTTGACTTAGGCTTCGTTTAAGTTGCATTTGCTCGCCTGAACCTTGAATCCCACATCAAGTTTGTCACATTGTCCAGCTACCCTGCCTTTGTTTAGACAATGTACATAGACAACAAAAAGAAGTATACACCATACTCTGCCAACCGCTTAGCAACAACATCAGTCACTTGGCATCCCCGTGCTATAAAATTAAACAAGTAAAACGGAAACTTGAATAATTTATACAAGGACAGAAGCATTTTACCACTTACGTTTCACCCTAGGAACTGGCCGTTGCACATTTTTGAGACCTCATGGAATAGTCTCCGGGCTACGGTAAGAAACCAACACAGCCTGCCTCCATTTTCCCAACCTTGTCGGTTTGGCCAACACATAGCCAAGGCACCATGCACAATGCCCACCCTTTGTCCACACAAAAGACTTGCCTTGGTTTTCCCCGAAACCAAGACCAACACAACAACATCGCACACTCCCCCACTTGTGTTTCGGCTCCAACAATCAACAAGACCCCATGTCCGACTGATTTTGCCCAAGTCTCGTAGTGTTTGTCGTTGCTACGTTCCCAACTGTGCCAACAAGCATCCCATGCCCGTTAATGCCCAACAGCCACACACTGCTAGCACTCTTCTTCCTGACAGCTACCCACTGCCAGCACTCTCTTAGCTAAGCAGCCCACCTCTACTTAGCACCCGGCAATCCCCACTGCCATATCCTTTCACCCGAAGGAACCCTGTGCTAACCAAGCACCTACGAGAGTTGGTTTTTATTGGTGTCGTACACCAACGTCAAAGAACCCATCCTAGCACAAGACAAACCATCCTTGTCAACTACGATGGCACTAAGCTGCTCTCTCTTGGGACATTTCCTTGCCATGTGTGGTCCTTTGCAAATAAAACAACCACCGAACTTGTTAGTTTTATCCCTACCGAAAGGAACCATACTAGCCTCAGTCTCAGTCACCACAGCTTTCTTTTTCTTCTTGTACCTGCCATTACCATGCTTAGGGCCCTTTTCTTTGTGGGAGTTGTTCCCAACATTGTCAGCCTCGTTGGTGACTCGCCTAAAAATCAACCAACCTGTCAGCCGAAGTGATGGCTTGCTGCAAGTTCTGGACACTTTGCCTTTGCAACTCTGCCTGCGCCCACTTCTGTAAACCAACCATGAAATTGAACAACTTGTCGTCCTCCGACATCCCACGAACGTCCAGCATCAAGGAACTAAATTCCTTCACATAGTCTCGAACACTACCCGTGTGTTTCAGCCTTCGTAGTGCCTCCCTTGCAGGCCACGAAGTGTTAGTAGGAACGAATTGCCTTTCGTCACCAGCCCGTGTCCTCCACCAAAGCTTCGCATCACCAGTAAGGTACATGCTTATGATGGACACTTTTTCCTCTTCGGGCACACCCGCTGCCCCGAAGTATTGCTCCATGTCCTAGATGAAGTTCTCCAACTCCTTGGCACTCCTTGCACCATCAAAATGTTTTGGGTCAGGAACTTTTACCTTGGCTCTTAAAGACTGGCTTGTGGAGCTAACTGTGTCCATAATAACAAATGCCTTCTTCAACATAGCCATCTCGGTCTTGCAATCGTGCAAGACTCTCAAATTTGGCATTCCATGCCTGTTCAAGATGTTGGAAATTAGCACGAATAGCCTCAACTGCATCCCTGGTCTCGTCAACGGAAGAACACAGCACATAGCCCTCTGGCAGTTCACCCAACTGCACCATTAGTTGGTCTACCAACACTTCCAACCGCTGAACCCGTTCCACCGTGCCACCAGCCATAGGAGGAACGACCAGAACACTTCAACCAGTGCTCTGATACCACAATTGTCACAAAACTTCTATTTGACACGAACCCGACGTGCCAAGACGGAATAAGAAGCCTGTGATGGCACCCAAATTTTGCCCAGCAAACTTTGGTCAGCCAACCCGTCCCACACTCATGTTTAGTTTTCACTCATTTTTGGCAACCGTTGCACACACAAGCACTCACTAACACACAAGCGCGAAGTTTAGGCAACACACAAGAGCAAAGCACAACAAAACGAAAGTAAACAGCACACAAGCAGATTACGGCCCCAGGCCAACCCTTGCAACACTTTAATTCCGTTAAAAGCTTACAACGGGATTTTTTACAAATATCTAGTGTGCAGAACACTCTTGGCCTAAATCCTCCACGGATTCCCTTTTGCCAAGTCTCTAACTACCAAGTATTTATAGGGAAAATGTAGTTGACAAGCCCAACCGCCTTGCTTTGCTGGACAAATGATACGCCTACAACTAGGCTGCCTAGCCAATTGGCAGCACACATGGCCTGATCATGCCCCAGAAGGTGGTAACTGCCACAACCGCCCACTAAGCACTACTTCACGTGCTGCCAGCACTTCCAGCCATTTTCTCGCACATGCAGCCAACCAGCTAGGCCAAGTTGTCCCACCCAGCCACATGAAGTCCAACTTCTACTGATTTTCAGCTCCCGTGATTGTGCACTGCCCGATGTGCATGCTGCCTATCCGTTTCCTGCAACTGTCCAGCACGTAGGCAGTCTGTCGCCTACGTTCCTCGGTCAACACTCTTGCCGACCAGCCTTGCCACCCACAAGGCTTCACTTGGGCTCCCAGCAGTGCCCAAGAATGTGCCACAAGCTATGCCCATCTGGTGTTCATGTGTGCACGGTTCCGTTCGTGCCACTGTCGTTTGCCAACGTTTACCCAGCTCGTTCGTGCCCGTGAGCTGCACCAAGCCAACGTTTGCCAACGTCCGTCCCGAAGCCATACGACCATGCCTAGCACTCATAGGACATGGGAGAAGGTTCCCGGCAATGTCCACGGGCTGCTCTGCCCGCTTGGTGGCCTAGCCCACCGGCCACCCAGGAAGTGGAGTGAGCATACATTCCCTATATAAGGTTTCGAAAACAAATCCCAAGTGACAGCAGTTGACACCAATTTATTGAAAACCAGTAGAGCCATTCGGGCCACCCTAGATCCCCTCAAAGCTGGTCCCCTTGATGCCAAAACTTCCATAAGGACTTCCAACACACCAAGGCATAGTTTTGAAACACTTAGCACGCCAACGGTTCAAGTCGGCCCACCTCCGTTTGCCAAATCTCGCACACTGCCTTGCCGATAGGCTGCCTGGCCGACGTGCAGGCTGCCAGGCCTGCACCCAGCCTTGTCGATGCGTGAAATCATGCCAAAGGGGCTAACGGCCAACTAGTGGTAATTCCAATACCAAATTTTGAATATTTTTCATTTTTCAAATTCTATTGGCGAAATAACATTGGCAAAAAATTGAACTTTTAAAAAAATTAATTAGTAGTAGTATTAGTACCATATTAATAGATAGGAGGATTATGTATTTAGGAAACATCAATGTAAAAGATGGGTGAATCATTTTGAACTATCATTTTGTAAAATTGAATCAATTTGATATTTTTTTTAAACTAGTATAAGAAAGCACGTGCTTTGCATGTTTGGAAATACTAATTATTTTATTTTTATTGCTATGAATTAAATAGTAAACTATGTTTGGAGAAATTTTGTAGTTCACAAAAGTTTAAAAATTTGTTTAGTTTATTAGTTCAAGCAATTTTATAAAATTTAAATAGTTGTGTATCCTGTTAATAACACATCTACTTTGTAATTTTAAAAATAAAACTCCATTTCCTTGATTGAAAATTATTGAAGAATTATACAATGAATTCATCTGTACTCTATACAACTTCAAATATAGGAAAATTTTAAAGGATTGCTAAATCGGAGTACAATTTATGACATGAAATAGTATTAGAGTTTATTATTACATCCATTATGTAAGTTTAATAATCAAAGAGTGGAGTGCAATCCTGAAAGATGTTGACAATTTTTAGAGTTAATTAGATCACTTTGTTCTCTTTAATTATTCAAATTCTGTCCTAACAACTTTGGATTTATCAAATATTAAAGTATTTGATTATTCTTGAATCCCTAGACATCACTTGGAACCAATTTGAAGGAGACATTCGTATACAAATAATAAATAGCAATTTCTAATTAGGAAACAAAGATCTAATACATAGTTTGCACAACTGTAAGAACTGTATCATAAAAATATAAAAAAAAATGAAAAATATTCTATATTAAATTAACAACTTATGGCGAGAAATTTACTAATTAATCCATTATAATAATAAATAAAAAAAACTATCAGTCTATATAATAGTAAATTGAAAGATAGATATTGAATATTATAGATTTTAATTGTTAGAATAAAACCAACTATATATAGTTGCAATAACTATCAATCTATATAATAATAATTCACTAGTAACAATAGACATTCAGTATTTAGCTTTTATTAGATGAAGTACTCTTTATTAAAATCTAATTAGTAATTGATTTAATATCACTATTTTTTATTATGTAATTGATACGGTTACTAATATTTAATATAAGATATTTATAGATTCAAAGACAATAATAAATTTTTTTGCAAGAAAACAATAATTATCAATTAAGAATTTTAAACTAATATAATTTAAGAACTAATTTTGATTATAAGCAAAGTGTAACTTGAATTAAATAGGTACTAATTATTCAATACATGAAAAAGGGAACTAAAAGAAAAGTAAGAATTGCAAGATAATGGGATTATAGTCTTTTAAGAAAACCAAAATAGATGTGGATCATATTTTTCACCTCCTTTCCTACTCATCTAATAATCGAAAAAGATAGTTTCTGCATCATATTTGTTTTTAATACACCACACACAAATCAAATTCTTTTGTTCATATTCTGGACAGTAAATCGCTTTTATCATTACAAAATCTAGACAATAATATTAGAGGCAAAATAAATGATATTGGGAGAAGGAAGGTGAAGATGGTGATAGTATCTATGAAGGATAATATCTTTGTTAATGCAAGTTTAGATGGTCTTGAGACTTTTTAACCAATTTTATGTCTCCTTTGTTCTTTCCCCCCTCCCCTCCCCCTCTTTGTATCCAAAATAGAAAGATATTTTAGAATTATCCTTTTAGAAAAGTCCAAAACACTTATACATGGTATGCCATATTTTATTTTTTTTTTGTTTAAAGACAATTCCAACTATTATTTAATTAATTCCTAATCTTGAAAATATTTTGTTCCCATACTTGTATACCAATTTATAAAATTCATCCTTAAAAAAAATTATGCCAGATGGATTTTATTCTATACAAAATCTTATTCTAATGATAAATTAATTATCAAGATTGAAAGTATATTTTAAGTTGGAGTACTTTTAAAAGATTAATGATATTTTGGTTGGTTTGAAGGATAAATTAGAAGAGATTTTCAATTTGGAGAGCTGAATTAAGAATTTTTAAATTTAGGGGCCACATTGGGATATTTGTTTTAGTTTGGAGGACTAAATTGAGACGTTTTCAATCTGGAGGACTATATTAGAATATTTTTCAATTTAGTGATCAAATTGAGACATTTTCAATTTAAATGGCCGTATTTAGATTTTTGCTTAGTTTGAAAGGTAAAATGGTATTAAAATCTTTAAAATAACATTGTTTTCCTTCTTTTTCTTTTGTCAAAAAGAATTTTCCTTTTTCTTTTAATAAACTTTTAGTTTCTTTAATTGCATATAATGGTGTCTAGTTTATGAATGTATTCACAACTATCTATATATGTTGTTAATAGTCATATACATAATTTCATTTAATGAGAAATTTTGTTTAACTAATTTATTTTTTAATAATTTTATTTGATATTAATTTTTAATTTCTAAATCTATCTCAGAATTTTACTCTATGAGGATATTTATTCAATTATAAACATAAAGTCTCAAAATGTTAGTTTTATTTCCTGTGTACCTTTTATTATTTTTTACTTCATTCAAATTTATTTCATAATAAGAAATCTTAAAAGTAAATTTTATTTCCTCTTTTAGTCTTTAAGGAGTATTTACATAAATAAAAATTATTTCCTACTCTTCTTTAATTTTTGAAACTTATTCCTAATATTTTTATTACATAAGAAAATTTATTTATTTGCTAATATGAAGTTTTAGAAGTAAGTTCTATTTTTATTTTATTTTTTACTCTTTGAAGAGTACTTACATAAATAGTCTAAAACAATTATTAAAAAAGGTATTTAGATTTGGGTACACAACAAAGTCACTATACTATTATAACAAAAATATCTCGAAAAAAATTAAAATTACTGAATTATAATAATTATTTTAATATAATACAGTATAGATCTTTATGCACTTTAGTTAACAATAAAATTTGAAGGAAGGAGAATGTTTTCACCTTCTAAACTGTTACTGCCCAGAATTACCACCTCAAGCCCCTTCAGATTCCAAGTATCTTTCGGTACGACTCCACTAAAATTGTTGTAAGACAAAGATAGCGTCTGAAGTTGTGAACACTGGCCTAAACTCGATGGTAATTGCCCAAATAACTTGTTTTGTGACAGATTAAGCCACCTGAGCCTCCTTAGATTGTAGCATATATAACCTGGAACGCTACCAGATAGGCTATTGTTCTTAAAAGTAATGTATTCTATCGAAGACATATTGAAAATCTGTTTCGGAATGTTCCCTTGTAAAAAATTACCAGAAAGACGAATAGTAGCTAAGTTTGAAATGTTGGAGATGGAAGGCGGGATAAGAATTCAAGTTGGCTACTCAATGATCCAATCCAACTGGGAAACTCTCCATTGAGATTGTTGTCATCTAAATTAAGCACTTTTAAGAGGCGAAAACGGGCTAATTCGGGTGGCAATTCTCCACGGAAACTGTTAAGACTCATGTCAAGAGAAACGAGAAATGATAGGTTTCCCAACTGTGGAGGTAAATTGCCGGTAAGGCCCATGTTTGAAATATTTAAGGCGGTCACTCTATGATGACGAGAGCCACAGATAACTCCAATCCATTGACAAATAGAGGAGCTAACAGACCAGTTTTCAGACAAAATTTGGTATCTATCTAGTGTAATGTGGGCTCTCAAGGCAAGAAGGCCAGATTGATCAATGGAAATGTTGGAAATGGATAAGGAATTACCACTAGCTGAAAGAACACAGAGGAATAGAAGTCCAAGTGGGAAATGGAAGTGAATTTTCCCCATGATTGTATGCAATTTGCACGAGACAGTTGGAGGAGGGCATTATATAGATGCCTCAGTAGTATTGCATCCAGATTTTTTGATGAATTAAGTATCAATCAGGGAGTGCTGATAAATTATGCAGCTATCCTGTTGACAAGATATCGAGTAGAAGAAAGTGGTATTCAAATAATTCATTGCAAAAATATGATGTTTTCTTATTTTTATTCAAAAGATTATCTTCTATTGACAACGAAGTGTAGTTTAAACAGTAACACAGTTTTTTTTTATTACCTATTGATTATGGGTTCAAACCACTAAAAGGCAAGGGAATAAGTGGATTTTTTCTATTAAAAACAAATAAATTTCTACTTGAACTCATGATTTATGGGTCGCAAGAAAAGCATTTTGTTAAAAAAAAAATGTGATGTTCAATTTTTCTATACTGACTTAACAATTGTTAGGCTTAGACCCACAATTGTCATCAAATTTGCTACATTTCAGATGGATAAAACTCAAGATTAAAAAGTAAAATCTCAAGTCCTCTTGATAACTATAATGGTCCAAAATGATTGCTGATTTGCATGTCCATTCTACTTTGCATAAACATAAATGTGATTGAAAGTTTATAACTTGTAATGAAATAGATTTAATTTACTTTTGCATTTGCAGATTCTTAGCAATTGAAACTTGTATTTAAAGGCATCTATTATTAGTTAGTGGTCCTAATCAGCTGCCATTGTGTTTACTTAAATTAGTCATAGAGTCTGCACAAGCTAACCACAGGTATTTCGTCTTCGGGATGGTTTAGCCAACAGCAATTGATATTTCGAAATTGAATAATCTTCCAATCGTCTTAATTATAACAAAAATATTAGCAATAGTCTTATCTATACTTACTGTATATAAAGCATGAGAAAGAATTCAGTGTGATGTCATTATTTATTTTGCCTAATTTATCTCTATCTTCATAATTATTTCCAATTCATGCCTTTATGTGTAAACAATAACTACCTATTAAACCATCCACTAACTCCATTACAAAATCTTGTCTCCTTTATTATTTCCATTGCATATATTTCCTTTTTTATTTTTTTTAATATAAAATTTTATAAATTTCATATCCATAAAGGTGTACCTTCCCTCCTAGTCATAATTATTAAAGACATAGCCATTAAATACATAGATGTTTGATGTGTAGCATTTATTGCTGAAATTAAGGCGGATCTTTTTTCAACTTTTAACCATTTCCTTAGGCTGGATAGGTATAGAATGCAGCATAATCTCAACCGTGAAATTCTACAAGGATTCCGATTTGAAGGGAGGACCACAAAGAAAGGGAAAACTATGTTAAATTGCTAATAGTCCCCAGATTGCACGTTCGTATTTTATTAGTTTCTCTCATTCAAAATGGTCATGAAATAAAATTTTTCACAAATTCAAAATACACTAGTTTGATCCTTAAAATTCCGACTATATTTTTTCTGAAATAGTCATGGGTGTATCATATACTAAGATAAAACTAGCAACTCACATATTTCTCTCATTCAACACCACATAGATAGTTACTCATATTCAAAATGTTGTAATTTGATCCATCACAAGAGATACAAAAATGTGTCATTTTAGTCTATGCACACAATTAAAGCCACATTTTGATCTAAATTAATCTTGCAGAGCACGAATCAATTTTTAAAGACAAATTAACAATATATAAATCCTAAATACTAAACAACCCACCACTTCAACACCTTCCTTATCCTCCATTCCCACCTCTTGACAACCCTCAACCTTCATTTCCTCTTCCCAAAACTCCCTCCCTCTCCAACCACTCTCTCTCCCTCTCAACCATCTACCCTTGCAACCCCCTTCCTCCCTCTGCCCCTCGTTTCCAGCAACCCGTCTCTTTCTATTCATGCACATTGTATATATATGAATCCAGTTCATTTTCAACAATTTATTTAACAAATCGATTACAAAAATTTTCCAGCCAAATACTATTTATTTTCTTAACCCTTTTAAATCCGCATCTAGCACAAACAAGAAGTTCATTTTGAGCCCTTCTCCATGTTGCACCTTTGAAAAAGTTGGAGTTAAGCTGGCATATCCATGTTAATTCCCATGTCCTTTTATCTGTTCGTCGTTGTTTCTCACGTATTTTCCTCGAGAATTAGCCAAAAATTAAGTTGGGGAGTGATAACTCTTGAAAAATAGAGTTAAGTCTATCCTTATTTACTCAATTTCTATGTTAGTTCTTGAGTTTTTAAATAAGGAAAAAAGATAAATTTAGTTCTTTATCTTTGACGTATTGTTAGCATAAAAAACACACAGCGGAAGATAAATTTATTCAACACATTTAAAAATATGTGAGAGAAGATGAGAAATTACAAAATAACGCACATCGCACTATCATATTGAGACCTGCATAAACCCACGGCATAATAGCCTTACCATTAGGCTAGAATTTCTCTATTCTAAACTCTCTCAACTCAACTCTTCTCAATTGAATAAACTTAACAAACCCTCTATTTATAGGGTAACAAATTTAACAACCAAGAAACCTAGAATCCTAATTAGAATAGGAAATAACAACTCTAAACATAATTGTATTAGGAAACTGTGTTAAAATTACTTAAATAACTAAATTACCAAAACCTAACAATAACATATTTCCTAATTGATAAGGAGTTTGGTTTAATTATACCATCAATGCCTCCCTTAAACCAAACTCTCCATGAGGGTAGATCCACACCATGCATGATTAAAACGATCAAAATTTTTCAACCAATTTTTTTCTACCACACGTATCCATTAATTTGCTTTATTATCTATCATAACAGACCATTTGATCCCTTATCTTTAAAAAAATTAACTAATTTAAGACTTAACTAATTTAAGACTTATAGTAGATCATGGCAAATTAATGGATCAAACTACGTGATAATCATAAACCTGTAGCAGGGTGTGCTGTCAACGAAGTTTGTCTACAATTTCTGTCACAAGTCTTAAATTAGTTAATTTTTTTAAGGATGAAGGACTAAATTGGTCTTTTTAATAGATAAGGGACCAAATTAGTCAATATCTTAAAGATAATGGACTAAATTAGTTTTTGTCCCTTTTAAATAAAGTGCTGTTATAACATTGTCTTTAATATGTTAATGTGTGTTCAAGTGTTTTAGCAAGTTTTGAGTGTTAATTTAGCGATTGTTACTAGTATTCATGTCTTCTTAATCTTTTGTGTAGGCTTGGAGGAAATTATGGTAAGAAAAATGAGTTTTTCCGCGCAAAACTAGTTTAATTCGCAACTCGAAAATCAATTGGGACAATGAGCTATGGCCTGAAAAGGAAAATTTTTATATAGAGCAAGGTGTATGATTTTATTATACACTTTACCGTCTATATTTGCCCACACACTCCAATTTTTTTTAAAAATTTAAAAATTAAAATACTTTATCCACAAGTTAGAGTATATGGAAAAATATGAACCACAAGGTGCATAGTGAGACCATACACCTTGCTTCATACAAGAATTTTCAGAAAATCAAGTACCAGCGCATTCTTCAAGCCAATAATTTTGTGCCACAATCTGTGTTTCAAATTCTATAATCTATATATATATATATAGATGTATGTATATGTTAATATGTGTGTGTGTGTGTGTATTATAGCAAAATCCATTTTGATAAAAGTTATAAGGAGTTGACATTTGGCATATTAGTAAAAAGAAAGCTACTAGGTAAAAAATAGAAGTAAAAAATTAACTATTTAATTAACAATAAATTCAAATTAATTACCTAAATATTATCTTTAACTACCTTTTCTTTTAAATCCTCAATTTATGCACACCTCTTATAGTTTTTTTCCCAAAAAAAAAAGATACAAAATTGCAAGTGTATTCTAAACCATCATATATATTTACGTTGTTAAAAATAAGTTAGGAAAAAAAATTAAGGAAAGGAAAACAAAAATTTCTTAAGGCCAGTGATTTTGGCACTCTAAAATTAGTTTCAAACACTCTTTTTTTATATTTCTTTAACTGAAATGGCTCATATAACCATAACTTATATTCTACAATTATATATCCAAATTACACAAGGCAATAAATGAGTTTCTCCTTATATTAGGCATAATACACTATTTAATAGAAAGGAACTGTCTCTAATAATACCTTCAATAAATTAACACTCCAATAAGTTCAAAAATAATCAATGTGAAATATTATGGACAACTTGAAAGAATTATTAAATAAACCATGCATTCTAATTATAATAGTAAGACCCAATTTAGGATGAACAAAAGGAAATCTTATCAATTCAAAATATCCTAAACCCAAAAAAAAGTTGTAATATATAATTCTTAGCTTTCCAATAATATTTGATTAAATGGATTATCCATCCCAAATTCTCCATTTTTTTTTTTTTTTTTGCTAATTAAGAAAGTTAATGATCTTTTTTAATTGAAAAAAAAGAAAAGAAAATATAATTTACTTTAAGAAAATTGCAAATACCATAATTAGTCTAAAAAATTAATAGACAATTAATAAATATAGAAGGCAATGTTATAACTAGAAATGTATATGGCCATTTAAGTCAATTTTATTAATCAAAATTGATGAAGCATATATATATATATATAAATATATATATATATATATATATATATATATACATTTATAGCAAAACCCCTTTTGACAAAAGTTATAAGGAGTTGACATGTGGCATATTTGGTAAAAAGAAATTTACTTGGTAAAAAATAGAGATGAAAAATCAACTACTTAATTAACAATGAAATTCAAATTAATTACCTAAATATGATCTTTAATTACCTTTTCTTTTAAATCCTCAATTTATGCATGCCTCTTATAGTTTTTTCCCCCAAAAAAAAGATACAAAATTTAAAGTGTATTCTAAATCATCTTATATGTTTACGTTGTTAAAAATAAGTTAGGAAAACAAAAACAAAAAAATTATGCAAAGGAAAACAAAAATTTCTTAAGGCCAATGATTTTGACACTCTAAAATTAGTTTCAAACACTCCATTTTTATATTTCTTTGACTGAAACGACTCATATATTCATAACTTATATTTTACAATTATATGTCAAAATTACCTAACAACAAGGTAGTAAATCAGTTTTTCATTATATTAGGTATAAATACACTATTTAATAGAAACTGTCATCTAATAATACCTACAATAAATTAACACTCCAATAAATTCAAAAATAAAAAGCAATATAAATATTATGGACAACTTGAAAAGATTATTAGGTAAACCATTCATTCTAATTATAATAGTAAGACCCAATTTAGGATGAACAAAAGAAATCTTATCAATTCAAAATATCCTGAACCCAAAAAAAGTTGTAATATATAATTCTTAGCTTTTCAATAATATTTGATTAAATGGATTATCCATCCATCCCAAGTTCTCCATTTTTATTTTTTTTTGCTAATTAAGAAAGTTAATACTCTTTTTTAATTGAAAAAAGAAAAAGAAAATATAATTTACTTTAAGAAAATTGCAAATACCATAATTAGTCTAATAAAACATATAAAAATGTTTCATAAATAGACAATTAATAAAAAAAATTAAGAACAGAAGGCAATGTTATAATTAGAAATGTATATGGTCATTTAAGTCATTTTTATTAATCAAAATTGATGAAGGAGTGTCAAAAACTTTATTTGGATTGCCAAAATTACTAGCCTTTATTAATTATGCAAAACTTTTATTCATATAAATAAGTTTTAAATATATATATATATATATATAAAGGGTTATAATTAATAACTTTCACAAAAGTAGGAAGATTATTAGCCTACTATGTCTAAATAATATCATTCTCGCAACTTAATTACATCCAGTTAATATTTATAAATAATAATTTATTAGATCACAAAAAGACAACAAACTTTTGAGATCAATTTCTTTTCTTTTTTTTCCATCTTCTTGCGAATTCATATTTATTGGAAATTAACTATTAAATGTCAACAAATATTATTTTTAAGTGATTATGTAATTGTAATATTTTTAAAAATAATTTAAATGTTATGAATTATTATGTCTTATCTATTTTTTGGCATCATGTTTATAGGTATGCTTTATATGACGATACTTAAAATCAATTGTTAGAAATATTTTTTTTTTCCTTTTACATGTACAAAATATCTATCATTTTTTATTATATTTCATACATAATTATGACATTTTATCTATATATTTTAATAAAATCAAATACTTATTCACATTTAAAATTTTGTTTTTAAAGTTTATTGGTAGTTATCTACAAACTATTTTATTTAAAGAACACAAATTTTTTTAAATTGATAATACAAATAGACGTAAAATTTGTGATTATCCTATGCACATCATGGGTTCTAAATGTTGAACCTGTGACAATGTAATTATATTATAATGAAAAGTAACTTTAATAAAATATATTCTCCACTTCAATTATGCTTTTTATTGCTAGAAGTGTTCTTTTTCCTTTTCTAATCTAGAAAAAAAAAATACCTCCAACCTTCTTTTTATTATGTGACCTTCACAAATTATTTTCAGAAACTGCATAATTTTAAAATAATATAATTCCAGCACGGGTTGAATACTGGTTATAGTAGATAAAATTGATTTTGTACCATACGTTAAAGCTATCAAAATGCTAGTTTTTAATTTTTGAGAAGTAGAAGAAAAAAAATGTCACGAGGCGCAACAATAGTTTTAGATTTTTTTTTTTTTTTCCCTATCTATCACTATAAGGAACTAAGGATTTTGATATCTTAATTTTTTGACCATTTATATATATACACTATTAAGGTCATTTATTTCCAAATATGTATAAGAGAAACATGGTAGATTCAAACTTTTAAAAATAATAAATCATAGTATTTCATTATTATCATACACATGTCTGAAACAATTTTCAAAATATAATTAATTTTAACGTAAATTTTCAATAATTATTTATAGCTAGGAAAGAAACATAAAGATTTAAGTGTAAATTTAATAATTATATCATGTTCTTACTTTTAGTTTCTGGTGTTGTAAAATTTTTTAATAGTGTTACTTATTTTTATTTGATTTAATTGCTAAAAGCTTTATGTCAACGTTATTAATTTACTAAAATCATTTTATTATAAAAATTACATATATACATATATATATGTGTGTGTGTGTGTATACACATGTATATGTATAATTTTAATAAGAATAACTTATGTATATATATATATAAATATTCTTATCTTCCCGTGCTTGGCACAATTTTTCAAACTAAAAAATTAATCATTAAAAAGTTAAAATGTAATATTCATCCTCATTTAGATACTAAAAATTTACTATAATAGAGCACATAACTAACTCGATACTTTAAATATTCAAAAGTTTTAATTTATCCTTATATTATCAAGTAATACTTAAATAAGAAAATTGATCGATACACATTAATTAAGAATTCTATCATTATAATTACCAAATAATCATTGATTAGGAAAAATAAATATATGTCAAGTATCTTTGATTATGACAAAAATACCACTAATTAAAAATTGTGACACGTACTTCTAAAATGTTGTTTTTATTGATGATATATATCAATAAAATCCTGCTAATTCATACTGAACAAATAATACTTCTAAATATTTAGTTTGATTTGACCATTTACAATTTAAAAAAATTATGTTAATTCACAATCAACAAAATGAGTTTCATCCTCTATTTGATTTTTATGGAACACAATATAGCTGTAAGTTTTCAAAACAATCACATATTTAAGTCATTGTAATATCATTATATATCAAAAAGAAAGTCATTTTAATTTCATTACTGCAATGTACATATCTAAGAGATTTTTTCAACTAATAATTAAGTTATATAGCTACTTTTAATCACTTTTATATGACAAAAATATAAACATTTCAAATGCATACTTATTAATTATATTTATATTTGTTTCTCTCATTTTTATTTTATAATTACTAAAATTTAAAGATATTATTTTTCACTTTGGTTTTTATTTATATTGTTTAATTATTAAGAGTTCTATACAACCATCATTAATTTAATATTTTTTTAAAAATTTTTAGATAATAATAACAATCTCTTAAATGCCAGATTCTTCTAGCCTATAAATGGTGAAGAGGGAGGGCATTTGGGATTATTAGGAATTAGAATTGAGACAAGGACATAGACTTTCTCAGTTTCCGTTTTTTCCCTATTAAGTAATGGCGAGAAACTCTTAGATCTAGGTTGATGTTTATTTTATTCAAATATGCCTATGGATTGTGAACCTTAAAATTCTAGCAAGTAAAATTTTTCACCTTTTATTTAAGGGTTAATCTTACATACATTGTCACTGTAGAAAATTTTTTACATTCTCAGGCGTAAATGCATGTCACATGTACACAAAAATGATATTTGAAAATTGAATAATGTACATGTAGCATACATCCACACCCGTCATATAAAAAATTTTCTACACCAACAGTATATGAAAGATTAATCTTTATTTAATTATATTATCATGTTTACTTTATATGCCTTGTTTTCTTGTTTTTACTTGTTGATTTGCTTTTATTACTTTCATTATGGAGTATGACATTAGTGGGTTAGCGTTAGTTTCAACTTAATTTTATCAGGTTTTGGATTAATCTCATTCAAATACTCGATTTTGGTTAATCTGTTGGACAATTAGTATTGGGCTAATATTAGTAAAGTTTGGAATTCATGCCTACACTCTGTTTCGCATTTACTTAATTAGATGAAATCGCAAGGTAATTCTTAGTTATAGATTGAATAATATTTGGCCCGTCAGTAGGTGAGCTCTAGGTAGAAATTTCATAGGGGGGGGGTGTGTATAAGAGACTGGGGTTCTATGTTCTCATTCTGTGCCAATTACTGATGAGTGGTATATGCTAAGGAATTAGGTACTCCATCAATAGTTGATAAAATTACTTCACCGAAAAATCTGATTTGTTATTTAGTATTTAGAATTTATGTACTATAAAATTTTACATTTAGAAATGTAATATGTGACATGAATGTGAGGATTTTATATAAAAATATGGCCGAAATTTTATTCAAGGATAAACATTATATATTTTGGATTTATAAGGGACTAAAATGTTTCATTTTGAACTGAGGGATTTAAATAAATAAATATATATAAGTGAAATGTATGGGATTGTTTAGGTGATTTACCCAAGCTTTGAATACTATCTTAATTGCTTCTTTGTTGAGATGATCACTTCGGTTCGTTATTGTATGGCTATTGTTAAGTATATTACGTAGTTTAATATATATACCTGAAAAATAATACTATCCTCGGCAAATCTCATGGTGTATTAGTGCTCGTTAAATAAAGACAGATTTGCAGCAAAATGTGTCGAATATACGCCAGTGTGTTTAGCAATCTCTTTCATTTATCAATTAAATATGTTAATAAACAAAAAGCCAAATAACACGCCTTTAAAATTCATCAAATTACCACAAAAGTGATATAAATTTAATGTTATGCGAATCATTAACCTATTACCACTCACCTACACATATAGAGTACTTCCTCTATTTTAAAATAATTGTCACCTTTGATTAGTGTACACAGATTAAGAAAACTATTAAACTGCAGCAATTTTATAAAAAAAAAGTTCGACTAAATTACCGTTTTACATTAATATCTAACTACATAATTCTCCCTCCATTAATATTGCACTAAGAGTAAAAGTTGGAAAAATATCATTATTACTTCCTTGGTTTATATTCTAAAGTAATAGATAATTTGACACAAAATAATTTGTTTTAAGCGATAGTTATTTGAAACGGAAAGAGTAATTTTATTTGAGTTGGGGGAGGTGCAAAATATAAGTGGGGGCTCAAAAGCCTATCTTAGTATTAAAGAACATGAGTTTTCATCTCAAAATCAATTGATAATAAGTGGAGTAGTCCATGAAACTTATTAATTGGTGCATGATCTCTTTGCCTAATCGATGTAGGATATTTGTATTTTAGCATCCCTTCTCACACATAAGAGGGTTAAAACATGAAACTAGAAGTCGTGAGAGGGTTAAAACAAGAAACTTGAAGCCTGGTCCTCACACAGGAGAGGGTTGAAACTAGAAGCTAGAAGCCTAGTCCAAACTAGTTAACACAACTATTGATATGACTGATACCTATGAAATCAACCCCAATACCATAAACAAGATAAGAAGCATTAGGCCAAACCCGTGCAAAAGAGTCCAAGTCATGTGTGGATGGAAAAACACTTTATAGGCTAGTTCTGATACTAGATTAAAGAATATGAACTTTCATCTCAAAATTAATTAGTAATTAGTAGAATAACTCGTGAATCTTATTAATTAGTCTAAGATTTTCTTACTAGTAATGTGGGATATTTGTACTTTAACACTTAGATTGATTTTCAAGGTGATAACTAATGTTATAATTAAGAACAATTTCCAAAACAAAAAAAAAGAACAATTTCCAAAAGTAGGTTTTTTTCTCCCGAATGATGTGAGACCTTTCAAGGCAAGAAGAAATTATTGATCATTGGTAATGTTTGGTCTTTGTGATGGCTAAAGCTTGAGGGAGACTAATGGTAGTTCGTTTTGTCCTTATCGAATGCAAGTTGAGTGTCGGCTATCCGAAACCATGGCAGATTGCAGCCGAAATTAATAAAATATATACTTACTGTCAGCCTAGACAAAGTGAATGCATTGTAAACCACAGTTTGAGAAGTTGGGGCCAGAAGGCTGAGTTGTTGTACGAAAGTGATTGAAAGGCTACACAAGTGAATTTGACACAAATTTACATTCGGAAAAGGGAAAATTGCCAAAATAGTCCTTCAACTTTGGCACTTTAGCCAGAAGAGTCCCTCAACTTTTTTTTTAGCCAGAATAATCCTTCAACTTTTTTTTTAGTCAGAATAGTCCTTCAGCTTTTTTTTTAGCCAGAATAGTCCTTCAACTTTTATTTTTTAGCCAAACAAGTCCTTTTATGGTGTAGTCATAAATTTTTTTTTTTTTTTTATAAATTTCACATGAAAGGACTATCTTGGCTAAAAAATAAAAGTTGGAGGACCATTCTGGCTACAAAAAAAAAGTTGAGGGACTATTTGGCTAAAGTAAAAAAGTTTAAGGACTATTTCAGCGATTTTCCCTT
This sequence comes from Cinchona pubescens, assembly GCA_025175665.1. Lineage (NCBI taxonomy): Eukaryota > Viridiplantae > Streptophyta > Magnoliopsida > Gentianales > Rubiaceae > Cinchona > Cinchona pubescens. Next base: position 2,202,889 of record JANKKI010000163.1, read on the forward strand.
CGGAAAATGATTCCCAAAATTATAAATTTAGATAATTTACTAAACTCAATTCATGTGCCAAAATCATATTCAGTCACTAACTCTTAATTTTAGATATTTGATTAGATTTTATTTTTTTATTGACCGTTTTAATGACATATAAAGTGACTTTAGTTATTTAGTCGGATTTCATTTCATCTTTGGTAAATTTAATAACACATTAATTTGTTTTATCACTTTATATAAATACATTGCTTATATTGACATATACTAATTTTTGCATGAATCCATTGTAAATGGACAAAATCTGGTGTTAATAAGTAAAATGTAACTATGATTTTAACAAACCTACAAACATAATCGAATTAATACACTGACTAATTATTAACCCGTGCAAACTACCCGATGTATTTAATAACTAATTCCTATAATTACTATTGATACAATTCTAGAACTTATATGTACCGGCAACAAAGATATTAAGGAAAAAGACGTCAATCATCCCTGATCTTTGGCTCATGATCTCATTTCGTTCTTGATCTTTTAATTGGTTTTATTTTGCTCCTGGTCTTTGACATTGGATTCTAGAAGACCCCCAAGACAAAAGTCGTCTGTTTTGTAGGTAACAGACGTTAACACATGGTTCGCACGTAACACAAGACATCTGCCATGTTTTTAGGCACTCGATAGAGAAAAAAAAAACTTGACCGCTGACTCTAAACAAAACATGGCCATGAACCCTAAATTGACCCAATCCAATCGATTTAATAGTCAAAGAAATTAATACCTATCTCATTTTCAAGCAAATATAAAGAGAAAGGAGAGATGGCAAGAAAAATGGTGAGAGAGGGATAGACAGATCAGATCCATGAAACTTATTGCAGATGTATAAGATTAACAAAATTGGCTACCTCTTGGATTGATACAAATCTGGCTAGAAGATTCCTAGGATGTGCAAGATATGGTGAAGCAAGTGCATGCAATTTTTTCATGTTGTATGATCCAGAAATTTGTGAGAGATGAAGGATAGTGATACCTGGTCTGATCCGCTCCAAAAATAGGGTTGAAGTTGAGTTGGAAAGTTTCAAAAAAAAAAAAAATGAAGAAACTAGTTTGGTTGATTATATTTTCATGGTATTTCATCCTCTATCTCATGAATATGAAACCCTTCAATGAAAACTAAGGATAGTAATAGATGTGCCAATCTATTGTATTGGGAATTTTATAAGTTTAGTTCTAACTTTTGTTGTTGGAAATTTTATTGTTAGTTCTAGCTTTTGTTGCATTAATGTATTAGTAGAATGTGAAAGCATGGAATGCTTTGTTTTGCAGTCAATTTGTTGTGGCCTTCATATTGTAATGGTGTACTTGGCAATTTGGCTAAATTCAGTTAATTAAGATAATGAATTTTAAATTTCTTACTTAATAATGTTCGATAACCAACAATCATCACCAAAACTAACAATGAAATTAACAAAGATCATTAGAAAATACATATAAGTCAACCTAATAAACCACATTCTAGCTAATAGTAGTGGTCATTACAAATACAAAAGAGAAGTCTACACATACTAGAACTCTAAACTAACACAAAATAGAAGTCTACACAACAGTAGAAGGTAATGTCAAGCCTACACTTTGGCAACAATATATTAGAAGTCTACACTAGTACATAATAGCAAAGTCATTAAATAAAGCACAAAATAAGTTGAAGGTTTTGTCTAGCCAACACTTTGGCAACACAAAAATAAAAGTCATTTCTATTACAAAAATATCCCAACTTGCAAAAGCTCAATCAAAGTCAAAAATCTTCTTGGAATATTATAAGGTGTTTTGGTATCGTAGCTCCTGGTGCCAAGTAGCAATGCCAGTTGGATTTCATATACTTTATTGCTTCTTTGATCCTAGGAGATGGGTACTTAATGATACATCTTGAGCTGGAGGACAATGGGTTGACAGTACTAGTAGCAGAATCTAGAACACTCACATCTTGAGCTGGAGGACGATCAGTTGGCAATGAGGTTCACAACGAGATGGTGGAGTCATAGTACGAGTAGCAAGGGATAGAGGCCTTAGGGGTAATAAGTTGTTATCTTGAGGAGGCTTCGATGGAATCATGGGCCATACCCAATTCTTTTCATTTACATACATGATCCCCTTTCGAAACACATAAGGTGGATGGCTATTCTTTGATGACATGTGCCAGTTTTGGGTTCAGTTCCTCTATTTTGCTGTAAGGTGATCGGCAACCTCGTACAAAGAGTATAAGTTAGAGTTTGGAATTAATTTATATATGTTAAAGAGTCAATGTTTAAACACATAATACGACCTTATTTTCTGATAGGGGTACTTGTGTCTCTTTAGTGCTCACAAGTAGAGCTTCAAGATTGTGCACATCCTTAACAAAAACATGTACTTCATCCTATCCAGGAGCATGTATTTTGTTTTTGTTTCTTCTTCCATTATTTTTTGGTTTCTTGGAGCTGGTAGCTATTTTAGCAAGTTAAGCAAGAGCTGCTGCCATTCACTATCCATTGACATTGGAGCAATTTGGCTCATCTCCAAGACTTGAACGTCTTCATTAAACCAACTTCATTTCTTTCAATTTGCTTTAACCTCAAACAAAGAGCACAAGTTAACAATTGGACTTAATAGGTAATGTGAAGGAATCATTATTGTAACTTACAACCTAATTATCCCCTCTCGTACTATCATGAGTTTCAGCTTCTGCTATGGGCACTTGTTTCACCTCAGTCGTAGCATGTGCATATTCAACCCATGCACCTCCTTGATAGAAGCATCTTTCAATTTATCAAATATTGTACATCTTTTCTATCTTTTTGCAGTTTTTTTTAGTTTCTTGGATCTGGAACATGATTTAGCAGGATGACTAAGAATAATTGAAATTGGGAAACTAACACAATTATCATCAACCTGAAATGACAAAGTAATAGCATGAAAAAGTAGTCAAATTTATAGGATTTTGAAATTGGAACAGGTTGCACAATTTTGAGCAGAGGTGTATAACAGCTATCTGAAACAAAAGTGCTTATCTCCAATACTTGAACATCTTCATTTAGACCAGTTTCAGTTCCTTCAACATGCCCTAAGTCCACCCGTAACCTCAAACAAAGACCACAAGTTAACAATTGGATGTAATAGGTAATGTGAAAGAATCATTATTGTAACACACACAACCTGCCCCTCATCTTGTACAATTATGAGTTTCAACTTTTGCTACGGGCACTTGTTTCGCCTCAGTTGTAGCATGTGCATGTTCAACCTCATGCACCTCCTTGATGAAAGCCTCTTCTGATTCATCAAATACTGCACGTCTTTTCTGTCTGCTTCCCTTTTTTTTTTTTTTGGTTTCTTGAATCTAGCACATGATTTAGCTGGATGACTAAGAGCGGCTAAAATTGGGGGGCTAACACTACTACTATCAACCTGAAATGACAAAGCAGTAGTCATGAAAAATTGTTAACATTTAGAGGAATTTGAAATTGGAACAGGTTCATCAATTTACTACTCTATCTTGAACAATTTCATCAGTTTGTTATTTGGCTTGGGGCACTTGTGTAGCTTCAGTTGTCACATTGGCAATTTCAAAAACTAGAGGTAAACTAACATTATCTGCTGCATTCATATGAGATCAACATTAACATAAAGTCAACCATCTCCTCTTGTGTAGCACCAACCCCATATTCAACTTATTTCTGTCTTCCTCAACTGTGGGCAAGATCTTGTATTCTGACCTACTTCCTTGCAATGCGAACACTTGTTAACCCCTTGCCTATAGCTCTTCAAGTTTCTGCAATTTGTTCTTCGAAGTTTTCTTTACTGGTGAATCGGGATCTCTCCTTCTTGCGTTCTTTGGTCTACTAAGTTGTACCCAATAATGGGAAGGCAATAATGGTGGCATTTTAGTATCTAGCCGCATACGAGGACTGTTGATGGAATTTATGACTGGCTCATATGCACTTAAAAACATCTCCCTAATATAATAGTGACTCGAATATAGCTCAATCTCCTTTCTGTTATCCATAATTGCTCGTATGGCATGTGAGCAAGACATTCCAGACAATTGCCACTTTCTACATGAGTAAGTCCTTACAAGCAACTTAATAACAAGCCTATCACCTCCTAAACAGCAATTTTCAAATTTTTCAACACCAACATATTAGCAACCATATCCAGATGCTACATCTTTGGAAAATTCTAATTTTTTCCTTATTTTTGGGCAGATTGACCACTTATGCCTATGCATCCAATTTCTTTTTTCTTCTATTCTTTTCACTACATAAATCCTCAACCACTCCAACATTACAATTATAGGCAGATTCCTTGCATTTAAAATTCTTGAATTAAAGTTTTCACATAGATTGTTCACAAGCAAATCACACTTTACGTCTGTCCGAAAGTGTGACCTTGTCCAAAATTGTGTATATTCCTGTGACAGCCACGTATGAGCCTGTGGGTGTTCCTCTTTTAGTTTGTCAATAAGAAATTTGTATTTTTGAATATAGGGTGCTTTTGTAATCTTCCACATCTTCTATTTAAGCACAAGACTGGGATTTTCCTTCTTGAAATTGTTGTAAAGAAACATCGCACAATGTCTATGCTCAATGTTGGGAAACAACTCATGTATAGCTGGACATAGACTCTATGAAAAAGTCAACAAAAACAAAAAACTATAGTGAGACACACCATATACTATAATTGTATTTCATGCATAACATAACAATTCATTAGTGTGAAAGGTATATAATACCTTCTACTTATTAGTGATGATTACTCAATCACTACCATCACATATATGAATCTCATTGATGATCAACCTCAAAAACCAGGACCACGAATCCTTGTTTTCAATCTTAACTAAAGCCCAAGCAATTGGATAAAGACCATTATTAGTATCAATTCCAATATCAATTAATAGTTGCCCTCCGTTAGCACCTTTCAAATGGCAGCCATCAACCCCAATTAGCTTTCTACAACCTTCAACAAACCCTTGCTTCAAAGCATCAAAGTAAATATAAATCCTTTGGAACCTGTCAATTTCATTGTCCTCTGTCTTAAGAACAATGGTGGAATCAGTATTTGGTCTTAATAACTCAGCAATGTATTTTTCCAACATAGCAAATTGCTCTTTAACTTTTCCAATCACCTTATCCAATGCTTTCTTCTTTGTTCTAAGCCCTTGATTTTTAGATATGGTCACCGTCTTCTCTTTCTGGACTCAAAACAATAAATGGGAAATAGTTATGTTAGGATCTGACTTGAAGTCATCAACATACCTAATGGTGAACACAGTTCTGGTTCCAAAACCAAACCGTTAAAAATCGACAAATCCGAAACCGGAACCAGAACTGTCAAATCTAGTTCTAGGAACCGGAACCAAAACCGTGTACAAGATTCCGGTTCTGGTTCACCATTTTTTGGAATCAGAACGGAATAAATTAAAAAAAAAAGATCAAATTCAAAATGACCGTAGGTGTGTGATTGTTGGCCTACCAGCCACAGCAAACACACCAACGGTCACTTGATCGTTAGTAACGACCTTATGGTCGTTTCCATTCCAACGACCATAAGGCATAAGCTATCATTCCCTTTTTTTTAATTTTCTAAATTTATCTATAGATACGCCTTCTCGCTACCATTTTTAACACATAATTCCGTCAACTCAATCTCTCTAATTCTCTCAAATACTCTCAAATAGTCTCAATTTTTCATAATCTCTAATATTATTTATCTAATTTTCTATTTATTGTCTATGTATTTACAATCTTAATTTATTTCTTATTATACTATTCAAGTGTCATTTATTTTCTCTAATTTTCATAAATTCTATTAGTTAAGTTCAAATTAATATTTTTAAATGAATAGTCAAAATTCCAATAAAATTTTTATTAATCTTGGAGATGATGTTGAAATAACTCCTGATTCCATAAGTAAATCAACAAAACCTCCCATTTTTAGGCTCCAAAGACTGAAATGTTTACGAAACATTTCACAAAAAAATTAGATAACGAAGGGAATCCTACCAATACAGTGTGTAATTATTGCAAGACTAGCTATAGTTGGAAAAAATGGAGCAGATACAGAATACTAACGAAACACTTGATGAAGGAACATCCGACAAAACTCGACATTGACAAGATGCAATCTCAAATACTAGGGTAGTAGCTTCATCTTCTAATCAAATATTTAAATTTTCTGATCAACAATATAAAACTAGATTAATTAATTTTGTTTGGGTAGAGAACATTAACCATTTAATTTTGGTGAAAAAAATAAATATGTATATTTTCAACAAACGTATATGAATCCACAAGTTAAACGTATGCTTAGAGCAACTTTTACATGTGAAATTTCAAAAATATTATGAAGAACAAAAAAAGATTTTGGTAGATATTTTTTCAAAATTAGAAGGTCGTATTTCAATTTGTAGTGATATTTGGAGTGATCATTGGAATAGGAATTGTTATATGGTTGTAACTGCTCATTAGATTGATAATAATTGGATTATGCAGAAAAAGATAATTGTTTTTCATATATTTAATGAAAGTCACACAACAATGAATATAAATAACATGATTAAAGAGATTTTAGACGAATATGACTTGGTAAATAAAAGTTTTTCAATCAATTTTGATAATACTACTAATAATACTGTATCGATCAGAGATTTAAAAATTACCGTGAACCACAAGTAGAAGGTAAATTTTTTCATATTAGTTGTGCATGTCACATTTTAAATTATTCTAAGTGTCCAAAATGGTTTGAGAACACTTAATGTTTCGGTTGAATCTATTAAGGATACAATTAGTTACCTAATTGACCATCTAAAAATAATGAAAGAATGAGCTAAATTTTGTATTGAGAAATGAAGAAAACCTAAAAAATTTATTCATGATGTTCCAAATCATTGGAACTCAACTTATGATTTACTTAATAGTTCTTTAAAATATACTGATTTATTATGTGAATTTTTTAGAAACAGATATCTTAGTAGTTTTGACTTGCATCATAGTCTATGGGAAATTTGTAGAAAAATGGTAGAAATTTTGCATGTTTTTAAAACTGCTACTTGTACTTTATCTGGTATTTATTTTCCAACATCTCATTTATTTATACTATACTCCATGCATATGATATAGGTAATATTTTAGAAGATAGTGTAAATGACATTATTTTGCAAAGTGATATCATTGATATATTACAAAAATGGCTTAATTATTATTACATACTTCACTTATTTATTTAGATTTGCTTCTGTTTTAGATCCTCATATTAAAATTGCTAGTTTGATGCAATATTTGGAAGCATATTATATTATAATAAATAATATGTCAGAATATATTGTTCTTAAAGACAATGTAGTAGATCCAATTGAAGTTGTTGAAATAACTAAAGAGTGTATTCGTACATTATATAGTGATTATCAAGGTCAAGTTCCGCATACTCATGCCAGTAGTAGTGATAACTAGTAGTAGTCCACAGAATACTACTAGTACTATAAATATCCACCCGTTTAAAAAAATATTACATATTTTGAAAAAGGTAAGGGTGACGCTAGTAGTACGAAACTCGATATTTATCTAACTACTTCTTTTGAATTCCAAGATGTTGACAGCCAGGATCTAAGGGAAGGCAAAGAATTCTAGATATTGGAATGGTGGGGTAATAAGTCAAAATTTTACCCCATTCTTTCTCTTATTACAAAGCAGATTTTAGCAACACCGACGTCAACTGTAGTGGTCGAACAAGTTTAGATATCAGTGCAAGAGGGAGCATTTTGGAAAAGAAACAGTCTTAATTGAGCCTCGACCATTTGGAGATTCAAGCATTATTAGCAAATTAGTACGACGCAAGTATAAGGGATCAGGAGATCGAGATTAAGATCGAAACAAATATAAACAAGAGTGATAAGAGCACTATAGTTGCCTTTTCAAGTGGAACAAACTCGAACAATGAAGAAATTCTTAATGACCTTAGCCTATTATAGTCTTATAGGCCAATGTAATTGATACATTTAATTTTTTCTTAGATTATCTTTTAGTATAAATTATTCAAAATGTATCTTTATTTTAATTTTTAATGGTTCAATAAATAATGCAATAGTGTATTTTTTTTTTTTTCAAAATCAAAGTCTACAAATGAAACATAAATAAAATGTAATTTTTTGTTTCTCATCTTAACTTGTATTATTTTTTAGTATTATAATTTCTAATTTTTTTTATTTGTTATTTTTAAAAAATTTGAAATCGGAACTGGGACCAGAACCGAGATCGGATCCGTGACTGGAACCGAGCGAAATTGGGGAACCGACCGAAATTGGCAGTTCCGGAACTGGAACTAGAACCATCTCCCAAGATTTTGGTTCCGGTTCCACCTTTCCTCAAAATGAGAACCAACAGTTCCGGAATCGTGGACATCACTAAACATACCAATCTGACGCAAGGTTAGAGTTGCAGATCCTAGAACTCCATACTTTTCTGCATGTATGCCTCCTATTGTAAGTTCTAACTTGAATCGTATCAGTGTCAAAGAGACTTTTTGCATAAATTACCTACTTTCGTGGATCAGTACACTTGGCTCTAACTGTCATTGTCATCTTTTATAAACTTCACATCCCTTCTTTCGTTAACTCCATGCATCCTAATTACTTTTTTCAACACATTCTTTGATGGAAATAAGAGACCTGTGTTGAATTGGAGTCCTCTAAATTTGTTTCGGGATTGAACTCTTTGAACTTCTTTTTAGTAGCTCTATTTCCTTCCTCATGAGAGGAACGTCATATACTGTTCAAATCTGACACTGAAGTATAATCCCTAACTGATCCATCACCACTAGCACTACCCTCATCTATGACATTTCGAACAAGTCGCTTACCTTTGAACTTGTAGTTTTAGCACTCTTGAAGGTAGTCCAACTAGCAGCTTCTACTTCTTTATTAACGCCTTTCTCATACAATCTAAGCTTCTACTTCTTCATTAATGCCTTTCTCATACAATCTATCATCTTCATTTGTGCTTGTATAATCAGAATCATGCACTGATCCATTGTAGGTGTCATTTGAATCATCTTCATCATATGATCTTGAGCCTTGAGGTTGATGTGACACCTCTATTGCATCATTTTTTTTTCTCTCTTTGATTGAGGTTCATCTTCTAGGCTAAACAGAAACAACTCAATCATATGAGACTCCGGAATGCAGCAAACCATTTCTTTGACATCCCTATCATTATCAATTATTCTAAGACCAGTCTTAAATGATTCTCTTGGAACCAAATAGTATAACTTAAGATGTTTTGGATAATTTAACCTCATCACAATTTCTTTTAACTTATCTACACAACAAATACTGTCTCTATGAAGTCAAAAAAATCTACTTCCCTTCCAACATAACTACTTTTGGATATGTCGTCAATAGCACCACCATGATGAACTTTAACACTGAAATAGTTTGCCCCTTCACCTATATGATGGACACAACCAAATATATACTCCTTTCGTCCCATTTTATTTGTCATGGTCAAACTTGCACACAGTTTAAGAAAAGTTGATATTTGACCAACTAGTAAAACACATTTTCCATAATTGTCCCTCAATTTAAATTCAAAATTTTGTTAGTTGATTTTGGAGTTCCAAATTTTGAAATGGTGTGTGAGAGTAATTAATGTTGAAATATGAATTTAATGATGTTTTTGGGACTTACATGAAGGGTAAAATAGGTAAAATAATCTTAATATATTTGTTATGTCAAGGAGTGACAAATAATTTGGGACAAACAAAAATAGATGGACGTGACATATAAAATGGGACGGAGGGAGTAATTAGGTTTCTTTTGAGACCAGTAAATAAATCACCATTTATGTAGGGGGCCACACAAAGATAATTGTGCACAACTTTTATGCTTTAATAATAGACAACTTAAACTCTATTGACATGAGCCACAACTGGATCAGGGGACCACACTATACACCACAACAAAGTGATCACAAAAAAAAAGGCCACACACTATACACCACAACAAAGTGGCCACAAAAAAACATACCATAAACAATAGAAAATAAATCATTCTCATAAAATAAAGAAACCCTAATTATTGTAGAACTCCCAAAATAAAATGATAGAAAAAAAGAAAAGAAAAGAAAAACATCTTTCAAGGCAAAATAAACAAATCAACATCTTTTCAAACCAAAACCTTAATATATACAAAGATCACACATAGTCACTTAAATAATATAAAACATAAGGTAAATGAACGATGCCACAATATAAAAAATCAGCATCTTCAAAATGATTTCAATCAAAAATGCATCTAACACATGATTGGGCTGATTTTTTATTCGGGACTATAAACACTTATAGTATGTAATTTCTTCTTCATCGCCACCATTCGAGACTTCATAATCAACTCCATGCTACATCTTCAACTTTAGATTGATGCTATGAAGCATTTAGAGTGCCGATTCTATGTCATTTATGACAGAATACTTTGATGAATTTTGGAGAATTTTTTAGATAAAGAGAAATGAGTATGGACAAGAAAACCTAATCCCCAAATGAAGGAACTCCCAAACTAATCGTGTTTAGAGTCAGCAATCGAGGGGTTTTTTCCTTCCAATACCCCTGCCCTGTGTCACGTGCAAACCATATGTTAAAGTTCATTACCTACAAAATAGACAACTTTTGTCTTGGGGGACTTCTAGAACCCAATGTCAAAGATCAGGGACATAATAGAACTAATTGAAAGATCAGGGACGAAATGGGATCATGGACCAAAGATCAGGGACGATTGGCTTCTTTTACACACCAAGATAATGGCCCCGTATGGATTGGTTTTTTCCTCCAATTTTTTGCTACTTTTTACTTTACTATTTTATTTTTTTTTTTTTGCTACAGTTGTTGAAAGATTTGTTTTTGGTCAGCTCAAAGATTTTTTGGTCAGCTTTTTTACTTTTTTTCCAAAATACTATTCATTATTTTCACAATTCAAAATTTTCTTTCACTATTCATTACTTACACTATTCACCTATACATGTATTTTATTATTCATAAATATTAGCATTAATTTTTTTGTATAATTCATTACTATTCACTGGTCTGAATTTTTTTCTGGCAAAGAAAAAGGGAATGTAGGTTCAAACTTCCGAACCTATATTGGAGAGTTCGAACTATGGGCAAGAAAGTAGAATTTAAACGATATATAAGGTTCGGACATCCAAACCTAGTTTGGGGAGTCTGAACTATAGGCGGGAAAGTAGAGTTTAAAATAGTATATAAGGTTCGGCCTTTTGAACCTCGGTTGAGGATTTTGAACTATGGGTTCTTAGGAAAAGTAAAATTTAAAATAGTTTATAGGGTTTGGACTTCCAAACCTATGTTAGGAGTCCGAACTATGAATAAAAAAACATAAATTTTAACTTGTATTTTTTATTTTATATTAAATAAATACATATTTAGTATATGCATACAGGCATATCTTATTTTTCAATATTTTCAAATTTTAAACGACGAGAAAACAACTAATTTTGTGCGTGATTTTTAATACATGGTTTGACGGTGCAGAAAAAAAAAATGAACGAAATTATGTATTTTAATGTTACTAATTTTATTCAACTTTGGTATGCGTATTTTTTTTTTTAGTACAAAAAAACACTAGAGTAAATTTTAAATTATATTTTTATTTTATATTAAATAAATATATATTTAACATACGTATAAGTCTCATTTTGTGAAATTCAGATTTCAAACGACGAAAAAACAACTACCTTTATGTGTAATTTTAGTACTTAATTTGATTATATGAAAACGAAAGTAAACGAAATTATATATTGACATTATATAATTTCGTTCAAATTTCGTATATGTTTCTTGTCTTTTAGTGCAAAAAAAAAACCTATCCAAACACTTGTAAAAAAAAAAATTATTTGCTTTTTTCACAATCCAATCACTTAGTCAAATTATTTAAATTTTTTCTTATTTTGCAAAGAACTCAAATAATATCACAAATAATACATCAATATAATACTCCAAATAATACAATCCATAAAAGAAATATTCCTTGAATTGGTCTTAGGTGCAAAAAATAATGGTCTTTGGAAATTAATGGAAACCAACTTAATAACAATATAGAACAATAATACTACAGTATATTTTTTTTAGAAACCATAAAGCAACATAATTAACGGATTACAGTCGCATACAATTACATCATATTTGTAAATGGTGTTTTTTCTCGACTTCTCGAGTACAATGATTTTCCTATTTAGGTATAAATTCGATGAAAATTATTCAACGAACGTCTTATTCTGCCCAATACAAAAACATGAAAATTAATATACTACACCCGATATGATTTTATGGCCAAAATAAGGCAAAAACTTAATTGACATGAAAGCATTTTAATGAATCTTCATCTCAATACAGTGTCAAATTAACAAGCCTCGTGGACAGGTTATAAAATGACAAAGAAAAAGGCAGAATGAGGAAGGAAGAAAGAAAAGTCTGTTAAAACAAAATCGTCGCAAATAAACAAACTAAAATGAGATTTCACAGGGTGCATGAAATGTTCTTCCGCGGCAAATAGCTTCTAGGTTTTCACCAGCATATGAACAAAGGGGTGAAACTTCCACACCTGAATTTAAATAGAGAAGACAAGAACTTATTTCAGTTTCCAGTTTCCATATGTTTCTGGTCAGATGAGAAAAGGGGTGTAAAGGAACTATTTGCTAATTCACATTCCCTAATGCGATATTTTGTGATTACAATCACCTAAAAAATTGTAGGCTGGCACGTATGATTTGATTTTACTCTTTGAGATGCAGATGCAGATGCAAGCATCAGAGCTTTTAATAGGAACCCATAAGCAAAATTAGAACCCCTAAAAAATAAAGAATTGGCTAACCAGACTACTACATGTATCACTGTTTAGAAAAAATATATTTGTAAAAATCAATTTACCAGTAGCATATAAGGGCACAGAATGAGTCAAGAAACCACCAGCTGCAACAACCCAACGTGTGTGGAGACGAAGAACAAGCAATCTAGCACTGTCTGGAGTGTCAAAATTTGATCCGTTGGCATTTTTCACTGGTGCAAATTCTTCATCACGTAATACCTATACGATGGAGAAAAGAAGTTCAATGTTTCAGACATCTAGTATGTCTCTTTGATTCCTTTACAATAAGCCATGGTTATTATTTTTGTCACTTAGACAAGAAATTTGGAAGAAAAAAATAACATATCAGACATTTCACGAAGCATAATTACCTCAAAAAGTGCTGTAGAAGGTGCATATGGAAACGCATCAAATATGAACTGCTCTAGTTTGTATCCCAAGGTGTGCCCATGAATTGATGGAAATTTTTTTCTCAGCAAGATGATAGCTGCACTCATATTGTAAAGCTTTCTACATCAGTTCAAAGATGGTAATTGTTGAAAATAGTTAGTACTCTACATAATTAATCCTTCTACTCATGCTTAAAGATGGTTCAGAATTTTTACCGTGCAAAGTAAAAGCCAAAAGAATTCACGAATTCATTTAGGCTACGTTTAGATGCAGGGATTTGGGTGGATTTGGATCCATCATAGGTTATCCAAACAAGTGAGGGTGAAGTTGAAATCCAACCACAAGTGAAAGTGAGATTTTAATGGTTAAAATGAGTGGATTTCAAATCCACCCAAATTTCGTGTCATTCAAATCCAAACATTTCAAATTCTTCCCACAATTCAAATCCACCAATACAAATGCAACCTTACCGAATACAAAGCTTAATTAGTAGAGAATTGTTACGGGCTTCTCCCGAAGTTACAATGACTCAAGATAAGGATACAAAGTGAATATGTATGTAATTTCATCATAAACTATTTCACAATCTTCCTTTAATGTTTCATTGATAAATTTGACTAAAAAAGAAGAATGTGGTGCATCGAGAAAATTAAATAAAGCACTCTAAATATTCAAATCGTGATTAATTATAAAGAAAAAAGAATGGATTTATATCTTCGTAGCATGAGACTTCTAAATGTATCAAGAGAAGTGGAAAACAAGGGGACAGAAAACAAACCATTTGTTTCATATGCAGCATTGAGAATTTCAGCCATCCATTGATAGACAAAGAAAAGAAACAACAAAGCAATGTAAAAGAAGGAAATTAGTACTTAAGAGAAAGATAAAAATTACTGACACGCTGTCTTTCTCCAAACCATTTGCCACTTGGTTCAAAAAATCTAAAGTGAACATATGTAGGCAAACCTGAAAAGGCAACAAGGAACAACAATTCAGAAAGGACAACCACCTAAAGGAACGTATGGAAGTGATATATCTTAAGGACCCCAATCATCAACACAACAGTACCAAAAAAGAGAATAGTTTACAAGGCCTATTCACAAAGGAGACATAGAGATAAAGAATGAGAGGCAAGGAGAGACAATACATTGCTCCAACAAAAGCGAAGGCGACCAGTTTGCTGATTTATAGCACTAGATAAAGATGGGTCCAACTCATGTGTATTCAACCACAGAGAGAGGCCCACCCTTGCCTCGCCGAACAAACACACCAACCTTTTCTTGTGGATACGCCTAAGTTCGGAATAAACAAGAACGTCAATAGATACTTAAGATGTCAAATTTGGACCAGCTATTAATATTGTCAATGGAAACCATCTAAAAGCAGGAAGTATTTCAAAAGTTGTCAAAACCATTACAGATTATCTAGCATAACTTTTCCTATAATCTTATGGTAGATTGAAGGATGATCATTGTAAAGTGCTAAGCCACAGGCAAGGGAAGAAAAACAATGATCACCCCAACATCTTTCTGCTTTGCTGGGGACATAGAAATCAGTGGAAGTAGCTTGCGAAGGACAAGCTGAAGCATAGCTGTATACCATGCTCCTCTAGATCTATCTCCATGCATTGCAAGTACTGCAAATGCTTGAAAGTATCTGAAGGATTGCAACCCCATTAATCCCGTTGAGCATACCCAAGAGGCAGATGAACCAGAATACACAATTTGGGACATTCTGTTAAGCGATAGAGTTGCCTCTTCAAATATTAAATGGTAAAAACTACAGATAACTGTCTTGACAGCAGCATAGTTAATCCAATCATGCAGATTTAGCAGCATTTTGCACTGGACACCTCAGCTTAGATGGAAGCTGTTCTAGAGGTTTTACTAGAAGGGATGGCTCTAGGCAGGAGCCAAGAGTGCGTCTCTCCCCCACAAAACTAGCAAGGGTAAAATTCAGTCAACCAAAATTTGTTCACATTCATGCCACAACACAAGTGTTTGGACTAGAGAAGAAACAGCACTCAAGGAACCCAATTGAAACATGTAATTTTTCAAGATCTTACTTAACATCCAGCATATTTCATGTATGCAGAATGATATCTAATAATTCCTTCACAAGTCCTTGTAATACAAAACTATATGTTTATATTGGACAATTTAGGCTGTAGCAAAGAAAAGTGGTTTTTCAGTCTAAACAATCAACATTTCAAAAACCTAACAGATGTACGAGAAGTCAGGGAGGAGCATAAATAATTCACGCATAAAACCAAGACAAACTCACCTTTCGTACAACTTTTGCAGCAGATGTCACACCTTTATCAATGAAATAACCCAAGAAAGTTGGATCAGCCACTCGGACCTGTTTTTTCAACAATAATCATGCTTCTAATAGAGAATACTTTAACGAACATTAATTGACTGAAAGAAAGAATTGCAGAAAAGAAGTAGCACTCACCAAAGCATTGTCTACCCCATAACAGTCTATATATTTAATACCTCTCATTGACATATCTTCCAACAATCTTGAGAATTTTAATGCTGAAAATCATAATTTGGTGCTCAATTAAACCAACTATTTGCCAAATTCAAATGAAGATGAACTAAATACTGATAAAGATTCAACTACAGGGGTAAGTTCAATTTCATTATACACAACATGCTGTTATTTGTGATAAGTAATATACCTGAATAAACTCCACCATTTCCATCTGGAGACTTTGCGAGCTGGATTTAAGCAAAAACAATATTCTTGTAAACATTATATTCACAGGAATCATATAATAGTTTCTAAAAGAAGTCTTAGAAAGCAAACTACCAAAAACAAATATAGATCTGATATATTATTTCTTCTATCAGTTACTACATTGATAGATGGAAAATGTTCTCAAATGATACAGAGGAGACCTTCTAGGACAACTAGCTATGAGTCACAGTAGGTGTGGTCAGTCTCAAGATCTCCATTGAAGGTAAAATGGGATTATTTGTATGCAGTATGCCTACATGAAATGCAGATTAGAAGTTTGGTGGATAAATAACCAGAGGGGACCTCTTTAAGATATTCCTAATGTCTTTGAATCCATTTTTATGAAACTAACTTATGAGATAAGAGACATGACGACTACAAGGTTCCATTTCTCATCTCAAACTGGAATATCCTGATCCCTTAACAAACATAAAAATATCCATGAAGCAAAAAATTATTTCCCAAACAGCTGACCAAATGGATCCTGAAATTCCTCTCAATCTGTCACATTAAATTTTAATATAAAAGGCACCACTTCCATACAGTTTAATGTTGGACAAGGGACACTAAAATACAAAAGAATCTAGATAAGAGAAACTGAAAATAAGCTGCTGAATGTTGCAGAACTATTTAATATCAGAGAAAACCATAGGAGAGTTCAATTTCCATGGTCCATGAAGCAAATATTGCAATTGTATTGAAGGTTTGATATATATCAATACACAAGATACCCTTCTGTATTTTCCACTTTACTAATATTTCCACTCACATATATTACAATTTGAACAGAAAATATGCATCTTTTTTTTTTTTTCCCCTTTTTTTCATTTTTAAGAAATGCAAGATAATGAATAGTAATAATAGATATCAAGTGTTAATTTATATGATCCCTAATAAGCAATTTGTTAAACATATTCGCTTAACAATAGAACGACTGTATACCAACTATAATCCACATTTCAAACATGATAAGGTGAAGTATAAAACTACTGAGGCTAGAGTTATTTCCTGCAATTTTCATCTGCTAAAACTGTATTGCATAACTGGCCAAAACTAGCCAACAACTTCATACCATAAGCACTTCATAGAATATCCTTTTGTCGAAAATCTACAAGAAAGGATGAGAGACCATAGTGGACCATAAGTAAACAAGAACTGACTCCCAGTGCTAGCAATCAGCCCAGACATGAATCATCAGTTATCAGACTCAAAGGCTGATACAGTTCATAACCTTTTGTACTTCCACATCAATAAGAAGTAGCACAGTCACATAATTGATTGCAGGAAGTAGTCCTTCCCACACAACCGTGGCCTCTATCTCTCATAAAAACTTGCTTAGTTAGCCACAGTACCACATAAATAGGGGCATCAAGTTTGAGAACCTTTTCATGAATCGGGTCACTTTTTTCTTCATCTTATATAATTAATAAAGTTGTTCCTTAAACAGGTAAGCTCTAGTCATGCATATCTGTACCCAACTTGATCTCATGATGATAAACAAGATAAAAACCTTACTCGGAATGGTGTCTCCATGATAAATCTGCCATCCTTTGAAACACAAGGTATCGTGCCCTGCTGGAAGAAGGTAATCTACATCCAAAGATTTCATCTGTGCTGTAAGTAAAAACAATTCAAACAAATCAAATATCCACAACTAAAGAAGCATACTTGATCAGCTTCGAGGCCAAAATATTTATGACTCTCAAAATACTTGCGTGTGGCTTCATCAGTGAAAGGGCTTGTCATTATGTACCAATGTATATGCGGTGTGTTGTTAGAACCTATAGATATCGTCAAGATTAGCATTGCTAGCCAACTAATTTCAAGGTACAGGGAAAATACAAGATGAACTCACCCTCATTTACAGATTGAGAAGCCAATCTTTGCACACACAAAATCCGTTCGGCTTGAAGTTGGAAAAGTGACTTTCCGGATGGAAGTCCAATATCTGAAAAATCAAGTGACATAGTTGTATAAATTATGGAATATTTGTTTAAAAGAAAAGGTTCGCTAACATGATTTAGCTGCACAAGATTTAGAAATAACTAAGTTTTATTATCAATATTTTCTGTTTGACCTACAAAGACTTTTAAAGTTGACAATATAAAAGAGGCACACAAGGTTTAGAGAACTCAGAGAATAGGTGCCGTGCAAGTAGGCTAAAAAGAGAGTGAGGGAAAAGAAACAGACATACATTCTCACCCATCGAGAGATTGTGTAGTAACAAAGTTTAGATGAAACAAAGAGAAGATCTGACAGAGAGCAGCTGACCAGTGCTTTCTCAAATTCATATAATCATAAACTAATTATTAATGCATATGGCAATATAATCTCCACAAATAAAACTTTCAGAGTTATTCAGTCTGATCATAAAGTACATTTTCGGGCTATTAAAGTGGAAAATTTTGAAATTCATTAAATTTCACTGAAGTTTCGTGAAGTTTTAATCACTTACTAAAGCATCCTTTTGGATCTGAACTTCCAAGCCGAGTTCCCTGCAATCAAAAACTCAAGAATGAGGAACACCTTCATGAAAGAGTAGGAAATTATCCAAAAAAATGGCAGCCTAATAGTTCAAATCATAAAACTAAAATAGGGCCTGCAAAATCATTGACGATAACAAGTTAGGCCTATGCATGTAAAACACATTATTTGTATTTTATATATTCCCTGAAACAAAATCTCCTAAATCAAGTAAAAAAATTTCTATTTTGAATTTAATAGCTGGAAGCATAGGTTTTTATGCGAACTATAAATCCAAAGGCAAATAATTAAGGATGCGAAAAGAAATCAAGAAAATCAGCCACTTATGATATCAAATTCGGGTGAGAAAGTACAATTTGTTGAAATCATGAAATATAACAAGGAAAATAGTTTTCCTAGACGTTATCTACCCAAAAATGCAATTTCATAAGCTAAATAATATACACATTTAAGAGCACTTAAATCTTTTGCAAACATTTTTCTGCACTTAAATCTTTGGATAGGATATGAAAGTTTATTTAGTTGATAATGAAGTGCAACTTAGATGGTAAGACACTTCCCCTATGACATAGTGGTCATGGGTATGAGTCACTAAGGGTAGGGAGAGTGGTGGGTTAAAAAAAAGTTTATTTAGTTAAAACAAATTCATTAACACAGTTAAAGCCCCTCCTAAATTGGAGATGGATGTTCAGTACATATAATTACAGGGTCCGCTCACATCCCTGTATAAATATTATCCTGTGGGCTATCTCCTACACAGGAATCTCTTATTTCTTGTTTTACTTTACCCATGAAATGATTACTAAATAAATGTAGCATAAAGTAAGCCAATTATAGTGGAACAGTTTATCAGCCTTCTGTCCTTGTTTTTGTTATTTCCGGAGTTCCATCATGCAATTCTCATTAACAGATCATATCCCAGAAAGCAACATCATAACAACTTCCATCATACCAACCAAGTTAATCATGCACTAAAATATTCACCAAAAACTTTAAATATTTTCGGTTTCTTTTTAAGTCTATTATAAAAATTCAAAAAACAATGCAAAAGCAACTATTAATTACTAAAGCACCAAAGCCAAATGAAATAGTACCTGCCCACCGGATAAGAGCAAAACCGCTAATTTCCCTTCTGAGATGGCTTTCATTCCCATCTTCCACCACCTTTCTCTATCTTCCATTGTCCGCTCCTCCACTGTTGACACATTGGTCTCTGGCACCGGCTCTATCACTGCCGCGGGAAGCCCTGTAAATCATGTATTACTATTTACAATTAGAAAGAATAAACCAATAGAATTCTTGAATTATTCCCAAAATTAACACGCATATAAGAAAAGAGGGAGGGGAACCTTGCGAGTGAAATGAGCATCGAATGATTCGATCGATCCTCGAAAGATCTAGACTCTGTAATAATTTATAACAGCAAATATCAATAAATAACTGGATCAATTGAATCAAATTATCCTAAAATCATTAAAAAAAATCAACTTAAATTTTGCAATCTGAAGTTCTTATATTAAGTTATTATGTTAAAATAATATAATTACCAATATCAAATCCAAATTAAATATTTCAAAAAAAAAAATCATCAAATTTTGCACTATACTAAACAAATAAATCAAAATTTTAAATTATGATCTACAAAAAAAAATTATGAACTGAATTGCAGTGAACTAAATTGACACAGTGAGGATGACCTCGATGTCCTTGACGAGGAGGTCCCGTTCGTCGGGAGAAAGTTCATCCCAGAGGGCAAAAACGTCTTCTTGACCGTAATCTTTGAGCCGCTCGAGGAGTTCCTGTGGTGGAAGAGACGACGTCGCATTGGAGTCCAATACAGGTTCCCTCATCTTAGGAGTTTTTTTTAGCTCTCTAGATCTCTGTCGGTTTCTGTATATAGATCTGTAAAATAGTAGGGTAATATATATAGAGTGAGTAAGGGGGAGAAAGAAAAGAGGGGGAGTGACTGGTGAGTCGACTCGGTGAGCTGTTTGTTTCTGTTTGCGGTTGGTGGTTGGTTATATTAGGGACAGCGGGTGGGGGAGGGAAGGAGATACAGTGGCGAAGAAGACAAGAATCAATCGAGTGAATTAGTTTGAAGTGTGTCAATTTACCAAACTGCTCTTAAGGATTAGATATATTACTTAGGGTGTTTTTAACTCGGGTACGGTTAAATAATAAAACTACAAAGTGGTGAAATCGGTTAGAAATAGGTTGAACCGATAAGCTCCGGTTTCCACACAAAAAATAACCCCATATCAACCAGGTTAACCACCAGCCAACAATTCCAACACATCATTAACCACCAATTTTTAAAAAAGTCAAATCATTTGGTTGAAAATTTTGGAATTTTAATAAATGACGGATATTAAAAATTTGAATCAATTTTGTCTGTTGAGATATCTGAACGATATAGGTGTAGAACCGGCCCTCTCTCAGAGAGGATGGAGGAGTGGACTTAGGCCGTAGGATGGGGATGACCCAAGAGGGAAGAGGTAGGGGTGTTGGTGGGGTTATGGGAGGGAGATGAAGGAGGGGCCGTTAGTAGGGACGGAAAAAGAAAGGCGAAGGAAAAGGGGAAGGGAAAAGGAAGAGGTAGGGAAGGAATTTATTAAGTTTTTAAAGGTTAAAGAAAGCAAAAAAGTTTGTTGCTATTGCAACTTGATCCCACCAACAAAAAACTCCACCGTGTAGACTTAGTGTTATAGAACAAAATTTGGTTCAATATTAAACAAAAAAAAAAAAACAAAAAATGACCGAATGGTTAGATCGGTTTGAATTGTCAGGTCGTTCGATCAATCTCGGTCTGAATTTAAACACTACATTTTACAACTAATGAAAGATTAGATATTACTAAATTTTTTATTAAGTTTTTTTTTTTTTTTTTTTACTTTCCTCCATGATTTGTATAGAAAAAGTTAATTATACTAAAGTTAATTTATCTTAGGTCATGGGTGTTACAACTTGCAATATATTTTTTTTCTTTTTAAGGTTGTCCTGGCAATAAGTTAGACATTCAAATATTCCAAATATATAAGACCGTGCCACACACTTAATATTTAACTAGCGGAGAAAACAGACATTAAGTGTGTTTTAAAAAAAAAATAACAAGAGGAGGAAGTTATATGGGGTAATTATTAGTGATAGTGTAAAATGATATTATTAATGCTAAGAAATGATAAAATGAGAAATTCATTAAGTGAAAAAAAAATAAAAAGAGGAGGAAGTTATGTGAGTAGTTATTAGTGGTGGTGTAAAATGATATTATAATGTTAAGAAATGATAAAATGAAAAGTTTATAAAGTGATAGATTCCAAAAGTGAATCTCCCACCTTATGTATAGTATAGATAAAATAGGAAATTCATAAGATGACAGCTCTAAAAGTGAGTTTTTCACATAGATATATATATATATAAGATTTGAAGTTACTTAAACCACAAATTTTTTGTTTTATAGGGTTCAGAATTAGGAGATAATATAATTTTGTGTATGTATGTGTTATATGCCTGCGTGGTTCAAATTTCTTAATGCCGAAAAAACTTTTCTCAATTTCCAAATTTTTTCTCCAAGCACAAGTGTATGTGGGTTTTGTTCTTGAACAAAATTTCCAATAAAAAAAATATTAGTAATAGGGTAGCAAGAATATAAATGTTTCACTACAAATGTTCCAATCTATTGGAGGCTTTATTTTTTCTTTTTTCTTTTTTGTACTTGAAGATTGGAACCAGAAAAAGGAAAAGAATAGGAACGAATTCTTAGATTGGAATGGGATTTAGGCCCGTGCGCCTTGTCTTTTTAGTAGAGTAGATGGAAATCATGGAATAGGAATCAAGCTTTTTTTTTTTTTTTCTCAATTTTATAAAAAAAAAAAAAAAAAAAAACTAGGAGGAAAATTGATTACCATTCACTTATAACCAGTAAATGTTATTATTGGCACATTTTCAGCAATCAGCGAGCATTCGCTGCTACCTAAATACCTCCAGAATTGAATCCAAATTTCTAATGGACAATGTTTTCGATCTTTGCGGTTAAAGCCAAGACTGTTGAAAAATCAACTTTCTTCTTTTCAAATTTCCTTCTTTCTTCACCTTTTTTAGAAGCAATTTGTTTGGCCGAAACTTGTGATTTATATTTGAGCAACAATAATTACTAGTTTCATACTTGGAAACATTTTTTACTTCTGATTTAATAGAAAAGCAGTTTTGTTAGAAAAAGTTGGCTAATTAAGGTCAATTTCGAAAATAATTTGAGAATAGTATAGTCAAGATTTCTTACGACGTAATACAAATTTTTCGGCCACAACTTACATACATTTCTTTTGAAGAGTCTTCATTTCGATCACTTTTTCTATTTGCTCAAACACCTCATCTTCCATTGCGACAAATAAATCGATAAAGATCTTACATAAAATGTCACTAAACTTAAAATTCAAGCATTTCGGCACTTGTTGGCTTTTATGCCAAATCACCTAATTTTCTGACTTCCTTCGACTAGTCATTCTCATTTCTGTCTCTCAATCTATTCATGCCTTGCTAAATATTAACAAAAGAAGACATTATAATTTGCAATTTCTTCACATAATCCAACTGAATTGAATTTATCTTGATAATACATGGCCTCAAACTAATATGATAATTGTGTTTCTGTCTTTAATCTATTTCTCATTCTTATATTATGATGTAATGATATAAATTGATGCCAAAATTCTCATCCCTTGCGATTTTGGCCGTTGAAAGCGATATGAATATGGAAAGAGGGGTAGGAATACGACAACAAAATATATCTTAGGTGGTAAAAGACTTTTCTTATGATTTATTAATCATTGATTTAAATCACTAAAGGATAAAAAAGAGTTGCTTTTCTTTTTTGAAAACAAAAGGGAATGGGAACATTTGCCCAAAAAAAATGTCCAGAACAATTCTCAAAACATTGTACAAAAAATATGTTGAGTATTAGTACACTTGTCCCAAAAAAAACAAAAACAAATGAAAAAAGTAAATTAAGAGATCAAGATTTAAAATTTTCACTTAAAAATTTATATACAAATCAACTGATGTTTAATGTATCTAGAGATAGGATATTTGTGTTATCATACAGACTTAATACCAAAAAAAAAAAACACATATTGAATTAATTTTAAGTATTAATGCGGTTACAAACATTAAGGCAATCCATGAGTGGATAATATTCATATTTAACATTAAATGTGGCTTATCTAAAAAAAATGTGGATAGTATAAAGGAATGGAAGATGGACATCTTTGGCCAACAAAATGGAAATCCATGAGGGGATAACTGACCAAATAGCAAGTGTGCAACAAGGTGAGTAGTAATTTTGTTGTGTTAAAAAATTAAAAAAAAAAAAAAGAATTACACCAAATACTCATGAGTTGTATAAGTAGTCATAATAATTTTAATATTACAAACTTCATGTGTAGGGCACCTCTATACAAATCAACATTAACACAAATTTGCCAAAATAATATTTTAACAAGTTAAAATCATCATTTTTATTTTTCCCACAAAAGTCAAGCCGTTGACCTAATTCAATTCTTTCTTCATCATTTATTCATATACATTTACTAATTAGGTTAGCAATATCCAATGCAATCCATATAGTTTCTGAGAGGTTAATTACTTAAGAGTGAAGTCCGTGAGTAATGATACCCTCTAAACTCTAAAAAAAAATTAACTACTTAGTATTATTTTTTTAAGGGTTAATAACACTTTACCCCCCTGAACTACGTAGGTAATAACACTTTGCCCCTCTAAACTAAAAAAATTACACTTTACCCCCAATCACATGATTCATCCTTCAAAAATTTTATAATATCATATTAAATGACTTAAATACCCTTATCACTATATTTTGATTTTTGTATTTAAATTTTAATAATGATGTGATAATTATTTAAAAATAATGAAAAATAAATTACATAATATTTTATATATAATCCATATCAATACATACTTGATCAAATTTTTATATTTTGTTATTTTATTTTATTACTATTTTGAATTTAAATGTTTAATTATAATTGTAGAACAATTCCTAAACAGGCTAATTTTCTATTGAAAATTCTTCTTTAAAGATATTGTGTGACAATATATATTTTTTTTTATAAAATTTGTGATTTTTTTTTATGTTTCTTATCATTTTACAATTTTAATATTTGGATGAACCTGTGCAAATTGCAATGTCAAACATAATATAATTCAACATTTTATCACATTTTCACTCACTAATTATTTTGTTATTATATTTTATTATATAATAATTTTTATTATAATATTAGTTTGTTATTATATTTTGTTTTTTTCTAATTCTTTTATACGTATTGAACATCAAAATTAAATATATGAAAAATTAAAATATAATACTAAGGGTATTTTAGTCATTTAACTTGATACTATAAATTTTTTAAAAGATGAATCATGTGATTGGGAGATAAAGTATAATTTTTTTAATTTAAGGAGACAAAGTACAATTAGCTACCTAATTCAGAGGACAAAGTCCATAGTTATTAACCTTATTGAATGAGCACAAGAATATAGTAGTACAATTATAGCACTCAAAAGAATTAGAAAGTCATGTGATCTTTACATTGGATCTATGTCCTATCATGCTCTGGGTCAATATAGGTGGGGCCCTTGAAAAATAACTTTTTTTTCTCTTTTTATTGCCGACTAATTCCACTAATTTCTTGCATAGAATCACGTGACCTCATGGGTACCCGTAAAAGTATGTGCATGAGTTCAGTAATTGTCCTAAGGGTTAATAACACTTTGCCCCCGCGAATAATATGCGTAATTACACTTTATCTCTTGAATTATAAAAATTATACTTTGTCCCCCTATTCACAATATTTATTTTTTCAAAATTTTAAAATATAAAAAAAAATTAGTTAGATAATTAAAATACCCTTGGTATTATATTTTGATTTTTATGTATTTAAATTTTGATAGTGATGTGATAATAATTTAAAAATAAGTACAAATAAACTATATAATATTTCACTATAATCTATATTAGATCAATATTTTTCTTGGTAAAAATTTTAAAATTTTTAGATTTTATTTTATATTATTTTGAATTTGAATGTTTAACTGTAGTGGTATAACATTTCCAAATAGGCTTGTTTTCTATAATTTTTTTTTGTAAAAGTATTATATGAAAATATAATTTTTATAAAACTTTGTAATTTTTTCGATGTCTCTTAGTATTTTATAATTTTAATATTTGATTTAATCTGTATAAATTGCGATGTCGGATATAATTTAATTTAACAATTTTTCACATTTTCATTTCCTAAAGTCCAGGATATCAATATGTTATTATATTTTTTTCCTAATTTTTTTATAACTGTCAAAAATAATTAAATACATAAAAAATCAAAATATAATACAAAGGGTATTGTAGTCATCTAATTAAATTTTCTTGATGTTTTAAAATTTTTAAAAGATGAATAATGTGAATAGGGGCAAAGTGTATATTTCTATAGTTTAAGGATTCAAAGTGTAATTACCCATATAATTCAAGGGGCAAAGTGTTATTAACCCTTATTCTAATAATAGGATAAAAATATTTTAGTGCAAAATGTATTAATAGACAAAGATTATTATGTTGTTCCATACAAGATCATTAAATTATTTATTTTATAAATTTGATCATTAAGTTACGTTAAATGTGTGTTTGGAGTCACACCATCTGCCGACACCATAAAATAGAAGATGTGACTTCAGATACACATTTAAAATAGTTTAATGATTAAATTTATAAAATAAATAGTTTAATAACTTTGTATACAATCATCTAATAATTTAGTGATCATTTGTGTAATTTCCTCAAGATTTTATAGTTTGATATTGAGGACGATTGAGATGGCTATCTCATATGATTTCTAAACTATAAATATCAGCTTTTCCGGTATCAGAAAACAATACATAGGTTCTTATTATGTTCAACACATATGGATTATCTTAATTCAATTGGGTTATGTGTTTTGAGAAAGTTAAAATTATAAATAAATTAAACAGAGAAAGTCCCAAAAACACATTTATAAACTCTTCATCATGAATGATGTAGATAGTGAAAAAAATATATGGAGTTACTATTTTTCTGTCATGTAACATGTTTAAATTAAAAACCATTCTCTATATTTTAAATTATCCATGCATTATTAGAAAAAGTTGAAAACATAAGATTCTTTTCCCAAAAAAAAAAAAAAAAAAAAAAAATTCTTTTCTACTAGGAGTCTTATTTCAAAGGATAGAGTTCAAGTTGAGGGTGTGTGTATATATATATATATATATATATAGGTTGGTTAAGGTTTTGACCCCAATCAGAGGGCCTAAGGACTT
This sequence comes from Cinchona pubescens, assembly GCA_025175665.1. Taxonomy (NCBI): domain Eukaryota; kingdom Viridiplantae; phylum Streptophyta; class Magnoliopsida; order Gentianales; family Rubiaceae; genus Cinchona; species Cinchona pubescens. The sequence continues at coordinate 2,229,758 of JANKKI010000163.1, forward strand.
TAAGAATTTGAGCTGAACAATGTGTTTGAAATTCATGTCCTGTCTTCTTGTTGACTCCAGTGAAAGGTTAGAACCTAACTGATTGGGTACCACAAAGAATATGATAATAATAATCTTGTGATTCTGTCAATGTGGATGGTAGAAAGTTGCAATTTAAGGGTAGGATATTTCTGGCCATTTTAATTGGATCTTCTGGTCAAAAAAGTCAGGCTCTATTTGTGTTACTACTACATAATTTGCAGTTTTAACATACTGGTTTGGTATTTGTGACTGTGAGGGTGTTTGTTTGGCTATAGACGCGGCTACAGTTTCCTTGGCTTGAAATCCAATTGATTGTAACCAGATTTGGATATCCGGTAATGTTGTTGTTTCAATTTCTACCATATTTGCCCAAATTTTTGGTATGGTCAAAGGTAGTTGTTTGGAGGAGGTTGATGTTTGTGTTAACAACTTTACAACAAGAGACACAGAACCTCCTCTCAGCCCAAACCTCCTCTCAGCCCAAAAGACACTTACCTACCTCTTCAAACAAAATTCCTGCTCAATCCCAGTCTAAACATGTTTGTTACAAATGTCATAAGCCTGGACATATTGCCAGATATTATAGATTAAACCAACAACTTCGAGCCCTTAATCTAGAAGATGAAACACTATGTCAAATAACAAATATTCTTCCTGAATATGACAGCCAAAGTTCTAGAGGAACGAAAACTCGGAAGACGATCTTGAAACAGAAGAACACGTAAACCAAATTCACAATGACAATGCTTTGACAGATAGCTCCGATGAAATTGCAGGGAAAGAAACAAACACCATCAACGTTCTTACAAAGAACAAGATCTCCTTTTAGAACTTATCGAACAAATTGTTGAACCCGAAAATGGCAGCTATACCTTACTAGATTCAAAGAATCTTTAAACACCATCCCTATTACTCAACACATACAACCTAACAACCATCCTTAACAGATTTCAAACCAAACACAAACAGTCTATTACTATTCAAGACTTTCAGGCTAAAATAGTATATCTTAAACAAGAAATTAGGCTAATCAAAGCCAAGCAAGATCTAGACAGCCTTATTTTGGAAAGCCTTACTACTAATCCTTTACCAAACAAAATAAATATCCTAGAAACTTCTACTGCTCAACAAAATTCTGATGAGCGGTTTCTTATCCAACTAAATAGAGTAACCTATCAGAAACATGATTATATTCTTATCCAGCTTGAAATCAACAATAATTTTGTTATTGAAACTGAAGCACTATGGGATACAGGAGCTGATCTCAGTTGCATTCAAGAAAAACTTATACCAACCAAATTCTATGAGAAAACAAAAGAAGGATTTCGTGGAGCAAATGGTTCAAAATTGAACATTCAATTCAAACTCTCTGATGTTAAAGTAAAGTTCGAAATGGCCTCTGTCGAAGAAACTTTTCTTTTGGCAAAAGATCTTACTGAAAATGTTATTCTGGGAACAACCTTTATCAACAGATTAATACCCTACACGACAAAATCTGAAAGAATAATCTCTGATAAATATGGTCCATATGCACTTCTACCATTTTCCAGAAAACCAGTTATCAAAGATCTGAATCCTTTATTCCTGAAAGAGCAACAACTATACTTCCTCAAAGAAGAAATATCATTTAGAAGATTGAAAATACAGCTCCAAACACCTCAGATACAGCACAAGATTCAAAACATTCAAAAACAAATTAACCTGTACAAGATATTTGTGCTGAGATACTTACGGCATTCTGGCAACGAAAATAACATACAGTCAACCTACCTTATGATAAGGATTTTGAAGAAACATATATTCCTACAAAAGCTCGTCCTATCCAGATGAACCAAGAGCTTATGGAATATTGTAAACAAGAAATCCAAAATCTTTTGGACAAAAAACTTATTAGGCCAAACAAATCTCCGTGGAGTTGCTCAGTTTTTTATGTGAACAAATAATCAGAAATAGAACGAGGCACACCAAGACTTGTAATAAACTACAAGCCTCTAAACAAGGTTCTCAGGTGGATCAGGCATCCAATTCCAAACAAATAGATCTCCTACAAAGACTTCATTCAGCAAACATATTTTCAAAATTCGATATGAAGTCAGGATTCTGGCAGATTTTGATCCATCCTTCAGACAAATATAAAACAGCATTCACCGTTCCATTTGGTTATTATGAATGGAACGTCATGCTTTTTGGGTTAAATAATGCCCTATCTGATTAAATTCCAAAAGATCATGATATATATACGTAACCCATTCTCAACGTTCATATTGTATACATTGATGATGTTTTAGTCTTCTCATCATCAATAGATCAGCATTTTAAACACCTCAATATCTTTTATCACACCATCAAAACCAATGGTTTGGCTATCTCCAAGAAAAAGATCAACATATTCCAAACTAAGATCCGTTTCCTTGAACATCACATTCATCAAGGAACAATAATCCTAATAGAAAGATTTATCCAGTTTGCAAATAATTTTTCAGACCAAATTCTATATATATATATATATATATATATATGTATGTATGTATGTATGCTTCGGATGGAAATGGCTCAGCCCACATGCATCATTTGATGAAAGCACTATAGGCCAGTCGCCTTTGATGATTAGTTTGCCAACCACGTTTTTCCTCTTCAAAACAATGCCCGCAGTTTGCAAATCAATCAATCAATCTTTCAGGCTTTTTGGCTTCAAGTTGATATATATATATTTATAACTCTTATATATATATATATGTATGTATGTATGTATGTATGTATCCGGTTAATTACATTTTAGTCTTTAAACCTACACTCCAGTCGCACTTTACTCTTTTAACCCAACAATATACACTTTATCCCTTTAAAAGATTCCATATGATAACTAATTAAAAAAGGATGATCTGGACATTTTTTTGACATTATTACCCCCCAAACTTTTACGGAAAAATTACTTTCCCTTTATTTCATCTTTAATGTTTCTAGACAATGCTTTTCTTAAAAAAAAAAAAAAAATCATAACAATAAGAGGATTTTTTGAATTATCACATTTTCTTAATCAATTTATATATTAATTTTCTTCATTCTAAAATGAAATAAAAAATGTAGAACTTTACAACTACTTTTTCTTTGTTTTCTTTGTGGTATCTAAACATATTAATAACAAAATAATTAAGTAAATTTATTTTATTTATTCACATTTTATACTTGATAAAAAAAAATTTGTATGTCTTTTGATGTCGTACAAAAAATAAAGATAATGCACGTATTTAGTTAAGACATATTGTTCTTGCCCTTTATTATTAATTGTGAAATGAAAATATATTTTATACAAAATATATTTAATTAAAAAATTATTTAGTAATTTTATACACATTACCATGTTTAATTCAAGCAAAACGAAAATGAACAGAAAATAGTTGTAAAAAACAATCTCCTTTTTATGTTTAGTTTTATATTAAAGAAAATAATATATAAGTTGATTAAAGAAATTTGACAATTCATGAAATTCTCTCATAGTCTCGAAATAAAAATAAAATAAAATATGTGTAATCATTAGAAATTAAATAAAAGGAGAACAACTTTGCACTCAAATTTTTTGGAGGGCATTTTTGTCAAAATAAATATTCACATCATTTTTTTTAAAATTATTTATATAATGGAATCTTTCAGAGGGGCAAAGTGCATATTATATAAGAGTGTGTGTATGTATATATATGTATATATGTATATATATATATATGTGTGTGTGTGTGTGTGTGTGTCTCTAATATACATATATATATATATATATGTGTGTGTGTGTGTGTGTGTGTGTGTGTGTATATATATGTATGTATGTGTGTGTGTGTGTGTCTATATACATATATATATATGTGTGTGTGTGTGTGTGTGTGTGTGTGTGTGTATATATATATATATATATATACACAATAAACACAGAATTAAACAAATAATTCAGGTGGCTTAGCCAACCATCAAACAGTAAAGCAAAATAAAAACAAAATTTATTAAAAGCTTTAAATAATTACAGAATTGAGGAATACCTCAGGAGAAGTGTTGGTACAACCTACTTCTGCTAGTGGTACTCCGGGAGGAGATGAAGGGGAGAAAAGAAAATTATGACTTGGAAATTTTTTTGAATGCTTCTTACTACTGAAAACATCCTATTTATAGAGAAAATTTACTATTACTACAGTGTCAAATAGTGACCTGTGAACAGTAATTTTTTCGTGATTTATGCCGCTACAGATTCTGATACAAACCGGTATTTTACACTGAACTAGATGATACACCTGTTTTTTCTTTTTTGTAGAAATCTTTTTCTTTGATTTCTTTTCTTTTGGTTTTGATTTTTCTTTTGTCCTTTTGCTGGAAACTTCATGTTTGTCAGAAGAGCTTGAAGTTTCTTCTTTGAGCTGGGAGAGTGTGTCTTCCAGTTGTTTGATGCATGCATCCTTGTTTTTGGTGGAAGCTAACAAGGCAGTGTTTGATGTCCTTTGTTGGAGAAACAGAGCAGTTTCTCTATCTGATGGCAACAAGAATTGTGAATTCTTGGTAAACCATATTTGTACTTGATCCTTATGAGCATTGGTAGCATCATAAGCATCCCACCATACTGATTGATCGAACCTTGTCTTACCAGTAAAGGTGGAAAGGCTGGATTATTGTTCTTAACAAATTCGAACCTCCATTGGAAAATCCATGGTAGTGCAAATTTTGAGAAGAATTGCAGTGTGATTGGCATTGTTGAATTGGGTTGTGAAAACTTTGATTTAAAAAACTCAAAACCTTCTAAAATTGGTAAAGGCAGAATAGATTCATTAGGTCCAATTATAGACCAAAATCTATTAAACCAAATTGGGAAAGAATAGGTTTTATTCTTTTTGAAAAAGAATAAACAAGAGTGTTTATTCTCAATATTTTGGTAGGTGAAGGTATTGAACCAAGCACCTTGATAATCCCAGTAAGAATAACCAGGGATATCTTTGAGACTCAGAACCAGAAAAGGAACGTGTCTGTTAAGATCAGTGCCCCATTCGGATGGTTTGAGAACTTTTAAAATTTGATATGTAGAGTGTGTATAATATGCTTGATTGGCATGCATATTATTCTTTGGAATAAGTGGATTGAGAATCTCTGAGTATGGACTCGTAGAATTCTCTTGTTTTTTGGCTTGAAGATGGTAAAAAATTAAATCCAGTAGGGAGGATTTTTTGGGCAACAATTAAAGGATTGTTGGTGAACCATTCAGGTTCAATTTGGATTAGGGTTTGATAGTCAGTTTTCCTGACATATTGAGATATGTTTGAAGAAACGAATGGTTTTGAAGTTCTGGGTACGTAAGGTACCGTACTTTTTGATGCAGAAGGCATCGTGTTAAGTGTTTGAGGTGATGAGGATGAACTCATCAGAATATTTGGGGCAATACCTGAGTTTGTCCTGGTGGGGACAAAGCTGTTGAGATTGCACCATAGTTTGAAAGCTTTTCCAAGTCGTTGATCGTCTTCGGCAATTTCGCCCAAGTCTTTTTAACTACAACTATACTCCATCTACACCCTGTGTCTCTTATACACATCTAGATGTGTATAAGAGACAGGGGTATGATAGTCTGTCGTCCTGACATAACAGCTTGGAAAAGCTTTCAAACTATGGCTGCAATCTCAACAGCCTTTGTCCCCACCAGGACCTGTCTCTTATACACATCTAGATGTGTATAAGAGACAGCTAAAGATCTTGGCAGCTTTCCAACACTGCTGAATGTTACACTTTTAAGAAACTTGGATCAGATTGAAATTTCAAAATGCATAAAACAATTGCTAAAATTTCTTTTTTAATAGTGGAATAATTCTTTTGGGCATTATTCCAATGTTTAGAATAAAACAGACAATTTGTTCAGAAGTAGAACTTCTTTGTTTTAAAATGCCACCATAGCCAATGTCAGAGGCATCAGTTTCAACAATTTAAATAAACTTGGATTACATAAAACTAAACAAGGTAAATTTTTAACTTGAGTTTTTATGTATTTGACAGTGTCTGTGTGCTTTTGTGTCCATGCAGGAGGATTCTTTCGAAGTCTATCATGCAAAGGTTTTGGCCAAGGCAAAATTATGCCCTATCAACCTGTCTCTTATACAAATCTGATCGTACAGTTGACATCAACTAATTTTTGAAGCAGAATAGTCAGTTGAAAAACTTCATTTATTATATCTAAGTAAATGTTGATATGTTTAAAATGTTATTCTAAATTATCAGAATAGACAAGAACATCATCAATATAAAAAAGAATGAAATTAAGATAAGGATTGAAAATATCATTCATAACCTTTTGAAATTCAGAAGGTGCATTTTTTAGGCCAAAAGGCATTACATTCCACTCATATTGACCAAAAGGGATTGTGAATGCAGTTTTGTACCTATCAGAAGGGTGGATTTGGATTTGCCAAAATTCAGACTTCAAGTCTTAATTTTGAAAAAATTGAAGAAGCATGCTTGGATCTATGAAGCAAGTCCTTTTTGTTTGGAATAGGGAACCTAATCCATTGTAAAACTTTGTTCAACAAATTGTAATAGATGTTCTAAGCGAGGAACACCTCGTTCAATCTGAAGTTTTTGTTAACATAAAATGCAGCACAGCTCCAATACACATTGGCAAATCCTTGATGATCTTTTTAGAAAGGAGATCATCTATTTCCTTTTTGCAGAATTCCAGAAGCTCTTGATTCATCTGAATAGTCATTTTGCTTCAGGCTAGATCTAACTCTGAAAATTCTTTTTCATATGGTAAAGTAACCACATGTTGCTTTCTATTCCAGAAGGCAGTTGGAATAGCAGCACAAACCTGAGTTTCAATTTTGTTTTGCAAATCATGAATCTTAGTTTTGAAAACTGGATCTTTTAATTGATTTTGAAGACGTTCAAATTTAAGATCTTTTTTCAAAAAATTGATTTGATTTATTTTCATTTGCAAAGTATTGGGAATTTTTTCAAAAGCTGGAAATTTGAAAGGACAAGATGAATTGATTTCTTCCTAAGGAGTTGATAATGATACCCTGGAAATTAGTAGTATAAGGTATCAGATAAGCTGTCTCTTATAACACCAAGAATCACTCCTGTCTGATATTCAGCAAGTAAAAGGTATTGTAGGGAAGCTACAATCCGAATATCTGACTTCTACATCAAATAATTTGAATTTGACTTCCAAAGATTCACCATTAGCACTGCTAATGCGTTCTTTGGTCTTTTGAAAATACTTTGCAGGAATTAAACCTTCATGAATGTAATTTAAATCTGCGCCAGTATCAACTAATGCAGTAGCATCAATAAAAAGTTCATTATTAATAACCAAAGTAATTTGAATAAGAAATTTGAGAACAGTTACTCTATTTAAAATGTTTAAAAATTGTTCTTTTGATTTTTCAATAATCTGATCAGGTGGAATCACTTGTTCAGATAAAACTTGACTTTCAGGAACTTGAGAGGTTGGAGGAGTTTCAACAAAAACTTGTTTTGAACATTGGGACTATAAAGTTGGAGAGAATGAATGACCATTTGGTCAATCTGCTGCTGAGCTTTAATCTCTCTAACTTCTTGTTTTAAGAAAGCAATTTTAGACTGTAAATCCTGGATTGAAACCTTCTTAAAACTTTGATTTGGAAATCTGTTTAAAATATCCGTAAGATTGTAAGTATTTAAAACCTTGGGATGTTTAACCAAAGGATTTGAAGAAGAAACTTGATTTTGAAAATCATTTGTTTCAAGAGTTTGTTTGTATCTTTGTAAATATAAATGGCGAAGTTCAGAATCAGGAAATTTTTCAATCATATCAAGAATAAGATCCTGTTCTCTAGTCAAAACATTGATTTGAGGAGTTTCAGAAGAAACTGAAGCTTTGCTGGAAGAGGAAGAGGAAGAACTTAAGTCATCATCTTCTAAGGCATTAATAAGATTGTCTTCTTCGAAATTAGAATCAGAATCACTGACATCTAAGAGAAGATTGTTTAGCTGATTGACAACTGAATCTTCTAATTTTAGATAAAGATTAAGCCTTTTTACAAACTTGCAAAATCTGGCAATATGTCCAAGTTTCTTACATTTGTAACAAACAGCAGTATTGGAATTTGGTAAAGCAGGAATAGGGTTTTTGGTAGGAAGATTAGATTTTGGCAGGAATAGGGTTTTTAGGGGTCCCCGGTTATCCTCTTGGTATCAGAGCCAGAGGGGGAAGTAGGGTGACAACTATGAACCTCTGATGTTAATGTTAGGCTAGATTATCTTCTTATGTTAGATCTGATATCTGGTGATGGTATATAGGGCGTTTACTTATACCTTAAAGGTTATCATGACGCTGAGTTTACTCGGCAGGAAGCCCACGTACCTAACCAGTTGATTATTTATGTTAAATATTTAAGAATATCATAGATCTGTTAGATCTTTAGTTAATTTTAACATTCATGTAAGATCTTGTTGGTCCTATGGGATATGACTCTGTTGCCGTTTAGTCGACGAACAGGCGTTGAGGTTTGATAGGTCCTCTACCCATAGAGTGATAAGGACTTGTTCTTGCAAAGATCTAGACTGAATGTTAATATTTGCATAAAGATCTATTGATCTGGGTTATGCTTTTATATTTATAATAAATAATTGATACCAGCTTAAACATAATCAGATAGATCTAAAACAAACATTAACATGGTTGGTTTATAATTTTCATCCTATGAAACCCGAAGGTTTCTGTGCCAAAGGGAACAAGGGGGTACAACCATACCTGCATTTTCGTTTTATTTTCTGCATTTTATCTTATTTTGCATTTTGTATTTTATTTATTTTAATTATGAGTGCTTTCTTCAGATCTAATTCTAGATCTTCTCAAGCCTCCTCATCCTCTTCTTCAAATCCTTCTTCTCTTAAAGAAGAAATCAATTTCTCTGATATTTCTCAATCTTTAGATAATTGGAAAATTCCCAATCATCCTTCAAAAGAAATTTACAAAAATAATAAATGGAGTTTTTCAACTGACTATTCTGTCAAAACTGTTGAACAAACCATCCCTCTCAGTCTGGAATATGACGAGATCAAATTGCTTTCGAAAAAATTTCCAAGTCATAATTTTCTTTTCTCCCCTTCCTCTCCTCCCGGAGTACCACTAGCAGAAGTAGGTTGTACCAACACTTCTCCTGAGGTATTCCTCAATTCTGTAATTATTTAAAACTTTTAATAAATTTTGTTTTTATTTTGCTTTACTGTTTGATGGTTGGCTAAGCCACCTGAATTATTTGTTTAATTCTGTGTTTATTTTGGCTCCCTTGTCCCTTACCCTTCTTCCTCTAGGTTTTTAGGGGTCCCCGGTTATCCTCTTGGTATCAGAGCCAGAGGGGGAAGTAGGGTGACAACTATGAACCTCTGATGTTAATGTTAGGCTAGATTATCTTTCCTAAATTTGTGTCTGGGTTTCCTATAAGGTTTACTATAGGAAGGTTTGGAAGATTTGTGAATCTTAAGTTTGTTTCTACGTTTGATTTTGGTTTCACAAGAAGGAAGACCAAATTGTTCACAGAAAGAACCTAAATCCTTCCTACGTTGGTTTCTATCTTTGGCTAATTGCCTCATCATTTTGTCTTGTCGACAAACTTTCATGGCAACTTGTTGGATCATGGAATTGAGTTCACCATAGGTGATATTTTGGTATGGCACAATGCCATTGTGCTGGGTTTGGAGTTCTTCACGAACTAAGTCTCTAAGGGATTTGGGAAGACCATCAAGGAATTTTTCTTTCCAATATGGAAGATTTCCATCAGGTCTGGTGTAAATCCTAGTTAGGAAGGTATCCTTATACCATCTAAACTCAGAGAGCTTTTTGCACTTAAGATTGTTAAGGATTTCAGTAGACTTTTCTCTAAAAATTCCTGGATTACCTATGAAGGTTTTGGCAATTGAGAAGATGAGTGTAGAAACAGCATCTAAAATGGTTTGACCATAGTTATCTCTAATGACATTACCCTCAGGGTCAATTCTAATGGCATCAAAGATATTGTCTCTATCGTTTTGGGATAGATGCTCGTCCCACCAACCTTTGAAGTTGTCCAGTAAATTCGGCAACTAAGATATGGGCTGTGAGCTGGTCAGTGCAGTTGTGTGCAGTTTTGTAAGCAGTGGCCACCATGGTCATCTGTTGGAGTTTGGAAGTGATATTATACTCAGACGTGCCATCTATGTTCCATTCATAGATATTATTGGCATTGTAAGAGTTCTGAATCACATTGGGTTGTTCTTCAAGAAGAACATCAGGATGGGTAGCTCTAGGATAGTAAAACTTATTGGATTTCTTCCAAAAACTAGAAGATGGTTGAATTCTAAGCTTAAAGATATCATTAGACTCAGGCTTAAGAATTTGAGGGATTGACTCAGAATCAGAAGCAGGTTTGACTCTATCTATAACAGAGATAGATGTTTTCTGTTTGTCATCCTTAGTTTTGGAAGTAGAAGTTTCAGGAATGTAAACTAACTTAATAGCTTGTTCTATCCTGTCTATCCTATTTTGTAATTCATCGCTAATCTTAGGGCTAGAAATCTGAGTCCTAAGTTGACTAGGATATATTTCATAAAGCTTAAAGATAGGAGTATCTAAAGCTGATTTGTAACCAGAAGGTTGTTTTATTGAAGAAGCAACAACTGGTAGTGAAATGGAAGAAGTTGAAGGTGGAATCTTGACAGAGAGATGTTCACCAATAACTTGTAAATATTTATTTGTAAAATTGTTTTGTTCAATTATTGGTAAAAGATCTTCATTTGAAACTGCAGTTTTAGCTTTAAAAGGTGCAGCATAAATTAAAGCATTGTTTACCAAAAATTCAAATTTTCTATTCGGAGGGAAATCAGAATGAACTTTTTCCCCACTCGAGATTTGCCAAGCTTTGGTCATAAAAATTGATTGAGCAAAAGGATACTCAATTTTGCTTTGTTCAATTCTCCAGAAAACCAATCAAAGAACTGAACATGAATTTGATAATGGTTTAGAAAAGCATAAAATTCTTCTTGAATTTTAGTTCTTTTTTTATCTTTATAGTTTTCAAAAAATCATTGTTTTCTTACTTCATTATGAGATGTGCATAAAACTCATTACGAAGCATTTCTTTGTTAATTTAAAAATTTGATTCAACAGTTAAAACATTTATCTCTGCGTCAAGTCCAGAAGGATTAAGACTAGAGTAAGTTGGAGAATTGACCAAATCATCATCTTCCTGTTGGACAGTGTAACTGGCCTGTGGAAAATTAGATTCTGGTCTCATTCCATGGATTTGGGTATTAACAGAAGAGACAGAGTGCCTAGCACTTTGTGGGTTCTGAAAATCACTAGTTGAAGTACTAGAATGCCTAGGAGGAATAAACCTAGCACTATTTGTTCTATTGAAGGAAATTTCTACTGAACCAGTAGAGAATTGTCTAATGTTTGAGACTAAGGTATTCTTAGCAGGGACTGGAGGCAAAGCCTCTGGAAGTAACCAATTTTGAGGAAGGGATACTTGATCCCAAGAGATTGGTTTGGGAACAGATAGGTGAGATCTGTTCGAATCAGTTTGAAAAAGAATAGTTTCACCTTTCTTTTGAGTTCATTGGTAAGAGCTCTAGAATTAAAAGCGGAGTTCATAACTTTGTATTGAAGTCTAAAAATAATAGCAACTGGTAAAGATCCAGTTTTAGTTTTATAATTTGAAGTCTTAACATTTAAAGTTAAGGAATCTAAAATATTTGGATCATTTAAAGAAACTGAAAAGTTTGGAAAACAATCGAAATAAACAGGACCACCACATAGGCTGGTTTCAACCATGCCAAGTAGTGAATCATTGAAATCTAGAAATCTGGCATCTCTTAAACATAGTAAAAGAGACGTATCCAGACCTTCTCTAGATAAAGGTTTTGCAGCAATTTGAACAAGTCCAAAATGTAAATAATGGTATTTTTGTTTAAAACTTTCAATTGATTTTTTAGAAAGCAATTTGATCTCGTCATATTCAGATCGAGAGGGATGGTTTGTTCAATGATTTTGAGAATATTAGTTGAAAAACTCCATCTAGAAAGTTTTGGAGATCCTCTTTAAGGATGTCTTTAACATTTTCCAGATATCTAAATTGTATTGAGACAATATCAGAGAAATTGATTTCTTCTTTAAGAGAATCTAAGGATTTGAAGAGAGAGGATGAGGAGGCTTGAGAAGATCTAGAATTAGATCTGAAGAAAGCACTCATAATTAAAATAAATAAAATACAAAATGCAAAATAAGATAAAATGCAGAAAATAAAATGAAAATGCAGGTATGGTTGTACCCCCTTGTTCCCTTTGGCACAGAAACCTTCGGGTTTCATAGGATGAAAATTATAAACCAACCATGTTAATGTTTGTTTTAGATCTATCTGATTATGTTTAAGCTGATATCAATTATTTATTATAAATATAAAAGCATAACCCAGATCAATAGATCTTTATGCAAATCTTAACATTCAGTCTAGATCTTTGCAAGAACAAGTCCTTACACTCTATGGGTAGAGGACCTATCAAACCTCAACGCCTGTCGGCTAAACGGCAACAGAGTCATATCCCATAGGACCAACAAGATCTTACATGAATGTTAAAATTGTTAACTAAAGATCTAACAGATCTATGATATTCTTAAATATTTAACATAAATAATCAACTGGTTAGGTACGTGGGCTTCCTGCTGAGTAAACTCAGCGTCATGATAACCTTTAAGGTATAAGTAAACGCCCTATATACCATCACCAGATATCAGATCTAACATAAGAAGATAATCTAGCCTAACATTAACATCAGAGGTTCATAGTTGTCACCCTACTTCCCCCTCTGGCTTTGACATATATATATATATATATATACACACACATATATATGTGTGTGTGTGTGCGTGTAAATATATATATGTATATATATATATAGAGAGAGAGAGAGAGGCTTCAATTCCTCCTTTCTTAACTTTAATGTTGAGGTAAATATACAGAAGTATAGTATAGTTTTAACTTAAGTCTCAATGTTGAGGTAAGAAACATATAGGATCACTATGTTAAATGAGGATACTGGGAATCAAATGAGGGGTCACTATAAAAAAGTAGATTATTGGAGGAGTGGAAGTAATGAATTTAGACGGTGGGGGAAGCATTCAAGTAATTTAGCATTTTTGTTGAGAAAAGTGGTAATTTTATTATGACGAATAAAATAAAAATGAGGATTGAAAAGATATCATAAAGTTCAACCAGCGTCATAATTTTAAGGTTTTAAGATTAGTTTTTTTTTATATAAAAAAAATTTACTTTAATTGGTTTGCATGACTGGTGTTGTTGCTATCATCAACCATAGCTTAGTTTGATTTTCATCTTTGCCGTCAAGATGAAAGTATCTATGCTTTAAAAACTTTGTAGTTACATACTGTTGAATCCAAAGAATCCTATTAGGATTTGTCGATGTAACAAGTTATTTTTTTGGCAATTTATACTAGTTAACATTCATCAGTAAAGGTTTTAAAATTTGAGCATATATACTGCTGTTCTGGAATATAAACCAAAGTTTGTTTTGTTTTAGGCCTGCAACTTGTACAATAGGTTTCATCTTTAAAAAAAAATAACGTAATATCTAAATTAATATAAATAAATAACGCGTGATTACCAAAAATAATGAATAAGACGAAAAACTGTTATGTGGCTTTAAGGAGAGTTATGTAATCTTGGTCTTATAAATAGAGACCTTAGACTTTGGGCTTTACGTACCAAGCACTGAATATAAGAGAGTTTAGTGGGCTATTGGGTTTTATTGGTCATTAAGTCTTTTGTCTTTATTTTGGCTTTTCTTGTATTTTTTGTACTAGTGCTTTTGTGGATTTAGGAGCACTCTCCTAAAACTTTTGTATTCTTCTCATTTAGTAAAATTTTGATTTTAATTTTGCTCACCTTCGCCCATGGACGTAGGTCTTTCGATTAACCACATAAATTTGGTGTCTCTTTTATTTTCTCCCACGTAAATCTGGTGTCTCTTTTATTTTCTCTATTATTTGTTATCGTTTGTTTCGGATTGGTTTCAAACTTTTGCCAATTTCTTGGGACACTTCCTAACAAACTGGTATCCAGGAAAGTTTTGAGACATTATGACGATAGAAAAGACCCATGTAGAGAAATTTGACCGGAGTGTCAACTTCGAGATGTGGCAGCTCAAGATGGAAGCTATCCTGATCCAAGATTAGCAGCTCAAGATGGAAGCTATCCAGATCTAAGATGATGTGGACATAGAGCTTCATGGAGTGGAGAAAAGCCAGAGAAGATGTCGGTGAAGGATTTTGAGGACCTTGATAAAAAGGCCAGATCATGTATTATCCTAAATCTCTCTGATGAGGTTTTAAGGGAGGTCGCTACTGAGACGACAGCTAAAGATATGTGGGATAAATTGTAAACTTTGTATATGAAGAAGACAATTAAGAATCGACTCTATTTAAAATAAACCCTTTACATGCTTCAGATGACTAAAGGTACATTTATACTCTCACATCTTGATAAATTTGATTCCATTGTCATGGATTTAGGGAATATAGATGTGAAAATTGATGATGAGGATCAAGCCCTTTTGTTGTTATGTTCCCTTCCCCTATCATTTAAATATTTTTGTGATACTATGCTATTTATGGTAAAGAAACAATCTCATATCGTAAAATTAAATCTACTTTAAAATCTAAAGAACAAATTGATAGGGATATAACTGGAAAAATTGGTAGAAATCAAGTTGACGGCTTGGTTACCAGGGATAGATCTGAAAGGAGAGATTTTGACAATAGTAAATCAAAATTTAGATATAAATCCAGACATAAAAATATGGTATGCAATTATTATCGTAAAAAGGGACACATTAAATCTGAATGCTTCAGGTTGAAAAATAAAGATAAGAATACAGAGAAATCTAACCAGAAAAATAATGATACTGTCGAGGTTAGAGTTGCAGCTGATCAGAGTGATGAAATTTTTTTTTTTTGTCACTGATGATAGAACAAGGTGTAAAAATGAGTGAATTTTATATTTGGGGTGCACTTATCACAAGTCCCAATTGGGATTTATTTTTCACTTATGAATCTTGTAATGGTGGAATTATTTTTATGGGCAATAATGTCGTTTATGATGTTGTTGATAAGGGTATCAATCTGAATTAAAATGCATGTTGGTATTATGAGGACACTCACTAATGTTAGACATGTTTCTGATTTGAAAAAAAATCTCACCTCTTTAGGTACCTTAAAATCTCTTAGGTGCAAATATGTAGTAGAATGTGGAGTTATGAAAGTCTGTAAGGGTGCTCCTGTTATTATGAAAACTTGCAGGTTTGGTACTTTGTACATTTTGCAGGGTTCTACTGTCACAAGTTCCGCAACAGTCTCTTCATCATCTTTATCCGATTCTGATATCAACAAATTATGGCATATGCGTTTGGGGTACATGAGCGAGAAGGCTTGACTATATTGAGCAAAAGAGGACTTCTTTTTGGGCAGCGTACCGGAGCGATGAATTTTTGTAAATATTGTGTCTTTGGGAAACAGAAGAGAGTCAGATTCAGTTCACCAACAATCCACAGGACAAAAGGTACTTTAAATTGTATCTATTCTGATCTTTCGACCTAACTCGTGTTCCATCTAAGGGTGGTGCCAGATATATGGATATATTGACTTTCATTGATGATTATTCAAAAAAAGTTTGGGTTTATCTTTTGAAACATAAAAATGATGTTTATCTAACTTTCAAGCAATGAAAAGTTTTGATTAAGAAACAGATAGATAAACAGATCAAGCGGCTTAGAACAAATAATGGCATGAAATTTTGTGAAGGTGAATTCGATGAATTTTACAAAAATGAAGGAATTGTTCGGCACCATACAGTTAGGATGACGCATCGACAAAATGGTGTGACCGAACGTATGAACAAAACTCTTTTGGAGAGAGCCTATTGTATGATCTCTAATGCAGGATTGACAAATGACTTTTGGGCAGAGGCGATCTCTACAGCTTGTCATATTGTCAACCGAGCTCCTTCTACAGCTATTGATTTCAAGACTCCTGAAGAAGTTTGGTCAGGTATTCCTGCTAATTATTCTGATTTAAAAGTTTTTGGGTGTCCAGCATATATGCACGTGAATGATGAAAAATTAGAGTTTAGAGCTAAAAAGTGTATTTTGTTGCTTCTTGGTTATGCTTCTGGGGTGAAAGGTTACAGATTATGGTGTCTTGATCGCAAGTCCCCAAATTTTGTAATTAGTAGAGATGTTACATTTGATGAATTTTCTATGTTATCTTCGAAAAAGAAGTCTTCTAGTTTTTGTGACTCAGATACAGATGATAATACGCAGAAGTAGGTGGATCTAGAGTTTGGTAGTTCTGATCCTTATCAGTTAGCCTCTTCCAGTCAGAAAAATTCAGTAGATGAATCAGAGTCTATTGAAGAAGAACCAGAGGAGGAGAAGCATTCCATTTCCAAGGATAGACTAAGGATGGAGATTCGACCACCGCAGCGATATGCAAATTTAGTTGCATATGTTTTGTCAGTCACTGAAGAAACGGATGGAGTTGGTGAGCCTTCCTCCTACTTTGAAGCAATTTCTTGTGATAATTCAGTTAAGTGGTTGGTCACTATGAATGAAGAAATTGAGTCTCTCTATAAAAATAAAACTTGGGTTCTTGTGAAGCCGCCTTTAGGTAAGAAAATTGTTGATTGCAAATGGGTCTTTAAGAAGAAGGAAGGTCATCTAGGGGTTGAAGATGCAAGGTATAAAGCACGATTGGTTGCAAAGGGCTATAGTCAGGTACACGGTATTGATTTCAATGATGTGTTTTCACCTGTTGTTAAACATAGCTCTCTGAGTGTTTTACTTGCCTTAGTTGCCATGTATGATTTGGAATTGGAATAATTTGATGTCAAGACAGTTTTTCTACATGGTGAACTTGAAGAACAAATTTATATGAAGTAACCTCAGGGATTTGAAGTTGAAAGAAAAGAAGACCATGTTTGCTTGCTAAAGAAATTCTTGTATGGATTGAAGTAGTCTCCAAGATAGTGGTATAAGAGATTTTGATTCCTTTATGTTGGGTTATGGTTATTTAAGGAACATGTATGACAATTGTGTCTATTTTCGAAAATTAAATGATGATTCTTTCATTTATTTGTTACTTTATGTTGATGACATGCTCATTCNAGCTGTCAAGAGTTCTGTAGAAATTCACACTTTGACACATCAGTTGAGTAAGAGAATTTGATCCCTGAAAGATTTGGGAACAGCTAAGAAGATTCTTGGCATGCAAATCAAGAGAGATCGATGAGCTATGAAATTGTTCATGATCCAAAAGTATTACCTTGAGAAAGTTTTAGAGAAATTTAGCATGAAAAATGCTAAACCTGTGAGTACTCCTCTTGCAAGTCATTTTCGACTTTCAACTGCTCAGTCACCACAATCAGGTGAGGAAGAAAGTTTTATGGCACGGATTCCATATTCTAGTACAGTCGGCAGTATCATGTATGCGATGGTTTGTACACGTCCAGACATTTTACAAGCAGTTAGTGTGATTAACAGGTATATGTCTTGTCCTGTAAAGAGCATTGGCTGGCTGTGAAATGGATTTTCAGATACTTGAAAGGTACTTCAAACACTTGTTTGGAGTTTGGGAAAAATCGTGACACTTTGATTGGTTTTGTGGATTCTGATTACGCCAGGGGGATTTTGACAAAAGAAGATCACTTACTGGTTATGTATTTTGCGTTGGCAGTTGTACAGTCAGTTGGAAAGCTACTTTACACCTATTGTGGCATTGTCTACTATGGAAACAGAATATATGGCCGTGACCGAGGCAATCAAAGAAACCTTGTGGTTGAGAGGTTTGTTTGGCAAGTTGAGTCTATATCATGGTGTTACTACAGTTTATTGCAATAGTCAAAGTGTAATTCACTTGACTAAAGATCAGATGTATCATGAGAGGACTAAGCACATTAATGTGAAATTTCACTTCGTTCGGGATACTATTGCTAAGGGGAAAGTTTTTGTTCAAAAGATCAGTACCAAAGATAATCTTGCGAACATGTTTAAGAAACCTCTTCCGATTTACAAGTTCAAGCAATGCTTGGACTTGGATGGCATTCATTGTTGTTGATTTAGCCCATTGGCGCTTTTGTGGAGAAGGTGGAGCAAGTTTGCTATTTTGTGGATGTGGATACACGCATCATCAAGGTGGAGATTTGTTAGGTGGCTTTTGTCCCATATTGATTAATTTTAAGGAGAGTTATATAGTTTTGGTCTTATAAATAGAGATTTTAGGCTTTGAATTTTACGTACCAAGCACTAAACATAAGACTTTTTAGTGGGTTATTGGGCCTTATTAGTCATTAAACAGTGTCTTTATTTTGGTTTTTCTTGTGTTTTTGTACTAGTACTTTTGTGGGTTTAGAAACACTCTCCTCAAGCTTTTGTATTATTCTCATATAGTAAAATTTTGTTCGCCTTCGCCCGTAGATGTAGGTCTTTCGACCGAACCATGTAAATCTAGTGTCTTTTTTTTTTTCTCTATTATTTGTTATCGTTTGTTTCGAATTAGTCTCGAACTTTTGCCAATTTCTTGGAACACTTCCTAACAAAAACAAATGGTGAAAAAATGGTCATTAATAAGTGAAAAATAAACATAAATAATGCGTATTGATTTGAAGTATGGAGTCGAAGACACAAATACATTTACTTAGAGAAATTCTAAGAATTTTTCCTTTCTTACACATGACTGCATCTTAAGCAAAGTGCTCTTGGGCAGAGTGATTAGAGGCCGAATACTGATTTCACCCATTTAGCAACCATGTAATTAGAAATGTTGGTTAATCCAATATTAAAATCCACTTTAAAATCAATAATTAAGTTAAATCGGTCTAAGTGTGACAAATGAATGAATAATGATATACCACTGCAGCAATCAAAATGTAAAAGGATTAGATCGTCCATTTACATTAACTGCCATACCAGAATGTCTCAATTTTCAAAGTTCGGTTGCTACCTGCTTGCGTGAAAATTACGAAGTAGACTAGGAAAATTAATTGCTATTACATGGATTCCACCTAGAAAATGACCCATCAGCTGTTCATAGGTGATGCCAAACTGAGTTCCATATCTACAAGTAAAGAATATTATTATCTTGATGTTTATAGTTGAGAATAATTATTTTGGTTTCATGACTTACTGGAATTTGAGCTCAGAAAATTTCTCCATTCGAATATGCTCAATATCAAGGACTTAGTGTAATGTGTTGTTTTTCTTCTTTTCACTAGATTAATACCATTAGTTATGCTTCCAATTAGGTTGTAAACGTATATATTCGAATAGAATATTCTAGTGCTAATTATGTTTAATTACTCAAATTTAATTTATTTATATTTGACTTGTTT
The DNA here is from genome assembly GCA_025175665.1 of Cinchona pubescens. Taxonomy (NCBI): domain Eukaryota; kingdom Viridiplantae; phylum Streptophyta; class Magnoliopsida; order Gentianales; family Rubiaceae; genus Cinchona; species Cinchona pubescens. The sequence goes on from JANKKI010000163.1 coordinate 2,249,209, forward strand.
ATTTTTCAAAGGAGCACAAATGATCTTATAAATGAAACTCAATACAAGTATTGAGTAGTTTGGTTTAAGTTTCAACTGTAATCCGATATCTCTTTGGACGTCATCTTGAGTAAAAATTAGGAAGACTTATTTATTTGTGGAGCGAAACTTAGTGTAGAGCAGGATAACGAGGCTTAACAAGGATTTGAGAAATTTAGTACATAATGGCCTTGTTCTTAATAACTTATGACAAATTATAAGGTATTTTTTTAAAAAAAATTGAAAAAGTACTTTTACAAAAAGCTGGTGCCGAGTTGATTTTAAAAACAGTTTTTAACTTATTTAAACATTAACAAGTAAAAACTTTTTAAAAAATTTTGTCAATAATTCTTTTTAAAAAATTATTTTTCAATTTCAAAAAAGTTATAAACAACTTTAAATAAGCTGTACAGAACAAGCCCAATATTGATTAGGCTTTCTTTTTTTATGTGGTAGAAAGATTAGTTAACTTAAAATGAAAATGCCAAAAGAAATAGTTTAATAAATTAATGAGAGTTATGTTGTCCTTGTCGCGGATGCAAACCCGATTAAGCGAAAAACATCTCATTTTCTCGTGTATGATTTTTCATTTTTTGCTTGCATGTGGATTCATAGGTTTGTAATTTTAGCATTTCTATCCGGAAAATTATTGTGAGTTGTGAACTTAATATTGTATAGATTTTCAAGTTACGAAGCTATCTTTCAAAATACCAGAAAAAGAGTTTAATATGAATTTCTTAATGTTATCAATTGTGTTTCCAACATTTCATTACAAAGTTTTCTCCGGATAATTATTTAAAACTAAAGAACAATGAAAATAATGTTCTTGAGACCAAATTTCTTTTTGAAAGTATACTCCTTGTTCTTTATAGATATTTTGACCATAATACTGGTCCGTTTAGATAGTTATTATTTAGGATATTATTTGAAATATTATTAATTACACCCTTAAATTCATGATTATTCCAATTGTTAGAACTTTTGTGTCAAATATTTGGTTAACAATTAGTTTTGAGCTCACTATTACTATCAGCAAGATGGGGAAAATTCAGTTCTTTAAAGATGCCCTTGTGAAGCAAAAGTTTATTCCTGTTATATGCCAAAAGATATTCCAGTATAACTCCATTGTTCTTTCCCTTAATTGAAGAATGATGCAAAAGTGGTTGATCCCCATAAATGTAATAATCAGGAATATTTGTCATAGTCCTACAATAAACAGATAAACTTTCAATTTCAAGCCACAGGAGCATCAGTGAAGCTAGAATGATGTTATATTTTTAATTTTTTTAAAGTAATGTTACATATTTTTAATTTTTTTTTTTTTTGAGTAATCAGATTGGCGTGTTACATTTTTTTTTTTTTTTTTTTTTGAGTAATGTCACATTTTTAATTTGATTCTTAGACATTTACCTGTGACAAATGCGTGAATAATGTTGCTCAATCTCCCACTTCTCTTTATTATCTGTATATCTTCGAGAAAAATAACATATTCAAGTAAAACATTGTCAACATTAACCTCAAGGAAAAATATCGCAAGAACATTAATTTTTATTTAAAAATTGTATTCCGAATTATGCATATTTTGTAAACATAATGGGTGGCCAGTGGCCACGCTCCTCACAAAATCTTAAATTTATTCAATATCTTACAAAGAATAATTGCTAAATACTTCTGAGAAGATAGATTTTATCCCTCAATAAGAAAATTAGAAATGGCCCTTAAAACGAGTGTGATTTTTCTTTAATGCTGTAAAATAATCCCCAAATTTTGAAAAGACTATTCCTCCTCCCTTTGACGATTTTCCTGAAAAAAAATGCAATGTTCACATTTATCCAATATTACAAAGCGATTACAGGAATAATGCATGTAGGATCTATATAAAATTTTCAAAAAGAATATTGCTTGGAGAATATAAATCTTATAAACTTTGAGCTAAAACATTGCGAGTTGCGTGTGCAGTCATATAAACATGTATTCCTGTAATTGTTGCATCCGAAACTGTCACTATTTTAACTTCTTTTTTTTCCTTTAATACTTATGAGTTTTTAGGATAGATGGATTAGCAGAGCGATTTGAAATCCACCCATTTATTGAAGGTTTTGTAAAGTTAAAATGAATAAATTTTAAACTTATCCAAATTAATAAGTTATTTAAAATCTTTTCTTTCACACTTTTTAATTTAAATAAATTTAAAATTTATTAATTTTTAATCCTAAAAATTGTTCCAACAAATGATGAATTTAAAATATTTCACTATTTTCTTCGATCCAAACACTGCCAAGAAATTCAGTGTTCAATAACAACTGCAGACAATGCCATAAAACCATGTCTTTTGTTGGTTTCTATAATTCTTTCACTCACACAAATAACTTCTTTAGTGCATGATTGGAGCAACATTTTGCAGGTATACATGTGTCAGTTACATGGAATCATCCACTTGCTAGACTGACAGCTTGAGCCTTGCGGACAAGGATCCATACCATTTAGGGATATATGGAAGAGTTTTAATTTAAGGAGAATTTTATAGTCTGTTTTAGGGAACCATTCTTTTGGTTTTGAAAGATTGTATAGTACAATCTCTTAAAATACATAATATTATACTGTACAAGCATCTAAAGCACAAGAGAATGATTCCGTAAAAGGGACTGTATAATTTTCCTTTAATTTACTCTTAAAAATAAATTTTAAAAATATTTTCAAATCAAAACCCTTCTCAATTAATATCATATTTTATATAAATGTATTGCAAAAAAAAAAAAAAAAAGGAAGAAAATAATAATGTTCTATCATTTGATTAAGCAATTTTATATTTATCAAAATTTGAAATTTCTTGTATCGTCTAAACGTGACATATAATTTTAATGGTGAATTTTTTTGTTTTGATGAATTGAATTTTTGATAAAATGATTTATTCCGTGTGATAAAACTAGTGATATGTTCAGATTATTTTTTTAAATTTAAATTATTTAAATGTAGACAAATAAACGGAGAAAAATAAATGGAGAGAATTCAAATCTCTGCCTTGTAATATCACTTACAGACTAAATATTGGATTGGATGTAATATGTAGTGCCTAACCTTTACTTTGTACAACAAGATAAAATAAATGAGCCTTATAGTACTATTTACGATAAATTTTATCATAGGAAGGTCTTAATTAGTGATAATGCAATTCGTATTTCCAAATTAGGGGTATAAATGAACATAAATAAATCGGATATTTTAATGTTTAAGTTTGTTTGATTATTCCAATAAAATTCAAATTTTGTTTAACTTTAGTTTGTTTATCTTTCGAACTAAAATCAAATAAGTTTTTATCCAGCAAACTCAAATTGAGATCCAGTAACTTGAAATTTTTACATGTAAATTAAAATTTTTAACATTACCAAGTTGAGTTCGAACTGATCATAAAAAAATAATGAACTCTAAATTTTATTTAGACTTAGCTTGATTATTGATAAATCAATCTCGAACGAACTCTTACAGAGTCGAGTTCAAATCAAGTATCGAGTACTTTGAATTCATTTATAACCTTACCCTAAATTAATAAGATTCTACTGCATAAAATGGTGAACCCAAAAATCAAAACAATTGAGAAAGTTCATTAGTTTGAAAATAATGATAATACATATTTTATCGATATCTAAGATGTCCTATAACAAAGTTTTTGTAATTTACCGACTAAATATTGGATACATGTGATGATAAGTTACTAACGTTTATTTTGTACAACAGGATAAAATAAATGAAAACTAGCTAAACCATTTAGGCTGTTAATAGTGTCATCGCGGGTAATCGTGTCATGTTCAGATTGAGAAATTCTAACTTTAATCTTACCCAATTAATAATCGATTCGTGTTATATCAAACCTATTTATTATCCTGTCGTGTATCGTGTCGTGTCGTGTCGTGTTTAATCCATCTAAACCCTTCTAACTTACACCATGAGTTGCACTTTGCCCCCTCCAATTCTTTTTATAGGCACTTAAACTGTCACGCCCCAAAAACGGGACCGTAACACGCCGCGCTAATGGTACACCGGACCAAAGCGCAAGGCACAAACGAACAAAGCAACAAACTTAACCGCAATGTAATAGAACCATCAAACCATTACTTAACTATAAAACCGAATATTTCATTTTACACAAAAATACGAATTACAAAATTCCTTCTTAGTACAAAAGATGCTACAACAAAAACAAAGGTCATCAATACAAAACTTATCTAATACACTACCCCTCTCCAAACAATTCCATCCCTGTTTCAGACGCTCAAGAAGGCCGGGCTAATGCGGAATCTGGAGAAAATCTAAAAGCTGCTAACGCGGTGGAGCGGTGTAAACGAGACCTAGTCTGAAAAATTATAAGTCACGTGAGGTGAGCATAACTAGCTCAGTGGATACTATCATAAAAGCTCTTCAAATGGGGCCAAGCATTTGCGATAAAAAGGAAACATAAAGATAATAACATTTGTGAAAACCATAGTCATGAAGCAGTTTCTAAAATGTCTCATGCCATTTAAACGTCAATAAACCATAATCATAAGTAGTTTCTAAAATTATCATGCCATTTAAACGTCAGGCATGTCCAAAACATAGTCAAAAAGATCCAATCATTTCAAAACATAGTATGCTAAAGCATAGCGAACAAATCCAAGTACAGTTTCAATCCGGAATATAATAAAATAGCATGAGTATCTTTTAGGCTCAAAAGTATGTCCAAAACATAGCCAAATAGATCAAATCATTTCAAAACATAGTATGCTAAAGCATAGCTAACAAATCCAAGTATAGTTTCAATCTGGAATTTAATAAAATAGCATGAGTATCTTTTAGGCTCAAAAGTATGTCCAAAACATAGCCAAACAGATCAAATCATTTCAAAACATAGTATGCTAAAGCATAGCTCGATGAAACAAATCCAAGTATAGTTTCAATCTGGAATTTAATAAAATAGCATGAGTATCTTTTAGGCTCGAAGACATGACTTTATAGGGGAGAGGATCTAGTAATCTACCACACCTACTAGTCTGACCGGGAGGTCAAGTTATCCCATCACAAGACCCCGTATCAGAGAGTTCATAACATTCACAGAAGTCACCACGGCGTCCCATGGATGACTATAGAACCGGTTCTCCACAATTCACACATTTCTAAACACATCCAAAATTATATACCTCGGTCACCTATGAGCCAAAACAGTCATAAAATGCTTTCATATCAAAAGAGTTTGCAAAAATATCAATTGATTAACATAAAATAGCTTGGTCCCGATTTCATATGTAATAATTCCAAAACTTGGTAAAAGTGCAGTTCCAAACATCATACACATTTTAAAATCCATCCAAACACATTTTGAAAGTCATTAAACAAAATACAAGTGGAAGAGGGTCTATGTTACCCACCTATCAAAGCAAGCTATAAAACTGCACAATGATCACTGAACGCGATCACCGGCGGTAGGTGGCGTGGTACCTAAAACAGATATAAGAGGACTCTTAGAAGAGATGTAGAAGTTAAAGAATGACTAGGGAAGCGAAAACGACGCGAAACGATAGCAAACGACACCAACAACTCTTTGGTCAAAAATGACATTTTCACAATTTCTGACCAACTTCGACAAGCTAAAACCCAGTCAAAACACTTAGTTAATCCCTCAAATTCGTATTACAGCTAGATTAGGAGATAATAAGCTCAGTTTTCCGAAAAACTGCTTAGTTTACCTCCCTAGGCTATAATTAGGCTATCCTCCCTGCCAATAAAATCCAATTCCAAGGTATTCAAGGGACCTTGGTTACAACCCAACTCAAAACAACATATTCAACCAACAAAATCCATAAACGGAAAGATTCACCGGAGCAATAGCCGGGACTATATCAATAGCATTCCACAACAATGGAAAACACCTAAAACCATCAAAAGATCATGATGATGAAGTATATTAAAGACCCTTTAAACATAACCAATTATCCAAATTATCCTAGTTGCGCCAAACTTCCGCTTACTTACAAAATGAAGGGAAATCAATTCCACTTGGTTTCAAGTCTCAATTCCTATCCAAACTAACCTTAAAACACTCTTAAAACATCATTATATGCATAGACATAAGCATTCATAGCATAACACTCTAGGTCACATATGGAAGACAAAACCCTAACTCATAATCTTAAAATTTGTAATCTAACCATGGAAAGTTGTTAAAAATCAACCCCAATCACTTCCCAACCTCCAAAACACTAAAAACAACCCATACCATACATAAATCATAACTTATAAGGCTGCAAAGAGGGTTTATTCAGCCATAAAAAATTCTACAAAACTTGAAATTAAAGCTTGGATCATAAAGCCCATAAGCCATAAATGCAAAAATACATAAAATCTTACCTTCCAAGTGATTTCTACTTGAAATTCAAGAAAATTTTTGGGGAAAATGGAGGAAGAAACTTGCCGTTACCGAAATCGCGTAAACCGAAAAATTTGCCGAATTGAAAAACGAATAAGTTGAAGTACTTTATGACTAAAAATAATATGAAAAACATTTTAAACCAGTTAAAATCAAAGAACAAGGCTATTAAAATACTGGGTTTCACATAAACTCTCCTTTTTTATATTATTGGACAAATATACCTTTGCTAAGTAATTGCTTTTCTTTGTCTTTTGCTAAGTAATTGCTTTTTTTTTCTTTTTTTCACTATTCTTTCCTACGTTTTTTTTTTTCTTTTTCCCTTCTTCCTTCTTCCTTTTTCTTCTTTTATTTTTTTCCTTTTCTCCCTTTTCGTGCCATTAGCTGCTTTCTTCATTTTGCTATAATATTTGTACACTTAGAATAAATTTTTTAAATTTTCTCTTTAAATAATTATTTATTTTGTTGTACTTTGTTATTTTTTATTCTCATTATAACAATATATATATATATATATATACACATATATTTGTTATAATGATAAAGTATTGTTTTATATAAAATTAAATTATGAAAAAATATATAAACAAGTTAGATTTATATTTTAGTCAACTATAGTAAATGCTTTTATATTTACTTAACCGACTAGTAACACATTTATGATTTTATACTATTAAATTATTAATTATCTTATTTTTATTTTTATCGACTTATCTGGATTTTTAAACTAATATTTGATTTATTGAGACTCAAATTTTTGAATTATTAAAACTCTAATTTCTTTGTATGTGTTTAAATAATTTAATTAATAGTTTAAAAGCATCTTTGATGTAACTAACATATATTTTATTATAAAAAAATTGTAATAAATTTACAACAATAAAATTTAAGAAGTAAATGAGTTAAAAATTAGTTAAATAAAATTAAAAAATTATTTGTCCTAATTATGCAAATAATAACAACATAATCGAATGACAAAAATTTAACTCTATTTTTAAATTTTTACCTTTTTTCTAATACCACTAGCTAGTTCCTTCCCTATGTTATTATTACTTGTATAATTAGGACGTATAAATTTTTTAATTTAATTTAAATAATTCTTTTTTTGTTAAGTCATTTGTTTCTTAAATTTTATTATTATAAATTCATTATAATTTCTATTATAATAGAATATATGTTAGTTACATCAAAGTATATTTAAACTATTAATTAAATTATTTAAATACATAAAAAGAAATTAGAGTTTCAGTAATTCAAAATTTTGAGTCTCAATAAATTAAATATAAGTTAAAAAATCAAAATAAATAGATAAAAATAAAAATAAGGATTTATTTTTCTTTTTACAAAAATCTTACCTCCTCTCCCCTTAAAAAAAAAAAAAAAAGAGTCAGTAATTTATCAGTGAAAAAGAAAGACAAATAAAAATATTATTAGATGATTAATTTGCTTATTTATTTTTACTATAGTTGCTAATTATAAATCCAAGTTATTTATGTATGTTTTTATAATTTAATTTTAGATAAAAAATATTTTATCAATATAAAAATGTGTATCTTGTTATAATAAGAATTACAAAAAAAAAAACAAAGTATAACAAAATAAATAATTTGTTAAAAAATTTTAAAAATTTATTCTAAGTATACAAATATTTTATAATAGAATGAAGGAAGTAGCTTATGGTAGGTGAGAAGGGAGAAAAAGAGAAAATAAAATAAAAGAAGAAAAGAAAGAAGGTGAAAAGGAAGAAAAGGTGGGAAAAATAGTAGAAAAAAAAGAAAGAAAAACAATTACTGAGCAAGACTATTTTTGTCCAATAATACAAAAATGAGAGGTTAAGTACTTATAAGCTTTTTTAGAATAATTTGACGTGGGTAAAGTGCAACTCATGGTTTAGTTCAGGGAGGTTTAGTACATTTAACCCTAAATTTTATAATTAAAGAATTATAACAATAAATAATAAAAATAAATTTTTATTGGTCATTTTTTCATTCTGTTTTACTTCTAAAGTGATAATAGCGTGTTAGCAACTGATAAAGTATATTTTACTATTTTGTATATGATGCTAAATAGTATAACTCCTATATGTGATGCATAAATAAATTATTCTTTAATGAAATAGTCAAAATATAACTGTTCAATTTGTTCAGTGATGCTAATAATTCTGTATCATAAACTATTACTCTACAAGTGTAATAATCACAAAGACGCTTAAATTTTTGCTTTCTCGTATGAAACAATTGAATGATCAACTTGTCTATTGCTACCTTATGTCAATCCTACCTAGTGCAACATTAATAATTATCTATTCAAAATAAGAAAGGAACGAACTCATCGTCTATAAAATCAAAATACTAGCCCCAATAATACATAATAGAAAATTTTAGTCAATAAGTTTTCGAGGTACTCGGGCAACCTGCAGGGTGATCCGACCCGACCCATCCCATCCCATCCCATCCCATTTATTAGTATATCGTAAATAAGTCGATCTGTTTACAACTTGAACCCAATAAAGTTTTATTCTAACTCGTTAATTTCGTATTATATTCATATCGAATTGTTGTATCATGTCATAAATTGACACCCTATTTTAGTGCAAAGTAAAGTTGTCTCATCATTAACTCTCACCTAACATCTTCTCCTGTTTACTTTCATTGGATTAATGTCACATCAATTTTCTTTCTGTGCAAGGATTCACCTTCTGTGATTTATTTCTTTCATCCAAAAGGTGTTAACAATTAACTGCAAAATGAACAAGGAAAACCGTCTTTTTCCAATAATTCTTGTAAGCTGTGGCCTGTAGGTGAGAGTAAAGGAAACACCTACTAAGTGAGCCAGCAGGAATGTAGGGCAGGGATTGCTCAATTATAAAACGGGGATCTCTCATTAGATGTCATGTCAAGATCTATAACTAACAGAGAATCATTGAGATTTTTCATTTAAAGTTCTGTTGTGCATTAATTCGATTGATGGCGAAAAAGTAGTGTGGAAGGAAATTGATGGATATTGTTCAATCCAACCGTGTGTGGTTGTTTCTATGGAGTTGGAGTGAGTAATTCATGAGGCTTGCCTCCGCCTTGGAGGGCTCGTATAGTCCACTCCCGCTAGTGGGGCAGTAGTGTACTGTCTAGTTTGGATTTTGGAGGTGAGGTTTTCGATAAAATTTATTTTGATTATTATATAATTCATTTCTTAATTAAAATTTGATTTATTTATTTTTATTATTAAATAATTATTAAGTATTGAAAAATTAACGGAAAATTTTTATCTAAAATGAGTGATCTAATAATTGAGAAATACCAGTTTCGACTCTTTGCGATATTTTGATCTAATCTTCCAAATGACTGACGGAAAGCCTATATATGGTTAGCTCGAAACTTAGGTTCGGAAGTTGTGCCCATGTTTGACTATTCGAACAAATGCAATAATAGAAAAATACAAATGTTGAATATTAAACAGAATTTGTAATTTGCTTTACAAAAAATGAATGTCCAGTGTCTTAATATTTATTTTCAAATAGTTTTGTGCTTCCAAATAGTTTTTCTAAATAATAACTATTCATTATTTACAATCTAAATGATTATTCTGAAATATTATTTCATATCTCAATAAGTATCCCATTATTTTAAAAAAATAGTTGCATTATTTTTCAAAAACCACAAAAAAGTTTGACTAAATATTATTCATTAAATAATACCCTATTATTTCCAATCCAAATAGACCCATAACCTTTTTTTTTTTGTTAAGATAAATTGGACCACCTTTCTAAATGAGTTATTCAATTTGTTATTCAGTATTTATTTAGATATCTAAGTAGTTATTCACAAAATACTATAAACCTTGTTCAGGTTCAGAAAATTCTTACATGGACCCAATTTACGATACGAGTAGGGACCTGTCTCTGGTGGGATGGACTCTTTGGTCCACATTCATTCACATCACTCTAACTCATAAAAAATAAATTTCTTCAAGGTGGTGTAGATGAATATGGACCAAGGGGTCCCATTCCACTTACCATAAACCAGGTTCATGTAAGAATTTTCTGTTCAAGTTCTATCCTTCAAATCCCTATTGGTCCAGTTGGTGTCCTCCCTCAGACAAATAGGAGTATGACAGCTGTTATTCTGAAAAAAAAAAAGAGAGAGAGAGAGAGGGAGAGAACAAGTGAGGGGGAATGAGGTAACCTAACCTTATCTTGTGAGTTAAAAGAACTTGGATTGGTTATAGATTTGTGTTTTTAACAATGGGAGATGAGTTTATATTTCCATGCCTCTTTGAGTAGTGAATAGCAATACCACCGGATCAATTAAGGCCCTTGGCTTGGTATCCTAGGAAATTTGGTTTATTCTTGATCATGGTTCCAATTTTTTTTGTAGTAAAATGTTCATGCATAGAATTTCTTGAGATTTATTGATGACCAAGTTTATGCTTCTTATGAGATGGTGCTTATGCTTCAAGATTATTTGAATGCTCAAAAAAGGTACAAATACCAATTTAAGTTTCCAAGACATGTTAAGGACTTAAAAGTAAGATAATAAGAATAAGGACATTATGTGCAATTATGCGTAATGATTAATATCATAATAACAATCTTTATATAACTTCACTTTGAACCTGCCCAACATTATGATAACAATCTTTCCTTTGATTACTTTATTGTATATCTCATCTACAAACAGAATGTAAAGAGAAAATAGTAAACTTTCTATCAACAGGATTGCAATCTTGATTCATAGACCTTGGGAAATAATTAATATACAAACCTCCTTTTTTTAATGTCGAAATAGAGATAATGCATGACCTGCATGTCAAAAGTGAACTTGTTATGACAATATATTCAAAAGGATTGAAACAAATAACAACAGGATTTATCATAGCAATTAGCATGCATTTCTAAATTGAACTTGTACGACTCAATCCACTCTAATTTAGATCTTGGCAGTTGATCTTGGGCTATCCACACATTTAAAAAGAAAAAAAAAACGAAAGGACATGCTATTTGGAACCAGAAACTCAATGAGGACTAAATGAAATTCTCAAAAAATATTTTCATTCTATATTCTCAAACCTCACTAAGCTCAACCGGTCCAACTCACAGTCCTAACAGCATCATTGCACTAATATTATTTAATTCATCAGTTAAATATATTCATATTCCCTTCTATAATCAATTTGTAAAATACAAAGCGGAATAGTCAATATATCCACCAATCACCTTACAGTTATTATAATTTGCCTCAACAATCAAAAACTTCAGAGTTTTAGAAACCTTCTTTCCTTTTCCTTTACCTAATCCAGGATCCTAACTCAATCTAGCCAGGTCTTTTCATCATTAAAATTGCACTGGTGAACCACCTATGGGACAAGTGGGTATAGCTTGAGAAGTTAGCTCCAGTTAACTTGGACCAATTTCTTTAATTAAATGAGACTATGGGAAAAATACTTAGGTAAATTTAGTTTATGATTTCACTTGTAGATATTATAGTGTAAATTAAATGTTATGAAATCTATAATATCAGCTAATGTAAAAAAGATTTTATAAGATTTAATTTTGATCGCAAACTCTATAGGTGGGACCAAAATCGGGTTTATATATGATAGTATTTTCCTTGATATGGTGCATAGACATGAATATATGAGATATAAAAATATTGTCAACTTTTATTTATCTCCATGTTGTTATATATCTTTGTTTGCATTTGTATACTTGAAACTACTAGATTTTTCATTAAAAATCTATTCCTTCAATCGGACAGTATTATACAAATTCTTCGTTTAAGAACACTTTCTATAAATTTAGGTGGGATAACAGATAATTTTAAAAGTTGAAAGGTGTATGGAGTTCAGAATCCACTAGAAGGATCAAGATGAAGAACTTGAGCAGCCCGTATTCGAACAAATGAGCCCTCACATAGATTCACGTTTAATTGAAGGCCAAGGCCAGTTTCTACTTGGGTATGAATAACTTAAATCAGTTTTGCTCAAACCATCATCAAATAAGCTCAACATCCCGGTGTTCTTGTAAATTTCCTATACTACGCGTACTTTTAACTTATAAATATCCAAAAACAAGCATGGAAAAGACAGAAAATTAATACAAAATACAAGAGAAAAGATCTTGTGCTTGAATTTTTTCCAAAATCACCTGAGAAACTAATCTCATTTCACGGATCACCCAGAAATCTAAAAATGGCACCAAAAGTGCACCTTGAATCCGCTACTAGTTTAGGTCAATCTACTTTTCCTCAATTACGACATTTATTCATGTTATTATGAGACTTTAATATAGCTTTTCATAAGTAACGATGAAAAAAACCTTAATTTTGGCTTATAATCTTCAGGTGGCCATAAGTTCCATTACTTCCTCATTCGTTATTTATTGGTATTTCTATTTCTTTTAATATGTTAAAATATTATTTCTTTTAATATATTAAAAAGACGCCCATAATATTTTCTATCTCATTTTTTATTTCACTATTTAATGAACTATCAAGATTACTTTTAAATATATTAATTATAATTTTGTAAAAAAATATTAACAATTTATTTAATAGTAAGATAAGAAGTGAAATATAAGACAAAAGGTTCCACTTCCCTAACTGCATGCCTCGATCTGGAAGGTACCTTACGAGTTCGATGGCCAATTGATGAGAAGGGCACTTTTGTCACTTAACTAATGATAGGGGCCTCACGTGAGGTGTGAGGTTGCCCGTTTCGGCAGTTAATTGTCAGTGTGTTGTTGAATAATATGTTCAAACAAGTTTTTGGACTAAAATTGGTGTATAAATATTGGAACAAACTAATTGAAGTATTGGAGCCACAGAACTCTCGGATAAAGAACAGAAAATAGAACATCACTTGATTATGAATCAACTAAAAGATGCCATTGGACAGTATTATACTTGATTAACATCCCTAACTTTGATTACAATCCAGAAAATTTTATAGTACTAGTTCCGATATTACAAATTACTTTTATTATATTTAAAATATTTATATGATATAATAATATGTATTTTTAAAAATTTATACAATACAAATATTCAATACATAATAAAATGATTTTCTTACAATACTATAGAAGTCTCCTTACAATGCACCTACTTCTCTTTTGAATCACTCTCACTCTGATTTTCTTATCCCCTACCTCATTGATAACCCCTTCCTTCACATATCTTTCCTATCTATAGGGATGTGTTTTTTTTACTATAATTAGAATATCACTTTTAATAAGCATCACGCAAGTGATATGAAACAAATAATTTACGCTGAATATTAAATTCAAGTAAAACAAACGAATCAACTCATGAAGCTATTGGACAACAATATGCTTGATTAGCATCCCTAACTTTGATTACAATGCAGAAAATTCTATAATCCCATAACAAACTATTTCATTGTATTTTGAATATTTTTACTGTACAATATTATTTACTTTAAAAGTTTAAACTACTATACAAACATTCAAAACATATCAAAATAATTTCTTTTATAGTATTATAGAATTCCCCTTACAGTGCACCTATTTTTCTTTTTCAATTTTCTTGTCACCTATCCCATTGTTAAGCCTCCCCTTTCCAACTATGGGAAAATATGCATTTTTCTATGTGTCAAATTAATTTATTCCTACATATTTATGTATTTCTTTTATCTAGATTTATATATTGATATATTTTGTAATATACAAAAATTAATTTGTTTAGATTTTCCATACAAATTTTTTTGAAGAATTTACTTGAACCCATTTGATGGTAAAATTAAAATTTTTGATATTAGGTTAAGTGTACTTTAGTACTTGAGAATTTAATTGATTTTGCGTGATTAGTATCAATTTTATAGGGTTAATCGTAGTTTGCATCTCGAAACTACGACGATTTTGTATTTTATACCCTAAAATATTAAATTTAACAATTAATTACCTCCAATTTTAATTTATAACACATTACATCAATGAACACTGACATATTAGTAATTTATATATCCGGATTATTTTACCTAACTTCTTAAAGTACCTTTAATTATTAGTTCACACTCAACCCCAAAGCCGTTTATATTGATATAGACACTAAGTTTTATTAGGTAATGAAATATTCTAAACATTCCATTAGTTATGTATCAAGGTTACAATAAAAATACCACACACACAGAAACACTCACAAGCGTACACACAAAGTAGTGCTTTGTGTACATAATTTGGTTTGTATGATTATATATGTGACATAATTTGTTTGTCAATAAGAGTATTTTTAAAATTTTGGTAAAATAATGAGGTTATTTGAGTCATTAATGGTATTCTCCAGTAGAATAGGCTAAAAATTAAAAGTTAAAAGTAATTAATTATCAAAATTAATACTTTAAAGTGTAAAGTGAAAAAATCATAGTTTAAGGGTGTAAACTGCAGTTAACCCTTTTATATATATATAAACAAAAAGAAACGAAATTCGTCAAAGTAGTAAAGCAAAAGAATCACATATCTAAGATAAAGTTAAGTGAAAGATTTAGGTAGATATGGTCTTTGGCCCCACTTGTAAATCTTGTGGTGTGAATTAAATGTTATGGAATCTATGACATAAGCTGATGTAAGCAAGATTTTATAAGATTTAATTTTGACCGCAGGATCTACAGATGGGACCAAAAACTGAATTTATGTAAATTTTTTCCTAAAGTTAATAATAGTAGTGTGTTTGAAGTGATACTTGGCTGCAACGAGGATAAGGGTTAATCACACTTTATCCCTTTAAAAATTTAGCATTACTAACACTTTAATTTCTAACATTATTTTTTAAACATTAAAATCATTACCTTGTGTCAGATAATTTTTTTTTACCATTTTACCCCTATACTATTTTAATCTTTGTTTTTTGTTTTTTTATCTGATGAATCAAATTTTTATAAATTTTAGACTTGATTCTTGTAGAATTTGATATGAAAAGATATTTAAAAGTAAAATTCATCGTTATTTTACAAATTTTTCTTTTGAGATAAATTATAGAATATGACAAATATGATCAATATTATTTTTTAAGTATAAATCTTTACGACTGACAATCAATTATAACAATTTTACGTTTCATGATTAAGGTTATTTTTTTACTTTAAAATTTTGGTTAATTAAAATGGTATACTCAAGAGTGTAGAAAATTTAAAACTAAGTCTTATTTTAAAATATTTAGGCCAATCAGAATAATAGAAAAAAAATTTAGAAAAGATAAAAAGTAAAATGCATTACTTTTTGTTATTGGTGGTGGTATTAGTTATTGAAGGGATGAAGAGCAAATAGGAATAAAAAAAATAGAATAAAATTGGAATAGAATGATCAAAATATTGAGTTGAATTAACGGAGGGATTAAGTATTCAAAACATAACGTTGAAGATTAAATTGTTAGTGATACTGAATATTAAGAAATGATCAAGAGGTATATTTGTCTATTTAACCAAAATTTGAAATGTCATTAGAGTTGACCATCAGTATATAGGAGCTTCTTTTAGTGTTCAAAAAATAGTGTTAGAGATTAAAATAAAATTTAGGGAAAATCGCTGAAATAGTCCTTAAACTTTTTTACTTTAGCCAAAATAGTCCTTCAACTTGTTTTGTAGCCAGAATGGTCCTCCAACTTTTATTTTTTAGCCAAAATAGTCCTTTCATGTGAAATTTATATAAAAAAAAATTTATGGTGACTACACCATAAAAGGACTTTTTTGGCTAAAAAATAAAAGTTAAAGGACTATTCTGGCTAAAAAAAAAGTTGAAGGACTATTCTGGCTAAAAAGAAAGTTGAGGGACTATTCTGGCTAAAGTGCAAAAGTTGAGGGACTATTTTGGCGATTTTTCCTAAAATTTAAAGGATAAAGCGTAATTAACCTAAAGTATTCGCATTCCTTTTGACAGTCATGTTGGCTGTGTTCGTGCAAAGACAAATCTGTCCACCTGCAACCCAAATATTACATGAAAAGGAGTGCGAAAGTACTGTAGAAAGGCATTGCCCCTTTTATATACTGACAGTAGTGGAAGATATAAGCAAGGAACGCTAATGTCTTTTACTAGAGCTTGTTAAACAGGTCTGAGGCAATTAATGTGCTTTGTGAAATTCAGAAGTTCGAGGGTGTACACTGTATAAGTGTATAGTGCTGAAAGTGAAAGTTCACAGGATGTTTCCGACACAAAGATAATTAGGGAGGTGTTTTGCAATTAACCAGAAGTTTAAGGGCATTACCTAATTTGCCTCTACACTTTTTTCGCTTCTTTCTTGGCATCTCTCGCTCCAACTAAGTAATGAAAATGCTAACATATATTTAATTTTGAATCTTATCTATAAATTTTGTGATCAAAATTAATTTATACTATAAAGTGTACGATAAGAGCAAGACACAAAATTTACCTAACTATTTTTCATAAGCAATTATACGACAATATTCAATTCCCACGTCACTAATCTCATAAAATTTTATAATATTTAATTTATATTATAAAGTATAGCAAGACACAAAATTTATCTAACTATTTTTCAGTAAGCAATTATACGACAATATTCAATTCCCACGTCACCAATCTCATCCTCTCATCAGTGTTTGTCCTTTAAAAATATACACGCTGCCATTTTCTTGCATGTTCTCTAGCTTGCAATTAAGTAGAAATACATCATTACCAACGTAATTAAACATCTCTAAGCATACATAGAGGAAGAAATGTTGTATGTCTATAATTACGACACAGGTCCCAAAATTAAAAGACAACAACACTACAATTTTGTGTTTCGTGTCATTGAATACTTACAGTCGACTTATTTGAGTTGTTCAATGAGCTCGAAATTTTAATTAATCAATTCTATCAGAGTATTAAATTGTATGAAAGGACATTTTTGTCATCTCCTAAGCTGCCCTATCGAGGAAGGGCGGCCTAATTTCTAGGTGCAACCAATATGGCCAATGTCATGGACTCATTGCCACAGAAAAGCTGTGTTGAAATGGTCGAAATACCTTTTATGTTATGAGAGAGACTAGGGAAATAACAGTCTGTATCAGAGTACTTTGATCATTTCATAAGGTTTTAGTGTGAGAATAACAATTTGAATTGTGACAATAATATTTGCTCAACAACAAATATGACATATGATTTTCTATCTTAATTATTAGTATATCAATCAATCTTCTATCTTATATTCTTTATATTTGACATATGCATTTTGATATAATAATATTTATAAGTAAAAACATATATGTCAAGTATTAAGATAATGATACAGGAGATCCGTATAAAAGTGAGACAAATAATGCACTAATATACCCAATATATAACACAAAAACAAAAAAATGTGAGTTTCAAAATAGTATAAATATGTAATTTTTTTTTATTTCACATACATTATATATAAAAAAATTAATACAATTCTTATTCTAAATAATATTTAAAAATAAAAATTGTCTAAATGGAGTTCTTATCGAGTTCATGGTTATATTTTGATCCTCCTTTATTTTTATCAACAGAAAACAAGAAGGAATGTGAAATAAATCAATTAAACCTGTTTTAGATCCCAAAAAGAAAAAGGAAAATGCAATTTTTAACTCATAACATTTGGGTCATAGTCTATTTTGATCACCAAAATTTCAAGCAAAATACATTTAATTTTCAAAATTTTAATTTCTACCAATTTAGAACAATTTGAAAATTTCATCAATTACAAACGGAAAAAGTCACGTGCTTTCCGTCAATTACAAATCGAAAAAATCATGGGCTTGAATCTCAAGTTCCAAATATAGAAAAAAAGTATAATTTTAACTCTCAAAGTTTATGTCATGATCTATATTGGACCCTAAAGTTCCAAATAAAAAGTATTTAGTCTTCAAACTTTTCAAAATCTACTAATTTAGGACAAATTTAAAAATATACGTGACTGGTAAATCTAACTTGTATTATAATACCTCCCAACTGATTAAAACCCACTTAATTTAGTGTTGGTAAAGTTATATCTAAAGAAATTATAACTATAACACAATAATAATTCGCTAATAAATTTAAGCAATAACTTAATTCAGTCCAGAATTAGAAAAGCTTGTTTATGGTCGAGGCGCATTAATTAGTACTCTGCATCCCTTACTGTATTGAATTGATATGGCATTCCTTCCCTAAGATACATTGACCTCTAAGTAAGTTTGATGCAGTAAACACTAACCACGAATCGATATTATCTTTATACTCAATTATTTGGATATATAATTTAGTAGAGCGTAGTTTCGTATAGTAGTTGTAATAATATGAAATTTAATTAGGGAGAGAAGTAATGTACGTAGTATGTGTTGTATCATATATGTTTATTTGTGATGGAGAAGACTTTTATTTATAATAGGCTTTAGACAATAGAAAATAGTTGTTGGAAATGATAAATTTTAACGTTACTTTTTTTCCTGTTATATTTTTTGATATTTTAATATAGGTTAGGGTAATTATGTAGTTATTATCTCTTGATATTGTGAAGTTGTTATATTGAGTAGCTTCTTATGCAATTAGTTAGAAGATTTCTTCCAACCAATGCAAGTGGGTGATGTCTCACAAGAGTTCCACTCACAAATAAATTTTTAATTATAATTAACACTACTAGGAAGGAGTCTTTTCATGAAATTAGGATTCAAGAGTTAATTTAAAACCTCTTAGAAAATCTAGATAATAGGAATTGTGGTTTTAAATGTGGGAGTGACGATTTTGAATGTAAGAATGGTAGGTCTGATAATGGTTTTGTAGAATGATCTTCCCTAACTAATTTGATTATAATATGAGTGATGATGAGAATAATAATATAGACAAGAATGCTAAATGGTTAGACACTGATAATCAGAGAGAAAAGTAGAAATATGACTAAATGGGTTGAAATTGATTGAGAAGTATTATAACTTAAGATAGATTTAACGGTTATGTACAATGTATGTGATTTTTTTCGTCTGAAATTGACAGAATTTTTAAATTTGTCATAAATTGGTAGAAATTAAAAAATTTGAGAATTAAATATGTTTTATTTAGAACTATGAGGACCAAAATAGACTATGACCAAAATTTTGAGGGGTCAAAATTATATTTTTTTCATGTTTAGAATTTGAAATTTAATACTCGCATGCAAACAATTTGTAATTGATAGAATTTTCAAATTTGTCCTAAATTTATAAAAATTGAAAAATTTGAGAACTAAATGTGTTTTGCCTAAAATTTTGATAATTAAGATGGATCATGATCCAAACTTTGAGAGATAAAGTTACATTTTTTTTCAAAAATAAATAAATAAATAAATAAACACCTAAGTTGTTGACAAAACAAAATGATTTGATGCTATGCTTCTCTAAATCAATTAGCTATACACATGAAAAAGGTAAATCTTTGGTAATTGGCTTTGTGAACATGCAAACAACTGTCATTGTGAAGCTCCTATAAGTCAAGTATATGTCACTATAATAACTAGTAGGCTTCATATGATGGCATTAGACATATTCACATACTCATTGGCTGTTCCTATAAAAAAGTTAGAAACCTCAAAATTAAAAAATCATCACCTGTTAATGCGCTAGGAAACTTAAATTTTGGACTGAACTACTTCCTCAAAATGTTGAAGCCAATTTTTTTAATACAATCTCCGAAGGATTGCATCAACCACTTAGACATAGCTCAACTGTTGAGGCAAACATTTAGACAGACATTTGGAGTGTCAACAAAAATAGCTCTACTGTTGAGGCAAGAGGGTGTGTACACTTGTATGAACTGTATATGCGTGACTGTGTCAATAACACCATTTAAGTCTCTTAATAATTAAACTAAATATTGATTGTTAATATGATGTAATTATAACATTTAAGAATGCTTTTTTAAAAAAAATAAAAAATCACCTCTCTTCCAACTATTCAAACTCATGATCAATAAATTATAGGAAAGATATCTTATTACTTAAAGTGCATTTCATTGTCTAACATTAAGTATGCTTTCACCAACATAAATGGTTTTTTTTCCATGACAATGAATTGAAACACAAAACCAAGATTTATGCACTTATCTAACTTGAAAATCCATAACACAAAAATTACACTAAAGAATATTAGTTATACAAATAACAAAAACCACAACTATCATCGAGTTATTGACATAATACTTTCAACATGAATTCAATATAATATATACATCTTTTATTCATAAATTGGCACATGATTATAAATATTATAGAAACATGTGTACATGTAGAAATCATTCTACATAATTTATATTCTAAAAAAATTCACTATAAAATGACAACCGTGCATATACATCTATTAGTGTAAAAAAAAATTTATACCAAATGGGTAAGAAAAATTAATTTTATTATTATTACAACCAAACTGTAGAATAAAATTTTATTTAATACCTACAATGCCCAAATATGTATGGCAATAGACATTTGCAAGTTTGCAACTTTGAAATCAAAAGTTTCTATTATATCATAAAAGTGTCCAAAAATTTTGCTAATAGAGGGACAACCATATCGAAAACTTAGGTGTTCTCTATTAGCAAAATTACATTAATGGACACTCAAATGAGTATAACCTTTTGGGCTACACATCTAGATGTGTATATATTAAAAAAAAAAAAAAAGAAAAAGAAAAAATGAATTTGAAGTTGGGATAAAAAATAATATATTCTCAAATATCATTAACTTAACAAGATTAAGGCATTATACTCCTTTCGTTTTAAAATAACTATCACTTTAAATAATTTGACATGTTTCATATTATCTGTTACTCTAAAAAATCGTAAAAGTATTAAATAATATTTTTTTAATTTTTACCTTTAGTATAACATGAATAAAGGGAGAATTATATAGTTAGAATATTAATACAAAAAAGTAATTTAGTCACTTTAAATTGTCTTTTTATAAAATTAATATAATTTAATAACTTTTTTTAATTTATATGTACAAACTAAATATGACAGTTAGTTTTAAACGAATGGAGTAATAGTTTCATGGAAAATACTTAAGTAACCCGATCTTTGGTTCCACCTGTAGATCCGGTGGTCATGATTAAATATTAAAAAATCTTGCTTACATCAACTGATATCATAGATTCTCTCTTTTAAAATTTAATCTATACTACAAAATTTATAAATGAAACCAAAAATCGAGTTTACCTAAATATTTACCTAGTTTCATTGTCTCTCACAAGGTTAAATTAGTCACAGGAACATTTGAGGTGCTCCACCGGTGAGGTGCCCAAATTAATTAACCCTGCAAGAAAGATGTGTGATTTTGCACGGATAAAAAAGGTACACATTGGTGGGCTGTCTGTCTTCCCGCGCGCCCTCCCTGAGCACCAGCCACTACTACTACTCTTACTACTCCTCGCCCCTCACCACGCCCAAGCCGCCTGTCCTTTACAAATTCTCTCTTTTTCTCTCTCCCCTTTTCAACTAACATAGAACATCTTTTTATTTCATCATTTTTCTTTCTTACTTAACCAGTCAGTTCACTATAAATATAGGTAGTCTATAGGGTAGTAACACTTGAAAACTAGCTAGAACTATAATAAAGCTTAGGAACTCTTCTCTAACCAAAAAAAAAAAAAAACCCATAATTAATTATATATATGGTAGAAGGTAAGAACAAGAAATTACAGAGAATTTGAAGAAATTAAAGCATATTTGTTTTACTGTTTGAGAAATTGCTACTCAAAGTATTAGAATGGGAGGAAGAGGAGGTGTTGATGATTATGGTAGTGATGAGGCGAAGGTGGCTGTGAAACCACCTGCATGGCTAGAAGGGCTAATGGCTGAGACATTCTTTAGTGCATGTGGGGTCCACGAGAATCGAAGGAAGAATGAGAAGAACATCTTCTGCTTAGATTGTTGTCAAAGCTTTTGCACTCATTGTCTTCCTTCTCATAGCTCTCATCCTTTACTTCAGGTAATAAATTATAATAATTAATCCCTTTTTTTTTTTTTTGGCAACTTAAATTAGTTGCATGATGGTTTTAAAAAGCTAGCATAAATTTTGTGAATTTTGTAGCACTAAAATTGATCAAGCTTTTCTCTCCCACCCCCCTCAAAAAAAAAAAAAAAAAAGAAAAGAAAAGAAGAATACTAGTACTTTCTATATACACAAGCCTTGGAGCTACATAATTTTACATTTTCTTGCTTTGTTTTTGTTCTCTAAATAATTATTTATTGGGACTTCTTTGATTCTTCTTAATTGAATTCTTGCGCTGCACTTTGGTTCATTCCGCTAAAGTCTAGACCTTTATTAGATTCAAAATTCTTGTTATTTTTGTTCTGTTTAGATATGAAATTCTATCAAAAAGTTTGTTTTTTATATAATTAAGGGACAGTTTTCTTGAAGATTTGAGATGGGATTTTTGAATTATGTTCAAATTCTTAAAAATCTTGAAGAATTTTCAGTCTCTCTTTCAGTTGCTCTGTTAGGAAGTCCTCCTTTTGCTTGTTCTTTTTAGCTTAGAGGTTTCCATTCTGCCCTGTTGGACTTGCCCCTTTTCTTTTGATTGTCTATGCTATTTTATTTTTAGTCTTTCTTGAATTGGCCAAAAACAGCTTCAAATTTTAGATACTTTTTCCCCCCCTCAAACAATAGTGATAGATACTCAAGTTTGATGAAAATTTTCTACTGGTAAGGCTTATTTAATTATGCAAGAATTCTATTTGAGAGTGCAAATTTTGCACCTTCTGTCTCCTAATGAAAATTCAAGCAAATTCTTTGGCTTTTTCCAGAATTCTACCAACAAATTTTAACAAGACTTATAAATTGTAATTTCATCTACCAACAAATTGAATCCTGTTGCAACTTCTTGGTACAGAATCTTGAATTAGTATAGCCAACATTTTCTAAATAGAGGAGTGTTTGAAGTTTAAACTTATTGTGTCACCTGTTTTCAACCTTTTCATTTGGTTTAGAAGATTTGTTTTTTTGCATCAATTTTTCCTGCAAAGGTTCCTTAGCTGTTGCTTTCAATGACAGTTTGACCCAATCGTCGAAACTCAATTGCCAGTCTATTTTGTCTTTTATTTATCAAGTACTTCCTTTTCACGATTGTCTCAAAATTATCAGTTCATTTATTTTAATCCTATTAAATGATTTTTCAAGAACGAAAAGTTGGTTGAGCTTTGTATTAATATAAAAAAAATTTTACACTATCGACTATAAATTATATATCACATGTAAAATAACAGTTAAAATTTAAAAAATAATTACATAATATGCATTTATCTTCGACACCCAATTTTATAAAATGTTTTTAATAAAATCGGTTCAGAAAAGATTAATTGTTTCAATTTTTGATTTTTAGTCAACATCTAGCACTGCTACTGCCTACTCCACTAGACAGCTCATGAATTTTCAGGTCGTTGCAGTAACTGAATGTTCACACCTTAGCCTCAAGTTGATCCAGTTTCATGTCATCATTTAACACATCTGCCACCTTCAAAAGCTCGAATTACCCTAATAAGCTAGTAATTTTTTTACTAATAAGCTCAGAAATTATGTGAATATAATTACTGAAAGCAAACTTCTAATAATTGTGTTGTTTATTATTCCTTTTGGTGAGAAAATGCAATTTGACGTGTACATGGATTGCAAGCCATTCTTAGTGTAATTCTTTTTTATGACATTGTGTTTGGATCGATGGATAAATTTGGGAAAAAATTAAAATTCACTTGTTTGTTGAAAGAATTTGTAAGGTCAAAATGAGTGAATTTTAAATTCAACCAAATAAAAAAATTGTTTGAAATCAAATTTTTACACTTTTTAGTTTGTATGGATTTAAAATTAATTCATTTCAATTTTACAAATAATTCCAACAAATAAATGAATTTCAAATCATTTTTTGAATTCATCCAAACACAACTTGTTTATCGAGGGAAAGGAGTTACTTTGAACTCCTTAATTTGTATTAGAGACTTTAAGAGAAACAGGCTCTGTTTCCATTGTTATTTTAATTAATTATTTTTAAAATAATATTTTATAATTATTTTAAATTTATTTTTCAAATTATCTTTTATTTTATATATATATGTCAAATTTTAAAAAGTTGCTATAATACTTATTTTAAATAATATTTGAAATAATTGTTGTTTAAGTGGATCCAGTAAACTTGATATTTAATTTCATTTTGATACTACTAGTGACATTTTTTTTTCCAAAAAAATTCAATTTTTCGTTTATCTCGAACTCTCTAATTACATCTAATATGCTTTCTGTTTAGATTTTGGATGTTCCACAATTAACCTTATGGGTAGAAGTTAAAAATAGACAGCCACGTGATATTTTATGTAAACCATGCATATATTTTCATTTACTTTAATTTATGAGACATTTGATGAGATAAAAACAGGCCAAAAAGAGTACTTATTACCACATCTGGCAGGTGAGACGATATGTTTACCAGGATGTAATAAGATTGGACGATCTCGAGAAGCTCATAGACTGTTCCTACATTCAGGTAATTAAATGGGTTCTTTTTTTTTTTTTTTTTTTTTGGTAAATATACCATTTTATTTACAAATGAAAACTAACAGTAATCTTGCAGAATTTATGATAAATAATTAACTGCACAAATGGTGGAGCAGTAATGACATTGTGGTTTATTGTTTTGGCAGCCATACACTATAAACAGTGCTAAAGCTCTCTTATTATATTCTTGAATCAGAGAGCACAATCTAGATCTGGCAAGAGTTCTGGCAATACTTGTTTAACCTGTGACAGAATTCTTCAGGAACCATTTAACTTCTGCTCCCTTTCATGCAAGGTCCAGCTTCGATTTCATCCCTTGTTATTATCTTAACAAAGAGAGTTTTTGCTCACACACACACACAAACACACACTCATTTGCACACATAGACAGACAAATACTTTCTCTCCCTGTCGCTGAGTCTGTGACATACAGAAGCTCACACAACAATACAACTGGCATTTTGTGTTTTTGGTCCGGTTGTGTGGGGCTGGCGTTCTTTTTCGACTTTGAAAATTGAAACTTGGAATGACCTAATTATGTACTAGTACTATTTTTAATACATTTACTTGTATAAAGATTAATCTCTCTTATGCTGTCTATGTAAAAAAAAAATTTTATTAGCGGGTGTAGATATACGATATAAAATTATTATTTAAATTTTAAAATATTATTTTTATATGTACCCTGACGTACATTTATATCCGTTACTTAGAAAATTTTTAATACCATAATTTTCTATATTGATAGTGCAAGAAATATTAATTCTTTATTATGAACTTTTTCACTCTCTGTGTTTAAATTTTTACGACTACGTGTGTAAGAGAATCTCAAAAAAATTTTAAAAATTGTACGTCATAAAGATCTAAACAAGCTTGTGATAGAGGAATTTTACACAAGATAAATTCTGTTTTTATGTCAATTACTAGTACTACATATTGGAATTGGACCACCATCATGCAGGTTTTATTTGTAGAAAAACTAAAAAAAGAAATCACTAATGTGCTGCAGGTTGATTACATGGTATATCAAGGAGTAGATTTATCAGAAATGCTATATAGGTTTGAAGAGTCTGATTTTGCTGTCTCTCAATTTGAGAGATTACGCATGGATAGCTCTGAACTCCTTGATGATGATGGTCAAATTACCCCAAACTCCATATTGGAGGACCCTTTAGAATATAGAGGCTCACTGGAAGTAGACATGCTCTTATACTTCCATGGGCAATTCTGGAATTTCAGTTGAACCAGAGATGGTTAAAAAGAAGAAAAATGGCAGTGGATTTCTCCCAGGCATTATGCTCTCCTTGAGTAACAGGAGAAAGGGTGCTCCTCATAGGTCTCCACTCTCTTGAAAATAATTTCTAGAAATAATCTATTCGTAATAGCAGGATATTCTTAAATGAACCGATTACATGATATTATATCATAGATTCGATTCGTTTTAGAATTTTCCGCAATAGTATTAGCATTATTGTAGTATCCCTTTATTTCTAGTACGAAGTACTACTAGATTTGGCCGCATATGCTTTTATATAGTATTTGTATGACTGTTAGTTTGAATCTTTATGCTTTTTCATTTATTACTTTAGTTTATTGGAATTCACTGAAACGGCGATTCCATTGTTCACCTTAGGTGGGGGATCAAGAGCCTGTATTCGGAAAATAAGCTCTTGACATTGCCAATTTTGTTTGTACTTGGTGTTTTTCCAATGGAAATTGCCTAGACATACGTGTTATTTTTCTGTAATTTGTAAATGTACCTTGTGGGACATTTATTTATGCATTATTTTGCTTTGCTGAATTTTTTTTTTTTTTTTTACTTTTATTAACAAAAGGAAATTTGACAATTTGACTTATCGTGGTGTGTTGCTTATTTGGAATTGGTGTCAATTGGTGGTCGTAATAAGATGGAATCCAGTCTATAAAACAACAGCAATAATAGGGAATTCTTCAAGTATTATACGGTTGTGCAAATAACTTATTTTGAATGCTTAGTTATATGAGTGTATATGATAATGAAATATAATTTAGGTAGTAAAATATTTTTTTTATAATTTATTTGTTATGAATTTGGATCACTAAAAGATAGTTGAATTATATATATATATATATATATATATATATATATATATATATATAAACTATTTCCTTAGAAATATTAGAAAACTTCAAGATGTTGAGGATCAGGTTTCTTTTTCATTTTCTTTTCTTAAAACTCTTTTTAAACGTATGATTTTCATTGATGAAATGATATTCTTAAAAAAATTTATTCTTAGATAGATTAAAATGTATGATTATATTATATATCTTGTGATTCTTATTTATTCATATAATTTTATTTTTTTAAAAAATTCTAAATTAATCTTTTTAATTGAACTATATTATTAATTTCTTACTATAAGATATAAACATTTTAATGTACTAAAAAATTTTCCATAATCTTAAGGAGCTACTGCTCTGACACCCCCCACTAATCCCCCCCGCCCCTCCTTTTTAAATC
Source organism: Cinchona pubescens (assembly GCA_025175665.1). Classification (NCBI taxonomy): domain Eukaryota; kingdom Viridiplantae; phylum Streptophyta; class Magnoliopsida; order Gentianales; family Rubiaceae; genus Cinchona; species Cinchona pubescens. The sequence continues at coordinate 2,276,588 of JANKKI010000163.1, forward strand.
TGCCGTTGGTTTTGTACGCCAAGATGTCAATCACTTTTTTGCGTTGCAATTAAACGATTGGATTTACAATACGGAAGAAGGAAATCAAGAGAATTAAGTGCGACGAACATTGGTAATTTCATTAGATATTCACGTATAGCCTTGTCCTTTTAGTGATCGTCTATACACTTATTTGCAAAAGTTATTCACATCCTTCACCGTCAAAACACTAATTTGAGAAAATTATTTTAGCAGTACTTTTACTATCTATTGCTTATTTATATTTTTTAATTTCCTAATAACTCAACTAATAATAATAATAATAATTGTAAGTACTCATTTCATTTCATTTTATCTATTGTTTAGACAATTTGCTTTATATTGAATTATCTATCATTTTAAGAATTCAAAGAAGCATCACATTTTTTTTTTTTTTTTAACTTTATACTTAGTGTCATATTGATGAAAACAAAGAATTGTGTAATTAGCGAGTATTAATGTATAATTTAGTCATCTTGAATTGTCTTTGTATAAAATTGAATCAATGTAAAAGTTTTGTTAATTTTGATTCAGTAGCTTAAGATGACATTTAAAATAAAACGGATAAAATAATTCTTTCTAAATGGACTGTGTATTTATTACACTTACATTATAAACAATTTTTTGCGTGCAAAAAATGCTCCTTCTAAATAAAATTTTTTACTTAAATCGAATTTTTAACATACGTAATAGAACTCTTAATTCTGAAAAGATCACTCCATGGTTTTCAAGATTAAGGTATCCATACATTGTTACGTGGGTCGGTCAAATAAGAATATCGATGATGAACATATGAAGGTTTTGCGAAGGATGGAAATCTGAAACCAAACACGTTTAATCTACAGATTGGATGGTGGGGTTATAGCACGTGATGAGGAATACGTATTCCACACATATTTAGTGGGGACCCCCATCTGGTTGATTCACATGGGTGCGCCACATTATATTCGCCTACCCCTATAATAATTGTGAGAATCTAGGCGTTTTGAGCGTGTCATAGGTGGCACAAACAGGGAGCTGCCACTTGGCAACACTTCAAGATTTTATGCCATACTTATAAATCCTAAATTTGAATTAATTTGTTATAATTTGAATTAATTTTTATGAAATTAATGACATTAATACAGAAAAATATAAATTTATATAAAATTTAATTTTATTCGCAAAATTTAAAATCAAGATCCAATACCGATTATCTCTAGGTTTGTTCCCCTTCACTAATAAAAATGGTTAGTCCTACCACCTTTCGAAAATATATTATAATATAATATTGATTGCATTTCTGACTAATAACTACATTAGGTGGTATTCTTCGTAATCATTATGCTCTTAATAATTAAAATATTGAGTGATAATATTTAAAATAAAATTGCTTAGCAAAATTTGAAAACTGAACACAGCAGTTATCTACTTCTAAGTCGTGAATAAAAAACAAAACCTAAAAAATCATAAACAAAAGAATGTACATATAATGAATATGTAAGGTTTTTTTTTTTTTAATCCAAATTCTCAAGAATTTTAATTATTTAAATCGAATAGTCGCCTAATCTAGATACGACACACGGATAACACCAGCACTTATATTTTCTAGGTCGTAGCATTATTATAGTCTGGACAATTTTTCAGTCATGAGATTCATTGCCGCTTTTGTTTTTGCTATAGTGTTCCGACAAAATCTTCAATATATTGTTCAACAGAAATTTAAAATTGACTTCGAATTTGTCTCCTTGCACTGAAATTGCGCTCAACAAAAGTTTCACATAACTTGGTAATGCCACTTAATTTCTTAATATTACATAACTTGAAGTCTATTTATTTAGTGCAGGACAAACTTTAGTTTCTTCAAAATATATACAGAAAACACAGATTGCTGGCTGAATGTATACCATTAGTTTCTCCTAATGTTTTCCATTTTTTATTTAAGATTGGCTTTGTAGGTATGTATCGGATTTAAACTATTTCTGCAGATATTCTGCTTTCAAAATTTTACTTCTCCTAGCCCTTCCAACAAAAACGAAATAAAATTGAAAGCAAGAACAATCTTGATCAACTAAAAGGTTAAATGTTGCTCCATAGCATAATTGTGTGGTTTAAATTTCAAAATCTTAAGAAGCTTGGCAAACCTTAAATGTATTTACAACCAACCAAACTTTTATGTCTCTTTTTCCACTTCTGTCGTATTAACCATGATTAGTTTATGAAGTGTATATTGTCTTGTGTATTACCATATTATCTTCTCTATTGTATACATAATCGTGTGCAAAATTTAACTTGCTTATATTGGCCACAAAGCCTACTTTATTCACAAACCTAAATGGTTTTTTTTTTTTATGTAAAACCTAAAATTGTTAATCCGAGCCTCACATAAAATTGATTTTCATGCTTCATGACTAGCCTCAAAAATGGATTCCAAGGTCAAAACTGTCTTTACATCATGTTCGTCTGGGGTGCGAAATTGAAATCGAGAAGTGCTCAAATAAGTGTCCTGGAAAATCCTTTAAAAAAAAAGGTGTCCTAGAAAATAATAATATACAAGAATGAAGAAAAGAAAGTGGAACATTCAAACATATCTATGGGCTTGAATCATGGACTTCCCCAAATCCCCATAATATTCGCAGAGGCATGTCATGGGCTTCATGAGCATTCCGATGTATTATTTTATTCCCACAAATCTTATTTAGCTTTCTTGGTGTTTTCTTTCAACAATTTTCTTTTCCAATTTGTTAGGTTCCTTTATACTGGTATTAGTTTGATTGCCCTTCATCTATCAAACTAAAAATAATTTGTTACTCGCTCTAAAGTGCAAAATAAATATTACATATTATTAGAATATTAATATATTAGTATTCTTTTTCAATTTGTTATAGATTTTATCTGTTTTTTAGTAATCTCAACAACTATTATATACATTCTGCATTGTAGAATAAATAATTAAAATTTATACTTCACATTATAAAGTGAATAATTAAAACTTACTCCAACACATGGTAGGGTTAGGTTTCACCCCTTACAAGATGGAATAAGTTTGAGGCAATCAATAAAAGGAGAATGTCTTGATAACGTCTTGCTAAATGCTAACCCGATTAAGCCATAACATTTTTCAAGTATTTAGAGAGTAAATATGGTTTGTATTACTCTCTTTATTCAATTTTATGTCACTTTATTATAATTTTTTTTGAATAAAGTTATCTCTCGGTCAAGAAACTCAAAAAAATATTAAATAATTAATGAAGAGGATTATGTGGTTAGAAATGTATTAATGTAAAAGGTAATTTAATAACTTCGAACTGTTTTTTTTTATAAATTATATAATTTAATAAATTTTTTAATTTATATTATACTAACCCAAAATTGATCAGTTATGAAACAGAAGGAGAGAATATGATTAAAAAAAAAAATCAAAGTAGACATTCCAAATTCTGATGTCTTCTTTCAATAAGATGTTAGTCATTTCTTATATATGGATTAATCTTTCATGTATTAAAAATTTTTTATATTATCGGGTGTAAATGCATTTTACGTATGCATTATTTAAATTTCAAATGTCATTTTTATATATGTAGCATGTATCCAAACTTGTTGGTGTAGAAATTCTTCAACACCGATAGTTCATGAAAGATTTACCCATCTTATATTTAGTCAGAATTGAATTTGCAATATTTTTTTTTTTTGAATTTGCAATAATTCTTTTTTTAATAAAAACATATTACAAATAATACATGTCAAACTATATAAACTAAGAATTCTTGACATGTGGCTTCTTCGAGCCAAAACAAAATCCTTCTGATACTTGGTTATGTTATCGAGGATGGTACAAATGGATAATCACTGGAAATTTAGTGCCCCCCCCAAAAAAAAAAAAAAAAAAGAGCCCAATTGCTCAAAAGAAAATCCATGTACAAACCCAGAAAAATAAAAAATAAACTTATCAACAAAGCCAAGGTAATGAACGTATAGGTAGTAAAAAACATCTAAATTATATATCTTGATTTGAAGGGTTTAATTTGTACATGACGTGTGGCCAGGCCAATCAAGGGTCTTTGAAATATGGCCAATGGAGCTGCAGGTTCATCTTTTGCTCCCATTAGGCGCTCTCAAATCAGTGAATAATCACACACAGAGATGGGGTCTCAAGTTATGAAGACCATCAAGTTTGTCAGAGACATCATTGCTGATTAGAGATGGTGAGGCAGTTAGATCTTTCTTGTCACCTTTTTTATCCTCTTGAAACTAGTTTTGATCAGAATTGTTTTTTCCTGTTCAACTGTAACATAGACAAAAATATACAGATGGAATGCATGCACAATGCCAGATCTATGGAATGATAAAATTTAGGGTTAAATGCATTAAATCCTTCTGTATTTCAGTCACTTAACTTGTAAAATTCTGATCGCGTTGATAATCTCTATCAAAAAATTTCTTAATCTCAAAGGCTGGCTTAATCCACTGTCAATTTGATCCCTCAATTTTATAATTTATTTTAATATTTATTGATATTTTATATTAGTACTTATTTTAATAAAAAATAATCCTAATTTATTTTATTTTTGTTTTCTTATTAATGTCAAAAAAATTATGCGATTTCTAGCTTGATACGGGTATAACTTGAGTGAAATGAAAAATTGAAAAATATATTTTGACATAGAATAATATAATATACTCGTAGTTAAATGCGCAAAGGATAAATGCTCGTACATGATGGATTTACATGATTTAATTTATTAGTAAACATGAATTGGAGTCCTAGCTCAAATTTTTAGTCAGTGGTCTAGACAAAAAGATATTAAAATTAATATAATAAATAATTTATAAAACTTAACTAAAACACTTTACAATGAAGACATTAATTTTTTTAACCTTGAAATCACCTCAAATCAAGTTTTAAACACGAAAATGGCATTTTAGTTTCTATTAGTTAAAGTATAATAATAATTATAAAAAAAAACCTATTGAAATCAGAAAGATCTCAATTTTGTAATAATATTTTCAAATTCATAAAATTCATAAATTTAAACACAAATACTCAGGAAAGTCTCACTGCAAATAAATTTAAGAGTAAAAGTATTAGTCACCAACCTTTTGTTGCACAGTTTTTACCCTTTCAAAATAGTCATGTGATAGTCACACAGCTAACCAAACGAAATCTTAACAAGTAAAGTGACTTTATCGATATATTTTTTGAAGTTGAGTGATTAGTTAAGTCAACAAAATAATTTAATAATTAAATTAGTAATTTTTATATAATTGAGTGACCTTTCAAATTATAGGATAAAAAAAGAATAATAGCTATAAGCTTCTCAAACCTTTGATCCATACTTAAAGGATGTTAATATATTTCACAAACTCCGAATAAAAAATCAAAGACAAAAAATGTGGAAGATCTACTAGATTTCAATGAAGTTTATCAACTAACACCTTGTACTACTAAACAACGGGTAGATGACCATATAAGATGAATAAGAACAACAAGGAGATATGAGTTCTATAAAAACACTAAGCTTGATATCTTAAGAATTAACTTGTGAATGACACAAATATTTATGTATTTTACATTTTGTCGTCTTTATCTTTCTATGTAGTAAGTATCTGTTTATAAAGCTCAGATTTAACTAAAAACAAAAAAAGAAGAACATGATAGATCTTTATCTTTCTATGTAGTAAGTATCTGTTTATAAAGCTCAGATTTAACTAAAAACAAAAAAAGAAGAACATGATAGATCTTTATCTTTCTATGTAGTAAGTATCTGTTTATAAAGTTCAGATTTAACTAAAAACAAAAAAAGAAGAACATGATAGTCATTTTTTTATTATTTTTTTATTTTTTGATCAAAACAGCAACGTCATAACTTAACTTGCTCTATTATGTAAGAAAAAGTTCAACTGGACACTACTAAAAGACTAGAAGGAGAGAAGACCCTCCGAATTAAGGAAGAGTACTTTACCACTAACTTAGATTTTTGTAAGACCTAAAATTTCAACTTCAAATCTCACATCAAAACATACGTTGCGAAGTACCTCCTAACTGCAGGACATTATACAAGAACTACTTACTGCAGGTACTCTACGTTTGCCAGTTTTAGTGGAATCATTTTTACCTGGACTCAATCTAAAGTATAATAATTTATCCCTAAATCTAGAATGACTTATATAAATAATGTGACTTATTCAAAAATAAATTAAAAAAATTTAAAATACTATATTTTGAGTAAGATGAATTTAAAAATTTTTGGTTTTAATGCGGCACCTAGTTGTTGGGCTAGAGGGAAGAACTAATAAAGTTGGCAAACTTTGCCAACAGTCCCCCACAAGTTATGTACAAGTTTCCAATGATTGAGGTGTAGGGGATTGAAATTTGAAAGCACCGTTGCCATTGAGGGGCTTTTGTAGAATCAAGTTAGTTGGGACTGGACAGGACTTTTAGGGTACATGTCTTATGTCTATTGAGAAGAGACCATGCATAGCATAGATATTTGATCTGATGAAAGAGAATTAAGAGTTATCTCATCCATGTCTGTCACTGCTGCTTCGTCAGGTTTTTCGAGTAGAGAAGATGAATATATATAATAATATCACTTTAAAAAATATATATATATATATCAGTTAATACTCATAAATTTTTAAAGATATCGCTTCCTTACCTCTTTTATCAATAAATCTCGCTATAATACTAGGACTTTAAATGAACTCAACCTATTTAATACTCTAAGCAAATTCGGATCATTAAAAGTTTATTCGAGTTTAGTTTGTCAATAATCAAGTCAAATGTGTTTGATTAGAACTCGACTTGATAAATTAAAAATATTAAATTGTGGTTATATATAAAAATTACAATAACTCGATCTCAATTCAAGTTTTGCTTGATAGAAACTCGTTTGAGTTTGCATCAAAAGATAAACAAAACCAATATCCAATGAAATTTCAAACTTATTAAACTAACGAGTAAATTTGAATATTAGAGTGGATGACTTTTTTATATTCATTTTTACTCTAGTAACAACTAAAACACGTGAAATGACATTTATAACCTAAGTACTTTAGACATATTATGAAAGGGTAATTTCAAAAATCTCTCATGAGGTTGTTGACATTTTTCATTGGCACCATTTGGTTTTCTAATAATTTTTTTGTCAATTTATTTACAAAAATATATGCATGCGTTAATTTGTTTATTTCTATCTATTTTGACAAAAGTTTGACCACATACAAACACATATATTATAACAGAATAAATAGTATCAATATTTAGTTTAGGGACTCACAAACTCGTAAATTAAAAAAAAAAAGAAGTTTTATCAACAAATTTTTCGACCAACTAATTTACCAAAAATATGTTGCATATTGATGTGTTTATGTGGATCAATTTGGATAGATAGTTTGGACAGATATTTAGAGTATGCAGAAACACATCATATAACTTGCCAAATAAATATGTCTACTAATTTGTTTGAAGATCACAAACTCGAAATTGGAAATAAATTTTTCAATAATTCTATAAAGAAATTTATTCACAAATCTGCATCTTATGTAATGTGCTTGTGTGTCAATTTGAATAAAAATTTGAAATGCATAAAAACCCACTATATATCATAAAAATAAATGTGATTCGCATTTGTTTAGAAAATCACAAACTCATAAATTAAAAAAAAAACAAAAGTAAATTTTTTGATAAGTTTTTTTGTCAGCTTAATAATAATTTCGAACGCATCAATGTGCTTGGATGTTTTTGGTTTGAACAAAATCTAATACTAATGAACATTACTGGTGTTTTATTTTAGAAATCACTAAATCGTAAATTGAAAAATAATTAAAATATATATATATATATCCAATATATATATATATATATATTTCAATATTAATTGGAGAAGGACATGCAAAGTTACAGCCCAGTGTTAATAATTTAACACCCCCAATATTTTATGTATTTTTCTCCAACCATTTCAATCAATAGAAATTTTGTATTAGGGGTAAAATTGAAAGAAAAATAGACTCTATCTACTTAAATCAATTTTTTAAAGGATTGGGCTAACAATGATACAAAAAGCTTAAATTAGGGAAGCTAAGTTATATTTGTAAACTTTTGAGAATACTAAATGATATTAATATAAACCTTAAGAAAGATTTTTATATTTATGCCTTATAAAATTTAAGAGAAGGTAGGCCATTCCTTTTTTCTCTAAAGCAGTAGCATGTTACAAGGTATACTGTAGCAAGCCACTAACATATATTTCATTGATTAACAATGATTCTTATAGCAAAAGGGGTAAATATTAAGATATTTCATATGATTTGATCGCTTTTCTTACCATTTGAACTAATTCCTCATTGGCCTACAATTTATGGAGTTAAAAATTTAACAGTGAAATATTCGAAACAAAGTGAATATATTGCATAAATTATTTCTACAAAGGAAAAAAAAAAATAAGATACACAATTTTTTTTTTTTTTAAAACGATAGGAATATATTAATTAGGAATAATAGCCAAATAAATTATACGATTTGAAGATATAAATTTTGGGCACGATTTCGTGCTTATGTGTACTTAATAATCATGTATACAAATAAAATTAGAGTTAAGTAGACGTTACTCTCTAAACTTACATTTTAATTACATTTTATCCCTTAAATAATATAGACTTTGTCCCCTCTAAGATTTGACAAAAATACCCTCCAAAAAATTATGGACAGTTACTTTCCATTTATCTAATTTTCAATGATTTCATACTACTTTTTTTTTTCCCATTAATTGTCACATTTTTCATAATTAGTTTATACATTATTTTCTTCATTTTCTAAACGTTATCACAAAAGAAGAATTTGTACAAGTAAAATATTTTACTTACTAATTCCATTTTTAATATGTTTAGCTAGTGGTGTTCATGGGTTGTGTTATTGAGTTGGCGGATTTTCGAATTCGAATTTTTGGATTGAAAAATATAACCCAACCTAACTCAAGTAATATCGAAACCCAAGTAAATTCGATCCAAGTATTATTTGAGTAGGTTACTCAATTTTGGGTTACTTGGGTTAAAGTTTTTCAAAAGAATGAAAAAATTTAGTGTAAGATCATCTATTACAATTTTTTTTTTAAATTAAATGATTAACTCAAGAATAAAAAGAAAAAAAATTATAGAAAAACATGTGAAAAATGAATGGTAGGTGAAGAATGAAAATAAAATAAAGTATAAATTATATAAAATGGTTAGGAAAATAAAAAATATAAGTAAATAATATTAAGTAATAGAGTTATTGGGTTAGATTGGATTTTGAAAAATAAAGCCTAACCGAACCCAATCCAATCTAACATGTTTCTGAGTAACCCAATTTAACATCTTTTGGGTAATCCCGAACCTAAGTAACTAGAAAGTCAATAACCCAAAGCCCCAAATTCATTTGGGTGGTTAGATTTTTGGTTGAGTTAGGTTTGAATACCTTTATGTTTTGCTATTGTAAGAAAAATAAAATTTTGTAACAAGATAATTTGGAATAAATAAAACTAAATAAATAAAAAGTAACTTTGACCAAAATTTTTAGTCTCTTATTTTAGTTAAAAAATTTCACATTATCCTTTTATATTTACTTTATTAGAGAATCTTTTGAAATGGGCAAAATAAATATTATTTTGAGTGGGTGACAAGATGCAAATGTAATGTGAATTTAGGAGTAAAGTGTAATCAACCCGTAAAACTATTCACTTTTAAAGAAAAAAAATTCAATTTTTAGCTCATATGAACATTAAAAATTAATCACATTCGAAAAAAAATACAACTGTGTTGTCACTTCAGGATAAAATGTTTATGAACCTATAAAATTAACTATTCACATTTGAAAAAAAAATCAATTTTTAGCTCAGTAGGCAAATATGAACAGTAAATATCCCGTTGGATTGGCCTTGGCGATTGACAGAAAATTCTTATATAAATTGAGTTTATGACATAGTACTATAGACACTTTGGTCTATGTAAGGACACATCACTTCATGGGTCTCTTGTGGGATGATGTGACCTTAATCAGATTAAGGGATTCATGGGCTATCGCATAGATGCAACTATATAAAAATTTCTCAATAGTTAGCCTAAGGGTGTTCATAGCTTGATTTAATCGAACAAACCGATCGAATTAAATTAGTTTGGTTTTCAATATTGAGATAATAGATTTTCAAATAAATGAAATGAGGAAATTGGTTATATAGTTTGGATTTGATTTTTAAAAAATAATAACCAAATAACTGAACTTTTAATTTTATTAATTTCAGTCTTTATCTTTTTAATAACAAATTTATATTTTCCTTCATTCAACACTTTAATATTGTTTTGCTTTGTTACATTGTAGTTTTATTAATTTTAAATTTTTGTTTATTAATCATTTTTAGTAGTTTTGTATTTAATTTTTTAATTAACTAGTAAATATCAATTAATTGGATAAATTGAAAAAAAAAGTAGTTAATCAACTGAGCAATGAAAAGTTTCCTTTGAATTTATTTCTAATTTTCTTGCATCAAAAATTAAAAATATATATATATTTTAATCGAATTACCGAAAATAAGCCAATAAACACCCCTAGGTGGCAGCACAATTTTCATTTTCCCTGGCTCTCTCTCAGTCTAAAGTAGTTTGTACTTTTTTCTCTTTTGGCGGCTTACTGCATGTACTAATTTCTTGACCATGGGTCATGTTAGGGAGCTGAAAAATAATTGGCCTTTCCTTGAATAGTCTTTATGCATATGATGTTTTATGAGGAGGACAATGACTCGGACAAGAGAGCTTTTAATAGCATTTGATAAAACTCAAATGATCCATTCCCATATCAAAGTCTATGTTTCAATTGAAATAGAATGTGGCCCTAAGTATCTTTGAGGTCATACGTTCCGTTAGATGAATCCTCGGTACCACTCATTGGGGTACCTTCAGTCAATTCACTGCAACGTACCACTCTAAACTATAACACCACGTGAAGTATCAGAATCCTAAAACCAAGCTATGCTTCTTGCCACAAATAGATTACAAATTAAAGTACTATAAAACAATTACTAATAGCTTAAACTATCTTATTTTTGTACTTTATACTCTAAAGTATTAATTTTGGCTATCATTCATCTTCAACTTTTAATTTATAACACATTACACTAATTATTTAATATTACCTTGCTCAATTTTTTCAAATTATCAAATTTTTCCCGACATCTTACTAATACACAGTTATACACACAACATTCACTATTTTTACTTCTTTATTTTGGGCGAAACCAGTTAGAGATGTAAATGAGTAATTTACAATTTACAAGCCGTTTTACGATCATGTTTCGCAAGTTGAGATGGCAGGTGTAAATGATTAATTACAAAATCTAAATGTCTAGAGAGACAATTACGATTTAGTTGAATCCATAAACCTATAAATTTCATTAACTTGAATTTGAATCCAAATTTGGACCCGGATCCTTTTTTCAAGAATCCAAGAGTGTTGTATTTGTGAATTCGTGAATGATATTTTCTAACGTTGGATAAATTAGTTAGGGTACATGGATCGTTTTACTCTCTATCTTTGAGTAATTAATGCAAAGTACTAAAATTTAGAAGTTGGAAGTGATTGATTACCAAAATTAATACTTTAAGATGCATGCAAAAGTAAAATAGTTTAAGGGTTCAAAGTACAATTAACCGTTCTAGCAATACAAAACCTAAAAGCCGTCCTTTGTTTCTTTTTTTTGTTCCATAAGCAGAATAATCTTTTCTTGGTAATTGTTATTAAATTGTGCTGTAGACTCAAAATTAATTACGTACTTTATTAATTGATTGTCAAGGGATCTTATATAAAAAAATATTTATTTTGATTTTACTTGTTAAATTAGTTCTTTTCTTGAGAAAAATGGCTGAATGGGAGGAGGCAGTTACTGATTTTGCCGGATTTACGCGACGACGCGCATCACTCTGCTTTGGTGACGATTTTGCGTTTTATTTGGTTCGCAGGTTTGAGATGAAGGTGTATGATTAAGACAGAATGGAAGTTCTAGGCATGGTGATGTCATGGGAAGGCATTCTGCAGATGGAGAGAGAGGACTATTATGATGGAGTAAAGATTGGAATAGATGAATGATAAGGGTGTTTTTGTTTGGATTGAAAATTATTTTTTTGAAAAATATGAAAAAAATTATTTTTCATACAATTTTTTAATGTTGGGTTGACAAAATGAAAATATTTTGAAATAAAAAATTTTAACGGTTTTATAAAATTTATAACAATGGTAATAAATACCTTACAAGTAATTGTGATTAATAAAAGATTGATTTTGTTTAAAATTAAATAATTGTACAATATAATAGTAAAATATGTATAATGATAGTTATATTAGTGTGAAACCTATGATTGAGAGAAAAACGAATGAAAAAGAATTGACTCAACAAAATGAAAATAAGTTTAGCAAACGAAATTCTAAAAATAAGTATTTGAATTTTAAAGTCACTCTTGAATTATCCGAAAAATAACTTACACTAAAAATTCAGTAAGTTATTTTCAACAAGATAAAAAAATTGAAAAATATTTTACACTTAAAAAAATATTTTTCAATCTTTGGCATCAAAAAAATTTTTAAAAAATATTTTCCTAAAAATATTTTCAAATCAAAGGAATCTCACGTGAGTTGTTCCACGTGGCAAAATACTGTTGGTGGTACTCAAGGGCACCGAGGATTTCACTTCGCGCTCCAAAACTGTAAATTTCTTACGGACAGAGACAGGTACATCTAGTATTCCTGTGAATATGTGAACGGATTTTGAAGCTCACATTGGTCCTCAAATAATGGAGGTTTCTAAAACTACTGTGCCGCCCATTTATGTTTTTTTAAGTATTAAATTGGACAAATATTATCATAGTCTTGATTTTTTATTCCACTTCTAAATCTTATAATTAAAATTAAAATCTTATTAAATCTTTTTTACATTAACTAATATCATAAATTTCATAATATTTAAGTCATTCTGATATATTTTAAAGATTTGTACCATAAATGTTATACATTTTAAAAACTTACACGGTACAAATCCTTAAAATAATTCACTCAACAAGACTGTAGAATTCCTTCATGGCTATATATATATAAACTAAATTAACTTAATGTTTTGATAATTTTTCATTCTTCATGAATTTGGACAATTTATTTTCTTTTTTAGTTTTTAATAAAAAAAAGGCCAAACTCTTGATATTACGACTATATAATATCAAATATTATAAATTTAAGTTACCAAAATTATTTTGTAATGGATATTAAATTTTTATAAGTTTTATTAAATATTAACTTTTAAAAATGAATAAATTTTTTTTTTTTTTTGTTTTAATAAAATCTTATGATCTCACTTATAATGACCTTATAACTACTAAAACAATTCATCGTAAGATGCCAATTCTACAAATCTTTTAACAAACGTTATTAATTTAATGGCAATCTTGGGCTGAATATGAAGTGCCCCACATCATGTGTGGATCAATTTTTTTTTTCCTTTTATTTTTGGCAGTTTACCTGCTTTGTTCAATTGGATAGTATTATAAGAAAAGTAATTACCGAAATGAAAACTTTAGAGACCTAAAGTAATTCCTCAACAATTATAAATTATACGGAATTGGCTCATGAAAAAATTATTGTGAATCAAGAATTCATTATCCCCACCACAAATATTAAATATAGATTTATCGTTTTCAAGTGATTGGGATCCATTTTTTCCCACCCATCTCACATACTTTTAATAATTTAAACTCATAATTAATAAATAAATAAATAAATATCTTACCCTTATACCTTGTTGTCCAAACAATATCCATTTGCCTAAGGTTTGGCGTATTATGTTGCCAAATGTGCTTGGAAGATGTACATATAATATTGAAAAATATCTTTGGAGGTTAGCTAATTCTATTTGGATTGTACTATTATTCATTACAATAAATATTTTCTAAACAGTTTAATATTTTGTGATTATTTATTAAATATATTTTATTCATATTTTATCTCAAATATAATACATCTTAAAAAATTATTAAAATATTTATTTTAAAATAATATTTTAAATAATAACTATCCAAATAAAGTTCTTGGATTAGTTACACTCCGCATTTCTTTCCTTTTCCATTTGTTATTTGCTTGAACACCTTCTCTACTAGTATGAAGGTAGCCAAAAACTTGAAATTTAAGTTTCTCTTGTTTAAGGGTGAAAAAAAACTTAAATTAAGGATTATGGATGATGCCAATGTGAGATGCTGTCAAATAAATCAACTAAAATGGTGGAGTAAACAGGAAATTTTTAGATAGATTCGATCATTAATCCTTATTATTATTATTATTTACTTTAATCTACTCTTCTACTTATTCTCTAATTACTCGAACACATGACTAATAGATCATAAAAAAAGTATTTTACCATTCAAACTACATTTCGTTGTTAGAGTTACGTTTTAACAGATTGTAAAATATAAAACTAACCTTTATTAGAAACTTTAAATAATTAAAATAATCTTTTAAATTAAATTTTTAAATATTTAACGGTTATTTAACAGAATATTTAACGTTTTCATTTTAATCCCAAATTACAAGAGAGCGTCTTGTTGATTAGTAAACTATAAGGGAGTGATTTGAATATTAGGCAAACTACAAGAACGTTTCCTTTAATTTACCCCAAAAACAAATAGTGTTATAACACTGGAACTAGAGCGATGAAAACCTAGATAATATGTTTGTGAATTGACCATTTGGCCCACTATTTTTGGTTTTATATTTGATCTTGTTTGAGCCGTATTGTTATTTAGCATGTACTAATTGTGGTGTTCCTAGCCAAAAAAAAAAAAAAAATGTACCACTAATTGAGATGTACATCCTTGTCATTCTCCTCTGTAACCCTTATCAGAGAACAGGTGTAGCAGTGAAATGGACCCAACTTCAGAAGATTCAGACCCCTATCATTGTCCAAATCTTTTGACCAGTGTTGTAATGTTTCAACATGCCTCTTTGACCCTATTACCATAGGCCTGGCTCTAATGAGCATCTTTTACTTTTTTGCCCCATCATCTGATGGATGTCTTTTCATCCAAAAGGAAGGTTTTATGTCACGACTATTCGGTTCTAGTAAATGTATGGAGAAAAGACGAGACAAAGTTAAAAAAGTACCCAACTATCAAGTGTCCTTCCATTTCTACCCTCAAGATTATAAATTTTTAAAAAATATATTTAACTAGATTTGATTTATGAATAAATTTATACATTTTGTTATCATTTAAAATGTTAAATAGTAATAGATTTTGTTGTCATTTAAAATGTGAAATAATATCATTTATGTAGAATATACTGATGTTATTTTATAATCTATGCAATTTCATTAATAGTCACAAAATATCTAAATAGGTGTGTCTACCAAATTATTTTTTTTTTTAAAAAAAAATTTCACCTTCTTTGCAAGTTACTTTGTTTTCAAGTCTTAATCCAAAAGTGACTTGTTTTTGGCCATTTATAAAAAGTTATAGGCTGTTTTTATTTTAAATTAAAAAAACATTGTAAAAAGAACGTGTTCAAAATTATTTTTAAGCATAAAAATAAATAGGAGTACTTGTTTTCAATTTTCTAACAGAACTTTAAAAGTAAATTAGTTTTCAATTAAAAAAAAAAGAAAAGAAACTACTAGGTAAAGTTATCAAGAGAGATAAGCAAAAATATGAATTGCTATTGAAGACCACTACAATTTTTCTTAATTAGTATATTTATATAAAGTCACAAAATAACAATGACATTGATGTGTAATTAGATGATGAAATGAAAAAATAAAATTAATTCAAACATTTAAAGTCAAAATTGATTATTCGTTATAATTTTATCACTTGACAGACCGTCATTGTAATTTTATAAATCATTTTATTTTATCTAGTATCATATTCTCTGAAGTTGAGCTGGTTATAAGTAACTCAAATATGTAAAGTTCTGTCTCTTGTAAAAAATTTTGGATTTGAGATTTCAATCGAAAAAGAAAGATTATTATATGGATCAGATTTATGGCATAACATCATGTATCATTTACTCTAAAAAATAATAAAATCAATCTACATCATATCACCTCATCTAAGTGAATAATGTTGAATTTTTTAAATCAAAGAATTCATAACATTGTGTTATGAAAGTGATTCATCGAAAACTTTTCCATTGAAAACAAATTCAAGAATCCCCTTTTGGCGTCCTTTAGCCTCAATATACCTTGACAACACCGTCTCCGTTATCATGGATCATCTTTGAATTTTTTATCGGTTGATCAACTCCTACTGGGGTAAAAAAAAATGTTGGAAAGATAGCCCGGAAAACTTCTCTTTTAATTTTTTGTTTGGCCACATTAATAAAAATTATATTAGTAATTTTTAAGATTAATTATATTTTACCTCTTTAAACTTTAGCGTTAATAATATTCTAATTTCTAATGTTAGCTTTTGAATACTCAATTCTTGGACTAACGGTGACAACAACGTTAATGGTGTGTGAAAATTTGGTTAAATGGACAAAAATAATTATACATTAATTTCACTTTACCCCTTAAACTTTAAAATTATTGATACTTTAACCTTTAACGTTATTTTTTGAACATTTAATCGCTTCCCTTATGCCAATTCAACATTTTCACTATTTTATCCCTTTTTTATTTTATTATTTTTATACTTTTTTCCTCTATTTGATATAATTTCCTCTATTAATTCTAAAAATTCTTATGTTCGATTTATGGTCGTATTTGTGGATTACGTAGTTAAAATAAGAGTTGCACTCTCACTTTCTTGCATTAGCATACATCATTTATAAATATTATGTGTATCTCATTTAAATTACAAGGCATACAAGTGAGGTCAAGAACCGAATCTCTGTAAGAATTTGCCCACTAATCAATAACCCAACTACATGACCAAAATAATGCGCTATCTTTTTTTTATTCTTTTTAAATATATTTTGATATTCTGATGAGTACAAATTAATTTAATCCATATAAAATTATGTACTCAAGGTATATCAATTCATTTAGTTAAAGTGTCAGGTTAAAAAATCATTTTAGACAAGAAACGTACCATCAATATAGGGGCTTTTAGAAAAAAAAAAAAGCCATATTCATATAACCAAAATAACAAAAAAAGAAAAAAAGAGAGATTAGAATAAATAGGATTACAATTATCAAGTATGTAACAAGCATAATTGAAGTACTTTTTTTTGTCAAAAATAATGTTATGGACTAAAGTGTTAGTCTTTATAAAGTTTAAGGGGTAAAGTGTAATAATAAAGGAATAAAATGGAATAGAGTTAGAATGATCAAAACATTAAATTATGAAAACGGAAGAGGTTAATTACTCAAAAGATAATGTTAGGAACTAAAGTGATAGTGACACTAAAAGTTTAAAGGGATAAAGTGTAATTAATCCTAATTTTTATGCTCTCACAAGTAGGAATTGGGAAAAAAAATAATTTTAACCTCCAAAGTTCGGGTCGTAGTCCATCTTGATGTCCTCAAAATTTTAGACAAAACACATTTAGTTCTCAAACTTTCCAATTTCTATTTATTTAGGACAAATTTAATAATTTCGTCAATTACAAAACATTGCACGTGACTGTTAAATTTCAAGTTCTAAACATGAAAAAAATGTAATTTTAGTCCTTAAAGTTTGAATTGTAGCCTATTTTGGTCCCCAAAATCCCAACCAAAATGCATTTAATTTTCAAACTTTCTAATTTCTAACAATTTGGGACAAATTTATCAATTACATACGGTTTCAATCCAATTTTTTTAACTTGAGTTATAACACCTCCTAATTGATTTCAATCTAATTTTTTACTGTACGAATATTAGTCCCTCACATTACTATGATGGGGTAAATTCATTGCATATTCACTTCTAAAAGCAGTTCATTACTTATCAAGCACACGCTGATCACTTCTCTCACTTTAAAGAGGATCAATTGTGCACCATCACGAATCCAATGGTAAATAGATTACGAGATTCACTTGAAAGTGACTCGAAATTAATACTTATACGTTAGATGTGAAGCGTACTACCAACCAGCACAGTTGTTCTTCCTTGTCCATATACCAACTTATAGCTTCGTTCTTTAAGCTGACAAATTTTAACCCAAGTAATGGGGGAAGGGGATTAATTCACTGTAAATGCCTTTAACCATTAAATTTATTCCATTAGTAAAACTCTCGCTTAGGCTTTTGCGAGTACCATGTGGAGACTTTTAGGATGGAATATAGTGAAACAGGTTGAAGGAAGGAGTAAGAATGGAAGCTCATCCAGCCTACAGACGAAAAAAGAGTATGATCACATACCATAACTCCTAAAACACCCGCTTACTGGATTTTTACTGCAGTAAATGTAGGCAAACAAAAGATCATCTAGCTAGGGTGTTTATGTACCGGTTATCTGATTCATATGTCCATGAAAATACCCTAACTGATTAAACCTATTCAAGAAAAAATTGAATAGTATCCGGTCCATATTAATCGGTTACTGGAAGACTAGAATCTAGACACATCGTGTGTACCCGAACATGTAATTTTGTATTTATTTACTTTATTAAATTTTCAATAAAAGACAAAACTTCAACTACTAATTACATAAATGTCCTTGTAGATAGAAATAGTGAAAAATTAATGAAAAATTACATAAAAGTCCCTTGACATTAGTCTTATTTTATAAAATTATAATGATACCTCTTATATATGGACCGGTTCGAATATCTGCTAGTTCAAAAAAATGTGAACCGTTATCTAAGCTGTTATAAATAATTGGTTCTTGTACTCTTTATTTACAGTTTGAAGTTAACCAAATTTACTGATTTTTCAGTTCTTCGGGTTTTTTTAACACCCCTGCATCCAGTCAATGTATAAGAATTCCACATTCCAACTTCATTCAAGAATGTTTGGAATTGTGAGTATTAAAGAATGTTGCAGAACTTCATACAAAAGTTAGGTTGAGCTTTAACTGAGTCAAAAAGTAAAGAAGCTTGAAATTTTAAGTGTTACATTTATGTACAAGTAGGTACTTTTCATGTATCCAACATAGTATTCGTTTTAACTAGAAGTTGTTGCTATCTACCTAGGTCATATTTCAATGAGATTTTTGTATTACAACAGTAATTTTCACTGGTTTAATGTCTACATTTTATCCATATTGATGATACTTTTGAAATTTTAGATTACTAAATAATAATCAGTCAATCAAAACTTGAATTAATTTCTAACGTATTTGAATTAAATTTAATTCTCATCACTTGCTTTATTGAGAGCATTATACCATAGCTAAAATCGAGTTAAACGAAGTTTATCAAAGCGTGAAATTGTGTGCGCGTGCGCTCGCGTCATACCAAAATGGCCAGAAACACAATGTTGTGGATGGAGGGGAAAATTGTGAAAAATCTAGAGAGGAAAAGCATTTAATTTCATGATAACAGAATAACTAGTAGTAATATTTAATCACTTCATAAATTTGGAATATTTTTCTTCAGTGAAAAAGTTACTATTAGTAATTCCTTAGGAACAAAAGCGACCCGTGCCATTAATATTGCCAAGGACGCCCCAAAATTATCGCCGAAAATTTAGAAGGAATTACATCAAACCACCAGGAAAGGAAAGATGATTACATGCGAGCCTATATCTATATATATATACATCAAGTATGCACATTGGTCATACAGAGGTTCTAAAGGCTATTTATTTCCTTTTTATTTCTTTCGCACAAAACATCAAAAAACTTTGTCAAACTGATAAAAGATACCAACATGCCCTATAAAATTAACTTTCTCTACATAGTGAATTTTCGCCCGAATAATTGCACAAGGTGCATGCATAGCGGTCTACTGAACTGATAACTCCCTGTACAATACATGCGGGATTTGAAAATAAGACTTGGAAGTACCTGGAAAAAGAGAGGATAACCTAAAAGCGAAATGTTACAAACTCGTTTTCCAAAGGAATAGCCGAAGAGGTACTCATCTCAGAACGACGTTCAACTTGCTTTCGACCTGATCTCCTCTTACTCTCCACTACAACAACACAAACAAGGTCATCAGTAGCTAGGCAAGAATGTAAAATGCCAAAGGGATTCATCTTCTTGACTAGGAAGTATACCTGCAAGTCATTTATTTCCTCATCCGTGAGTGAACGCTCCATAGACCGATATGCAATCCTATAGCAATGACTGGTCATTCCTTTCTTGTTGGTGAAATTATCTATTAGTTTCACCTGGCAAAGCGAGAGAGGTCAAATGGTTAATAATTTCAATGACAAGTCACAGAAAATGCTCCGATTATGTCAGATTGGGGGTGTAAACAGCCTCTGAAATGGCACATATAGCTAATTCAACTAGACATGGGATCCAAAACATTCTCACTCTAATCTTTTTCCGACACATTTTTCTTTTCTTTTGAACTAGCTGATTGTCATTCTTTATTTCATGGAGTAGAAAGCCAACTCCTGAATGATTTATTGAGAAGAGATGTCAGGTTTTTATGTCCAGCTCTAAATTCCTCGAGATTTGACTAGCTACTTGTGGATAAAAAAAAACCAGCTAAAAACAATTTCTTTCTCAAGAACAAGACATATCAGCAAAAAAATAATTTGGAGATAAAACTGATTCTACAGTAACATTATACTTCGATGATTTTTTTTGTTCAAACTCATAATATTGTAGCATGACCAAAATATTCTGTGTGGCAATGTAAACATTTCTGTCACTTCAAAAAACTTAAGTAGCAGGCAACTCAAAATATTCTCTAAACATGAAAAGAAAAAACTCTCTTCAGATACCCAAGGATCAACTAAATAATCCACAAGGTATAATCAAAAGGGTCGGCTAACTATGCAAGAAATGGTATAACTAGCATTCAGAGGAACACTCAATTAATACCATGCAGTAATCCAATGGTTCTGAGCTATATGGCAAAATACGAATCTGTTACATAGCATAAGCCAACCATACCTCTTCTACGAGATCGCCAGCAATTCCTCGAACAACTTCACAAAGATTATTTTCAGTGAATGATGAATCACTGATCCAGAAACTCATGTCTTTGTAGCAAGGAGGATACTGCAAAAATAAATGTACAACAACCGCTTAAGAAGAGATGAGATTTTCTTCTGCACCAGCAGTAACTGATTGATGAGGAATCATAACATACATATTTAACAATGCTAAATTTGAAAGTGCACAGAAGTCGCACCTTTGAAAATGGCTTGAACTTCACCCCTAGCTGACCTTTGGAGAACTACATCAAAGTAAAGAATGTTAAAAAACTTTCAGATACATTGTGCATAGGGAAAAAGAAACCAGATGAATTGAGGAACTGCCTGAGAAGTGAAACGCTCATCAGTAGACCAGAAAAGTCGAATGTCTGGAATATCAAACAGCACCATTGCTAATCGCTCCAACCCAAGACCAAAAGCCCAAGCAACATTGTCTTTTCTACCACTTCTCTTCAATATTTCCTGCTCCGTAACACCGCAGCCCAAAACTTCCATCCAATTCTCCTGTAAAAAATTCAACACGATGGTGAATAAATGAAGACCAGTACTGAAGGAAGCTAGTTTCCATGCTATTATAACTGGCTTACTGTTTCACAAATTCCAAAAGGAAAGGTAAAAAGAAAATATGAAATCATCCAAAGCACCCTATCTCAAGTAATATTAAGCCCATCTGTCTCTCCGGCAAAATGAAAATCCTGAAAATCATGCTTCATGCCCATGAACTACTTAGTCCATAAAATGGTTGAAAATGGAGGATAATATCTTTCGTTCATGAGCATGTTCCATAAATTGCTCACTTCCTGAGATCCTGACAGGTAGTTTCCCAACATAGCAGCATGTAACATAATTAATACATTGTCCGTATCTCTGTCATGAGAAGAAGATAATCATCATCATGAAATATTTGCTGATAATTAATTAATTCAACATGTTTGTGCAACTCTGGCAAATCTCATAGCTTCACTGATAATAAAATTGGAGCAGAGATGTTAAAATGTGAGTCCATCAGTCTACATAGAACAGTGTAAACACCAATTCACTGTGGGAATGACTAAAAGTTTGATCTCAGTTGCTAAGGTAAATGTTGCAAGGGCCTGATAATCAAGAATTATGTCATAGAAGTGAGTCTTAGCTTTAGAAACGTAAGCCACTCAATGAAACATTTTTTAATAAAAGCAAAGGGAAAATGAAATAAATGACACCACAAATAAGTGCAGCAGTAATAACAGGCATATGTAAGTTGACAATTGTAAGGTTTGACAGGTCAATATGTTTACCAGACCTTTTAAATTATTTGCTTCACTGAAAAATGATCCTACATCACCTCACACTAGAGTTTATACCCTGATTCCTAGTTACCTCCGACTATATTGAGCAACTTTGTCATTATCTTTCTTTTTCGATAAGGAACCATCCCCAAAGTTATAAAAAACAAATAGCTGTAATCTGGTTGGCCCATGTAGCCTCTGAAGACTAAAGAGCCAACCTTTGTTAAAACTGGTAAGGAACACATTTTGAAAAGTTACATTTACCATATCTGCAGTCTAAAAGATGAGATACCTGAAAATATATTTCTAGCTCAAAAGAGGGGTTCGTGAAGGGAAAATAGGTGTCAACCCAGCGCATTTCAACAGCACCTACAAAGGTAAGACTTTAGATTCAAGCACTCCTCATATATACCATTAGAGCCTGTATTAGTCCCAACTCCCAACACAACAAACACATTTACAACATAAATCCAAACCCACGTCCAAGTCACAATCTCATAAGATCTATCCATTACACATGATCTACAGTACATGTTCCAACTTTGTTTCAAGAATTTCTACTCTCTTATGACTATCTAGTTATGGACAACGATTAATTCTCACGTAACCGAAATTATTATATAGACATTGTATTGAAACTATACTAGATTGTTAAATTTTCTACTACTGTTTGCTTCACAGAAGAGATATTCAAGATCATGCTGCCTTGGCTCATAATTTGGTGGTTGCAGAAAAATGCAGTTTTCTTTAGAAGCATCTGTCACCTGAAGCTTAAAATGATAAACATGATGAGTGCAAGTACTTACGAGTCATATGGGCCTTTTACTGATTCAGAAGTAACAAACATGGTAAAAAAAGAAAAACTCCAAGTATCCCTTTAGGTGTTTAAGGTATTTGAAGCAGTAAACTAGTCTCTTCTTCATTGCATATTTTTTTTAAAAAAAATTTGTTTCTCATATTAGATGAAGAAAAGTTGGACCTTTTCCTTCATTTGTTTTGTTTGCTTGGAGGTTTTTCCTGATTTCAAGTATTTCAGAAATAGAAAGTTTTTCAAAAGGCTTCAATTTCGTATGTTAGATCAAAATTGTTTTTCGTATTTGTGCAATGAAAGGACAACTAAAAGTATACCAAACAAGTGAAGCGCCAGTCCCTCAAGGCATTTCTTTAGATCTCCAGCAGCATATGAGGTAGCATCTACTCCAGATCCCTCCCAATCATCAGGACTAAAAACCCGGACCCCTTCCATCTGCATTACCCAGCAAAATTCCTCATTGAAGAGAAGCTTTTGACTTGAAAGCACTAATCAGGAGAAAACCATCATATGAATTTGAAATAAGAAACCTGATGAAATACGGGGTAGTGAGTTGAATCAATTGAATCTCTGCGATAAACATCTCCAGTAACAAGGAAATTAGAATGCCCCTTCCTCAATAGCTCAGCTTGATGTGCACTTGTATGGCATCTCAACACAGTTTGAGAATCCACATAGTAGGTATCATTATAACTTCTGCTAACATGGTCAGCAGGAACCAAAACATCATCAAAGTTCTGCAGGAAAATTTGTGAAATCACTATATTAGAAAACCAGTTTTCAGGATGGGAAAGAAATGGAAAGGATAGCTGTAAAAATGAGGCCTTCACATCCATCAGGTAAATAGAACAGGAAACTGTTCAGAAAAAATAAAGATAAGCAACTAGGATGATTGATTCGAGCATAAAGCAAATATTGTACCTTATCAATGTATCAGACAACTTGAGTCCTTTGGGGGGGAGAGAGAGAGGCAAAAATATGGGACCCAATGAAGTCGCCAACAGTGTCAATTTGAAGATCTGATGGCTTCTTTGTGGATGAATTTAAAGCAGTCTTCTTTTCATTTGCCCGCATGTTTCAGTGATGCATAATTTGAATTGAAAGTCGTCCTAAGTTCTTCATATTATCTTAATTTGCAAATATCTCGAAAATCTGATCTGAAAGCTTAATCATATAGCCTTTTATATCCAGAAAAAGAAAATATAAATATTCCACAAAATTGACGGTAAAAGCATCATTGAAACGGGCATCTTTTGATGCAATTTAGCTTAATGAGTCATCAGCTTCAAATTTAGACTTCTTGTAATCTGGAAATTGATTTAGAAATTTGCTGTTAGATTAGGAACCCGAATCACACCAATTAGTCACCACTAGACAGTCCATATGCAACAGCAGAACAAGGACAGATGGAGCCGTAACTCACTAGCTAATCATCTTCTAATATGTAAAATCCACACTGTTACTCTAATTTCAAAAAGCATCCTTGGTCTGATATTGGCATAATGCCCAATTAATACCTACATAAAAAAAAAAAAAAAAACTTCACTTTGTCGCATTATACTTGATTCCAACTATGATATCCATAAATGAATCTCATGTTTTATTTCAAAGATTATTCAACTAAAACACTAACAAAAATCACCTAAAATTTTTCTTACTGCCCAATGTCAGCTTTTGAAAAGTTATTCTTCCTATGTCCATGTCTAGTACATAGAAATAAACTAAGCCCAAAACGTACAAATCTAAGCTAATACACACCAATATTAAATTAACCTGAGTTCTAGATTGCATAATTCAGTTTTCCTTTATTATCTGACACAGAATATCCATGAATAAGCTGAAAATGAACAAAATAGTTCAATACTAATTCCACTTCTGAACTTCATAAACATCCCAAAAGGGAAAGAAAACATGAGATAAACTTTTTATAGAAAGGAGAAGACGCCAAGAATCAGATAAACAACTAGAAATGAAACATGATAACATTAAAACAGCAAAGAGGACTGAAAAAAGTGCAAACTGCTATCTGGAAAGAATATCGTAACAAGTGCAAACCTGTTTGACAGAAACTAGTGGGAACAGATAATCAAACTTGTCGAATTTGTTGGGATAGTTGGTATCAAAATAGTCATAGATTGCATTCTTAAGGATACCAATTGGATGCTGATCCCTGTTGTGGAGCTGCATTCCGAGCTTAGAAAATATTGTATCTGGAACATTATTTGTTGGATCATCCCTCACGATTTCTGCAGAAACAATCATCACGGTAGCACCATTGAGCAGGAAACGATTTAGAAAAAAAATCAAAATACAACTAAGGGCTTTTCTTGTGTACAAATGGAGAAAAACAGACCGCTAAAAGCATCATTTACAGCTCGAAAAATCAGAAACAGGAACCGTACACAAAACTTAATTGATCAAACATATTAAAGAAAGGGAAAGATCACCACTTTACAGAACAAAACAGCACATATTTAACATCAAATGCTGATGCCTTTTCTCAAACCTTAGCAATCCAATGAAAATTTTTCCAAAAATCTAATTTTGGAAGTTTCACAAAACTAAAAAATGAAACAAATAGCCACAAATACACCAAATAAATATGACACCGTAAATTTGGATTCAGCCAAACCAATTAAGTTCATGAATTTGCAAAATTGGGAGAACCCAGATGGTTAAATAGTCTAACAATTACAAAACTATATGTTTTCTATCAAAAAGATGCAAACTTTAAGAGGCCCAAATTACAAAAAAAAACAAGTTCTTAAAGTGAGAATTGTACCTTCTTTGGTAATTTTGACACGAGCAAGCTCAAGAACTGAGGCCACTGGTTGCCTCCACTTGTGGGGATGGATTTTGTCTGCAGAGAGAGCAGACGAAGAGGTGGAAAAGGAAGAAGAAAAGAATGATGGGGTGGAAAGAGTAAAGCTTTTGAATCCATTCTTGTGGAAGAAAAGGAGAGAGGATCTTGTAAGTCAGAGGGTGGTGTATTGAGCAAATGTGAATGCCATAACAGAACTCAAAGTTTGCCCCACGCAGTAGAGAGGATGTGTTGAAATAGGAAACCAACCACGGGCCTTCTTAATCTGACTGGACAAGAATGCGACCCGACAGGTTTTAGATCCGGGCGGTTTAACCTGAAAAATCAGGAACCCGAAAGGGTTTTGACTTTTGAGTAATTTCTGATCGGAAAACGACCAAAATGGTCCCTGAACTGTTTTTGTAAAATACAAATGGTCCCCAAACTTTAATTTGCCCTGATTTGCTCCCTGAGCATCTTTCTTTACCCTAATTTGGTCTCTGAAGGATAGCCCAGCCCAAAACTTAAATATCCTCCACTTTTGACCGATAAGACTAAGTGCAAAAAAAAGAATTTTAGTTGGACTGCTACATATGAATAAACCACAAAAATCTCCAAATCACTAAATTAGTAATTTTCTTTAATAGATGCTAATCCGTGCAATTGTACGGAATTTTTACGTAGTATTTTGTCTAAATTGTTTGAAAAAATATAATAAAAATAATAACATATTAATTGAATTTTAAAAATGAGTAAAAATATAAATTGATTTTCTTTACATTTTATCTAAAAAATTCCAACAATATAGTAAATTTTTAAAAATTTGCAAAAAAAATATGAGTATGATTACAAACGGGTGGCTCAACGCAAAACTTGAATATCCCCCCGATAAGACCAAGGCAAAAAGGGAATTTTAGCTGGACTGCTACACATGAATAAACCACAAAAATCTCCAAATCACTAAATTAGTAATTTTCTTTATTCGGTAAGGGATTAGGCCAGCAAACTTGAACACCATTCTTGAAATCTTCCCCAGGAGTTGCACCTTGAATCAACCACCCGACCAGATCACATCATATTAGTGCTAGCCCTTCTCTTTTTTGAGGGATATGATGTAAAATTGCCGTGGTCAAAGACATGTAAGAAATTATAGAAAGTGAATATGCTAAGCAGATTGGTGAAGAAGATCCTTCCTGGATTCAAGAAATTTCAAGAATATGGGGAAGTGGGTTGACAACATTTCTAGGACAAACTGCAAAATTCAAGAAGATTTTTAGTTAACTATTGTTTGTTTCTTCGACTTGAGTGCATATTGCAAGAGCACTGTGAGTGTTGATTTTAAAAACAAAGAAATTTGTGAATAAGTGCTTTTCATTTCCTCAATCAGCTTAGGTGTCCTTTTTTCTCAACAATATACCAGAATCAGATCAATCAGCTTAGGTGTCCTTTTTTACTCAACAATATATAAATATCTCTACTCAGCAAATTAAGCCTTTTGAGGTTCAACAAAGTAAATTTAGCAAAGCCCTCGATTAAAACCCAATTCTCAGCATTGATTAAATTAAGGTTTCATACAAATGAAGGTGCACCTTCCATAGTCATTGCAAAGCAATTGCCAATTCTTGACGTTGTAATATTGCTACCGAGAATAGTGATCACTTTGGTAACAAAGAATCTGCCAGGAGCCACAGTGTATAAAGTTGTAAACCTCCGTAATTTTCAGAACAAAAAAAAAAAAAAAAATATAATATATTACAAATTTTATTTGAATTTGAATTTGAATTTATTATGCGATATGTTCACGTGAGAAAACTTAATTCTTATCCATTCGAGTTTTCTTGTTTGTCTTGTATTATTTAATTTGTACAAACTTTGTATCTAAAAACGTTTATTACTTTAAGTGTAAATCTTTTGCTAATTATTCACTAATTTTTGTAATTAATTTTAAGTTAATTTTTTATCCGACTTAGGTAACCCACCAATAATAGTAGGATTTGAGAGAAAAATTAGCTAACTTATAGGAGTTAAAGTTTCAGAACTTTTGGGAGTTAATATATGTATAAATAGAAGATTTTATGAGATTAAAACATTATTTGCATTAGGAACTCGTCATATATCAAATACAGTTTAACTTTACCACCTAAGTTTTTTGATAATTCTGTTTCATTATTTATGTTATTCGTATATAGAATATAATACCTAGCACAGATTATGTTTTCTATTAATTATTATAATTCGATTGATTGATTTTCATAAGTTTAATGTTATTTTTTTTAAAAAAAAATTGGGATTTATTTCAAGTATAAGAATTTATTTTGAAAATTATTTTTGTATAGTTAAAATTAGAATTTTTGAAAAAAAAAAACTACTGTTGGTTGTTATGTTGCTGCCAGTCGCTGCTGTCTAGTTGCTGCTGCTTGGGATGGTAGCAGTTGGTTGGTGGTGGTGTTTGAGTAGCAGAGGTGGTGGCGTGCGGTGGTGTTTGGCACTGATGAGAGATGGGTTAAAGAAAAGGCCTAATTGCACTTTAAACCCTTAAACTATCATATTTTTGCACTTTACACACTAAAGTACCAATTTTGGCAATCAATCACCTTCAACTTCTAAATTTTTGCACATTGCACCAATTACTTAAATATAGACCATAAAATAACACATGTACCCCCATTAATTTACCAACTTTCGAAAGTATCCCTTTTTCAATCACATACTCCAGATGCACCAGTACAACATTCTTAGATTTTCAAAAATAAATTAGGGTCTAAATTTGGGTTCAAATTCGGGTTAATGGAATTCATGGGTTTAGGGACAGTTAGACTGTAGTTCTTTCTCTGGAAGTAAAACAACTTACGAAAACCGTTAAGTTATAGACTGTTCATCTACATCTTTGGTTAGTTTCGTCGGAGAAGAATCATGTTTTCCGACAGAGACAATGTTAAGAAATCATTATCTGATAAACAATTGTCAAAATCAATGTCATTGGATCTCAATTCTTAGATTTCCTTCACCTATTTAAGATCACAAGAAAAAGTCACAATTGAGTAAGGTAGTAGGGATATATGGATTATTTTCTATTCACCATTGAGTAATTGATACAATGTGCAAAAATTTAGAAGTTGGAAGTAGTTAATTGCCAAAATTAGTACTTTAGGGTATAAAGTGCAAAAGTTGCATAGTTTAGGGGTACAAAGAGCAATTAACCCTAAAGAAAAGGAAAAAGATAAGCAAAAGGAAAGGAAAAAACAATAAGACAGAGAAAGAGGGAGAGAGAAAGAGGGAGAGAGAGAGAGAGAAAGAGAGAGAAAGAATAGGAAAGAAATAAAGTCTAGTGACATGTACTAGTTTAGGTTATTTGTATATTAAGTCCTTTAACTTTTGGTTATTTAAATTTTGTATTGAAAACTTAAATAATTTAATATAAGTAATTTAAAGGTTATAAGAGGATTATTTTGTAATAACTTATTAAATACTTTTGTAGTTTTAGTACTAGTAATATATTTTGAATGTAATACTTTTACATATATTTGGGAAAAATTATTTTATTATAATATGAACATGATTAAATATTTTAGAAATAAACAAATATAGTACTTTTGTTGTAATATTTATACAAGAATAAATATGATATATTTTTACGGTATTGTAAATGATTAGCTTTAGTATCATTTTTGAAAATAATATTTTCAAAAATTAATGGATTTTGATATAATGCTATTGTTTAGACACATATTTTGGGTCTTGAATAATTTGTAGATGGCATGATAGTCTATATACAAATAGGGTTATTTTACATTTAAATTTAAGTAATATATGACGAACTTTTGTATAGAAAATTAATTGGACTTTGTTATGGTTTGTGTTTTGCTACATTAAGGTAAGTGGTTACTATCCATTTGTATTTTCGAAAATTATTATTTTTGCATCAAATGTTAATTAATGTTTGGAATATATATATATATATATATATATATATATTGTTATTAAACTTAGACCTTACATAGATATTTGATCGTTTGACATTATAAAATTTATACAAGTGGCATTATTTTGAATTCGTATGATTGTTTCGCATGTGTATGTTTGAATTATTTGTTTGATAATTAATAATATACCAATACTCTTAAAATAATCATGAATGCTCGGTAGAGACTATAGTTCTGACTTTCTATCTAAGACCTGGTATTCTATTTGGGTGACCTAAGGTCCAATATTCTATTTCTGAGTCAAGCTAGCAGTAAGTTTTGGCAGGATCTCTTAACAACCTTTTCTAGTGAGGTCTCTTAGCATTGGTTGAGCTCAACAAGCCGATGATAGCATGCTTATTTTATGAACCTATAATAAATCATGATATGAACTTTGGAACTCCGATTATGGATTTGACGCTGTCTTTCTGATTCTGAACTTTTGATTCTGGACTTTCTATTATGAAATTCTATTTTCGATTTTGATTTTGAATTACTGATCTATGTTAAATCTATTTTGTAAATACTTAATACAATGGTACTTTCTATGGAGCTATGTAATTATAGTATTTGAAATGACTTTTGAAAAGGAATTTTTGCTTGTTATGTGAAACTTTTGATAAATATTTTTTGAAATACTTGTGTGTGACTGTGTGATACAATTTTATAAAATATGTATATATGTAACTTGTTTTGTCCAGAAAAGATTGTGTTAGCTGCTTGCTGAACGACTCATTAACGCATTATTACATTTTTGCAGAGTTAGACATTAACGAGGACGATTACAAAGAGACTGAAAAATTGGAACATGCCGACAATTAGTTGTTGTTGTTGTGTTTTTTTTTTTTTTTACTTTTAATAAAAGTCAGTATTATTAGCTGATTAAGAATTGGAGATATATTAAGATTATTTTCTATTTCATTTTGTGTTTCCTTAAGATAATTGAATGGTTTAGTTTACGTTTGTTTAGCCGCATATTTAAGTCATTATTGATATGAATTATTTAGTAATTTAATGAAATTATTTTAATTATGTTTTGCTTTTATGTCTTGTGCTCTTGAGGGGTAACTCTTGAGAGTACGGTGGCTCTCACGTGCCAATGTATGCGGGTATGGGGTGTGACAAAAATGACTAGAAATAAAACAAACATAACTAAGCAGATCATACTACAAGAAAATGGGTCCTTAAAGATGACATTTGAAGTGGTGATTTAAAAGTCATCACTAAACGGGCATATTTAGTGACAACTTTTCAAGTTGTCATAAATAATTGACGGGAACAAATCATCTAATGTGACAATATATAAATTTTTACACAATTTCTCTTGCGCCCAAGTTTTTTTCTAAGCCATTGAAAATTGTCACTGATTTAGTCCTTTATTACTAACAATATTTTTTTGTTTATCACTATATAGCTACTTGTCACAACTTTTGTTGTCACAATTTATAATTAAAAAAAATTAATTTTCATAAACCACGTGATAAGAAATAGGAAAAAAAATGCTGATCACAACACTCAAAAGTTGCCAAAACTAAATAGTGCAAACAAAAACCCAAACTTTGATCTCCTCCGCTCTCTCACAACACTTGCCGTTTTCCTCCTACACATTCTCACAACATTCACCGGTTCTCTCCTCCACTTAATCTCCGCAAAAATGTAAGTTCTTCTCTTTTTTGTTTTTGCTATGTTAGGGTTCTACTAATTCATGGTAGATTTTTGAGCAAAAATCGAAATAGATCTGTGACTTCTCCAAAATTGCAATAGATCTATTTAACTTTGCTATGAGTTTTCAAAAAAATTGAACCTTATATCTTTATTTGCGATTTCAAATTTTTGGATAAGATAGCAACAAATTAGTTGAGGAATCGATTACATTAATGAATTATATCTATGACTAAATTTTCTTTGATTGCATTTTTTAAAAATTTTTGGTTGAGGACTCAATTTTGATAACAACAATGCTGTATATGAACTCTAGAATAGATCCGTAGTTCTTAGTATTTTGCAATAGATCCGTCGGAGTGATATGTTAGTATTTTCGTTGAGAAATAGACCATAACTTACATGTAGTAGCAAAGAAAAGTGGTAAAAGGGGATTATACATGCTGCAGCAAGAAAAAGTGATTAAATAATAATTTAACTAAAACACCGATACAATTGCAAATAAGAAAAAAGTTTCTGCTACTATTTAGTATTTAGTGTATCTTATAGGTTTGTTCTATTAATCTCTATTACACTCCACTAACAAGTACAAGTCCATGTTTGCTTTTGTTTTACTGCATGCATAGTATTAGGACTGTAAAGGAACTAATCGAACTACTCGCGAGCAGTTTGGTCAAAAACTTGACTCGAGCTCAAGTTGACCAAATTCGAGTAGAGCTTGCTCGATCTCGAAACCCTTGACGAGTCGATCTTGAGCATATGTATATTATGCTCGATACTCGTCAAGCTTTTCAAGCACTATATATATATATATATATATACACATATATATATAAATTTTTTTATTATATATAAAATTACTAAAATGTCCATACTTTTTAGAAAAATTACACATTTTACCTACAAAAAATTCAAACTACTTGAGTTCGAACTTGAATTTGAGCTCGTTTTATTTATTTTCAGACGATCTCGAATTGAGCTCGAGCTTCATCCAATTTTTCGAGCTCGAGCTCAGATTTTGAAGTTTATTTGAGCTCGAGCATCATGAAAAAATTTGAGTTCGAGTTCGAGTTCGAGTTCGAGTAATGCAATATTCGTGTTTGACTCAGCTCATTTGCGCACCTACGTAGTATATATAATCTTTAATACGGAGGTTGCTTACTACTTATTAGAATATAATAGATGATCTTGATTAATTTTGTTTTTAAGTGAGATTTTTGCCTAGCTATTGCATGTGTTTACAAAGTAGTAATATTTATTTGCTTGGTTCTTTCAAACTAGTAGTCCATTAAAGAAATTATATCTTTATTTGTGACATGATTCTTATTATTAACCCCACTTGGGAAATATTTTAGTCAGCCTGCTTTCTCATGCCTGTAACCTAGAAGAGGATGTTCTTGGCATTAAATCATTATAAGCTTCATGGATGCAAATTATTTAGTTCTTGTGTATTAATTAAAATTCAAAATCCATTTTCTTATGCTATGGAAATAGGCTGGAATAATAGGGATAAAAGTTGGATGAAAATTAAAAACTACCTAGATCCTGTGTATTTAAATGGAGTTGAAGAGTTTACCAAATTTACTTATTTAGGCAAGGACCCCAATTCTAAATTATCATGTTCCTGCACATCATGTAATAACTTTGAAGATCAAACTAATTCCCTTAGATGACATGGATTGCCATTTGAGTTGTAAGGGAATTGACAAAAATTATACAAGATGGATATATCAAGGTGAAAATTTTGAAGAATATGATGATAATGATGATGATGAGAACAACAACACAGGTATAAGTGAAGAAGATGGTGATGCCGATGATGTTCAGGTAATGTTAAATGATGTTGGAGTTGCTATCTTTGGTGAGAATTGGGGAAATTCTGGAGAATCTACTGAAGCTGCTCCTCATGAGCAAGAAGGGGAAGCAAGTAGATTTCTTAAATTATTATCTGAGGCTGAAAAAAAAATCTTTATCTAGGTTGTGATAGGTGCTCAAAATCTCTTTTGTTGTGTATATTCTCCATTTGAAGACAATAAATCATTGGACTTGTAAATCTATTGATATGCTGCTCAAGTTCCTCAACAATGCGTTTGCCACTGCATTAATTCCCAATTCATATTATGAAGCCAAAAATTTTATTCGGGATTTGGGATGCAAGTGTTAAAAGATACATGAAATGTTAAAATGATTGTGCACTTTACTGGAAAGAAATGAGGGCCTAGATTATTATCTAAATAAAAAATGTAAAGCAC
The DNA here is from genome assembly GCA_025175665.1 of Cinchona pubescens. NCBI lineage: Eukaryota > Viridiplantae > Streptophyta > Magnoliopsida > Gentianales > Rubiaceae > Cinchona > Cinchona pubescens. The sequence continues at coordinate 2,310,380 of JANKKI010000163.1, forward strand.
TTCATTATAAGTCCCTTGGTTCTAAAGTTCCTAGAAAGGTGTTACATTGTTTTTCATTAAAGTTGAGATTGCAGCGACTCTTTGTAAACAAGGATATTGCTGATGATATGAGGTGGCATAAGGATAGATGAGTTGAAGATGATAACACAATGAGACATCCAGTTGATTCAATAGCGTGGAAAGAATTTGATAAAAAAAAAAAACATGAATCTTTTGCTCAAGATTCTCGAAATGTGAGGTTGAGGCTTGTAAGTGATGGTTTTAATCCATATGGAAACATGAGTAATACATATAGTATGTGGCCCGTGATTCTTGTTCCTTACAATTTGCCACCATGGAAATGTTTAAAAGATTATTTTTTCTTGCTGTCAATGATTATTCCTGGTCCTAAATCACCAGGAAATGACATTGACATTTATCTATGACCTCTAGTTGATGAGTTGATAGAGTTATGGCCCACAAGCATTGAGACACATGATGCCTCCAAGGGAGAGAAATTCATATTACGCGCTGCTCTTTTATGAACAATAAATGATTTTCCTACATATGTATAGATGTTAGGGTGGAGTACTAAAGGGTACAATGCACGCCTGTTTGTTTGGATAAAACTAGTTGTTTATATTTAAAGAATGGGAAAAAATGTTGTTACATGGGGTATTGTCATTTTTTGCCAATTGATCACAAATGGCGAGCAAAAAAGAAGCCATTTAATGGTGAGAACGAACTTAGAGAGCCTATTAAACCATTATCTGGTGATGAAATCTTTGAACAACTTCTTAGAATTGACCAAGTTGAGTTTGGCAAGTCCCTTAATATGCTTTGGCAAAGGAAAAGGAAACTCAAAGAAAGTAGTCTAAATTGGATGAAGAAAAACATATTCTTTGAGGTACCATATTGGAGTACAAATAAAATAAGACACAATTTGGATATTATGTCGAAGAATGTGTGTGAGTTTGTTAGGTATACTAATGAACAAAACTGGAAAACCAAGGACATTTAGAAGGTTAGGAAGGATTTGATAGATCTCAATTTAAAGATGAATCTATACCTCCAACAGGATGGTGAATCGTATGTTATGCCAGCTGCATGTTACATATTATCATGTCATGAAAAGTAGTAATTATGCCAATTTTTGAGCTCAATCAAAAACCCAGATGGATTTGCCAGTCATGACTATCATGTATTTTTACAGCATCTACTTCCATTAGCCTTAAGAGGAATGTTACCAACTTTCTTAGTCACTAGTTGAGCTAAGCACATTTTTCAGAAAAAATTGTTGCAGAACACTAGACATTGATGAACCAGAAACACAAGAGAGGAACATTTCTATGATCCTACGCAAACCTGAAAAGATATTTCCTCTAGCTTTTTTTTTGATATGATGGTCCGTTTAACGGTCCATTTGCTCGCTTAAGCCAAGGTTGCAGGACTAGCTCAATACCGCCATGGACGTTTCCATTTGAGAGGTAAATACTTATATTCTGTTATTCAACCTTCTAAGATTATCTATTTATCCACAATTTTTTGACATTCTTTGTTTAATTTTCTTCAAACAGAAAAATAGGCCAATACAAAAGAAATGTCCATAATAAGGCTCAACCAGAAGGGTGCATTGCTAAACGTTACTTAGATGATGAATGTCTTACATTCATTTCCAAGTACTTGCACCATGTTCCAACTAGGTTTAATCGAATGGAATGAAATATAAAGAGAGATAAGCTCTAGGAGAGTTATCTATATTTTCTGGCATGGCTTGGCTTTTTGGGGTAGCAACATTTGGGTACTTAATTGATTCTGATTGGCACAAAATTCATCTGTTCATCTTGCAAAATTACGAAGAGATAGATGAGTATATGAAGTATGTAATTGTGATGCACTAAGCATTCTAACATTTCCTTTTGTTGTTGAATTAACTTAAAGGAATTACCTCTAAACTAGTTGAGATATCATCTTAATAGGGAGCATATGATGCGAACCCCGTGCGTAATTGACTTGATGCCACAAAACCCAACAATTCAAGATGGCACCAAAATCCCAAGGATCGACTCCAACGTTGGTCATAAGAATTTGGACAGCAAACACACAAACAAGAACAATAAAGAACACGCAAGAATCAAGCAAGAATTCAACCCGTTGTCAATAACGAGACAAGAACCAAACTCTTAACAAGATTTAAAGCAAGAATTGACCCGTTGCCTATATGAATAAGGCAAGAACCAAATCTATAAGTCGGTTAGAACAATCACCGTTGCTCAAGCGATGATCCCAACAAAGTTTTAATCCAAAGACTAAAAGAAAGAACTTTTTCCTCACGAAAAATATGAATATTATTGATAAAAATCTGCTGTAAATTCGTCCATATGATGAGGCCTATTTATAGGCTTATAGAAATTGTAGACACCTATTTTTGTCCCTTAAGTTGTCCCCTATTTTTCTCTTAATTTGACTCTTAATTTTCTTTTTAATTCACCTTTTAATTTCTTCTTAACCTGCTCTTTGATTTCCTTTCAATTTACCCTTTAATTCCTTCTTAATTGGTCTTATGGTGTTTAATTATTATGTGTTTTATGCATTTGAAATACTAAGAATGAGTTTTAATATTATTAAGTTTTTAGATTTTTCAAAAAAAAAAAAAAATTCACCGCGTGAATAGTACCACGCGTACTGTTCACGTGCCGAACAGTCAGTTCGACAGAACTGTTTTGGCCAAGTTTTTCTCTGCGTTTTTTCACCCATTCTCACCAAATTTCTTATGCTCCATACTCCCAACATGAAAAGGAATGGTCTTTGACCATTTTTACACTCAATCCACTTCGTTAAAAGCAAAAAAAATCAGTCTAAAGTGGGGGGGGGGGACGAAATTTCTACAGGAAGAAAAGAAAGAAAATTTTTTGTAAATCTTCCAAACAGCCAACTTTGAGCCAAAATTCCAAACGATTGGAAAGGAATTAGACTAAACTCAAAGAAGAAAAGTTGTAAAGGCGTACCTGGGACTACAACTTATTTTTGTAAAGTTAAAGCAAAATCATTCATTTGGAGGGTAAAAAACGTGGTAGAAGAAGGCTGGTGGCCAAGAAAATCTGCAGAAAAAAAAGAGAAATTTTTGTAAGTCTGGAAAATTTTCCAGACAGTCAACTTTGAGCCAAGATTCCAAGCGATCTAATAGGAATTAGACTAAACTCAAAGAAGAAAAGTTGTAGAAGGTACCTGGGACTACAACTTTTCTCTTTGTAAAGCTCAAGCAAAAGCGTTCATCTGGTGGGTGAAAAACGTGGTGGAAGAAGTCCGGTTCATCAACCGGAAGTTTGGAGGTGCCGAAAGCAAATTCGGCTCAAACGCACTCCAAGCCAAGTATAACCAATTCCACCACATTCTTGAGGTTGAGGTGAGTTAAATGGGCTTTTGAATCGATTGTTTTGGTGACAAAATGCTTATCTTACTATTTTTACATTATTTATGACTTAATTTTTGAATTTAATTTTATAGTTCATTCCATAATATTTAAATTTAATATTTTTGTTGGCTTTAGAATATTTTTTGGAGTGTCTCTAAAGGTTTACACGAAAATTTTGTGGATGTTTTATGCAAGTTTGTGTTTGGTTCATATGCCTACTTTCACCCTTTGATTTATATTTATGTAGTTGTTTATATTAATTAATTGTTATATCTTCATGTTTTATGTAAAAATTAGAATTTTATGGCTATTTTCTTAGAATTTTTGGGTTAAGGTTTGAAGGTTTCACTTTTTGGGTTGGTTATGGAGTTGGGAGAATTTTGAATGGTTGTTTACCATTGGGGAAGAAGAGGAAGAAGTTGGGAGAATGTAGAGAAACTTTCAAGTGTATAAATAAAAACAAACTGAACAATAACTCAAAAATGGCTTTGGGCTAGTGGTTGAGCAGCTGGTGTTCTTTCTTGACGGCTTGGGTTCGAATATCCTTGCCCCCATTTTTCTCAAGATTTTTTGAGTTTTGTCCCCTTGGGTCCATAGGATTGCCACACGTCATCGATGACGTGGCACACAAAATTTTTTTTTAAAAAAAAAACTTCAGAAAATTTTTTATTTGCATTTTAGCCCTCAAATAATTTTCTAAATTACATTGAGGCCCTTAAGAAATTTTCTTTAATATTACTGTTTTTTTTTCTTTCAAATTTCTTCTAAATTAAATTTTTAATGACAATAACCATCAAGCTTTAATTTGATTTTTGTTTGACATTTTAATATGTTTAATTACCCTTTGATTGTGAAATTACCGTTTTGCCCTTATGAGTATTAAATTGTAAATAGGCTCTGATTTTGCACATATTTTTCGATTAGTTTCTTTTATGTGATTTGTGCTTAATTTCGCAGAGTTTAGCTTGTAGTGCGATTTATATTATCCAAGGGGCAAAACAGTCATGGTCAATGCATGCCAGAGTTTATACTTGCCTAGATTTTATTTAGTTGCACGACTAGACATTAAATATTTGAATCAAACTCAATTTAATCCATGACTTAATAACTGTATCAATAATATAAAGTATCGGGCTAGAAGTAAACTCTGGCATGCATGACAAACGACTGTTTTGCCCCTTGGAAATTAAATGGCACTACAAGCTAAATGTGTGCGACTTTAAATTGGACCACGGGCTAAATTTACCTGTCAATGTTACTATTTACCATTTATTTTCATTTTCTCATTAATATTTACATATTTTATTATTTTTAAACTATCTCAAGCACACGTACGCTACAAAGTCTGCAATAATGAATACTAAAATTGAAAAGGGAAACGCGATAAAATCATGCAACCGGTTCAACGCGGGTAAAGTGGGTGCCGAGAAAAATTCAAATCTATCCCAAACCTTCCCATTTTACAACAGATTCCCGAACTCATGTTTTTTTGAATTTCGTGGACCAGGTCTCAATCCAGACTAGGGTTTATTTTCTCTTTAAATTTTGATGTATTTTTGTGTCCCGACGCACTAACACACCGGGTGGCAACTCCAATCCTGTGTTCCCTAGCTTAGATTATTTTTGTACAATTCATAGTACCGCATTTAAAGCCCCGTTATATAATAGTAAATAGGTGATTCATTTAAATTGGTAATAGTAAGTAGGTAATTTATGTTTGTAATAGTAAATAGGATTTTTGCATTTAATCACCTATTTCACGAGCACCACTTGGCGACGGTGTCGGTCCCAAAGGTGCCGGCCAGACCCCGGGTTGTGGGGGGGTGCGGCAGCGTGGTGACTCCACTGGGGACTTTGAAAATCTGGGCACACGATTTTAACGCGTTTCTCTCAATTTTACCCAATTCATTGTAAACCGGCTAATTTTTACCGATTTTGTGTGCTGTGTTACAGGCTCTATGCCTCGTTTTGCGTGCCATGTGCAACGTGTTACTTTAATTATTCTTTTTCAATTACTTTACACTTGTTTTACCGTATTTCACCATTTTTGCTGTCTTGTGTGCCGGTTTACGGGTTTTTGTGTCTCGTTTTACGTGTTACTTTATTTGTTCATTTTCAATTACTTTACATTTATTTTACCGTATTTCACCATCTTTTTGCTGTCTTGTGTGCTGGGATTTTGGGTCTCGTTTTATATGCCACATGCTATGTGTTACTTATTTTGTTCTTTTCAAATTATTTTACACTTGTTTTACTATATTTCACTATGTTTGTTGTCTTGGGTACCCGTTTGCTCGATTTAGGTCTCGTTTTACGTGCCACACCCTGTCTGCCTATGGTGTGATTTGTTCTTGCTTTATTGTACATGTTTTTATATATGTTGCTATTATACCTGTTTGTGGTTAATTTGGGGGCAATTTTTAGGGTGTTGGGATGCATCAAACCTTCAGAGCCAAACGCGCTAAAATGTGTGAATCTTACCACATCCAAGTGAACACAGCATAACACATGTCTCATTTATTGCATGTCCTATTTTTGTGGGTGTCGTTCCCACATTCCCTGTAGGAATTAAGATGATCTACCCAGATATGCGGCCGTGACACAATGTACACTTAACGGTATCTGTGGCGATCACCTAACCATCGACGATAAGGCCCAATCACAAGCCAAACATTCGGAATTGACGAATTTTATTTTTGGGCCCAAAGTCTGAAGGTTCGGGAACCAAGCCCATCTAGATTGCATTAGTATGCTAAGCCTCATATTCATATAGCTTAAACCATAGGCCAGAACTGTGTGGACCTTATTTAGGACACTAGACATGAGGCGGTAGGACCCACTCATTTATCTGGCTTGTAATAGTAGATAGCTTTACAATTTTGTTGTGTAATAGTAATTAGTTTTTCTGATTCGTATGATTTACTTTGGCCATATAATTTGTATCTACTTTTCGCAAGAAAGAGTAAATTTTGATTTTTGCATTGCATAAGCCTTAGGTAGGGTCAAAGGCATATGGTTGCCAGACCCAAATAGGAGACCCACCCCCGCGACATGTTTTCAAAGTTTTATTATCTCTTGTGTGCATTTAGGCTAACCCCAGCGTTGTAGGGCCACCGTAGGCTACTTATTGCATATCATTAGCCGTAGAAGGGATACCCTGTCGATACCCTGTGTATAGCTAATTGCATACCTATCCCTAGGTCCATAACCTACAATGGGATTTGCAAGCTTGCGTGTTCATTTTTTAAAGGCTCTGAAGGGGTACAAGCCTTAAGTAAGGCTAACATGTATTTCATGCAGATGAGTTCCGCTCAGTAATTGGAAAGGCGACCAAAGTGCCCTATTTGCTACAGGAGTGGGAACGAAACATGCAGTTGTCAGAACTGAATACAATAGCTTGTTATTTGGTCACCTAGTATGTCTGCGGGATATTGAATCAGATCGGACCATAGTAGACGCTTTGGTACAGGTTTGGGACAGTGAGCCAGCTGTGTTCAAATTCGGGAAGTTTGAAATGGCGCCCACACTAGAGGAGATCGCAGGATTTCTCGGACTGGACTTCAAGGATGTTATATACTACCATCCCTAGGTACTACAAGGGACTTCTCTTTGGTCACCGGCATATCAGAGGCTGCGATATCAGAGGGACCCAAGGCTAGTTCGGTTACTTTGATATTTTTACACGAGATCGTTTACTTTGCCACAAAACAGGGATTTCACAGGAACAAGACTCATTTTTTGCATCCCACTGAGGAGTCCTGGGCTCAGAAGCGAGTCCAGGTTTTTGCTCTAGCACTGACCAACGCATATCTTTTTCGAGGCCGGATGGGAGGATAGCATTTAAGACGGTACGGATGTTAGCCGATTTGATACATGGCATCGGTGGTCAAGACCTCACCATAATCCCTACTATTCTAGCTGACATATTGGTGGCTTGTACAAACTGTCAGAACGGAGTCAAATTTTTCAAGGGTTCAAGCCTTTTGTTGCAAGTCTGGTTCATGGAACATTTGGGGCGACGAAAGATTGTTCGTCATGATTTTTCCTGGGGTAGAGTGAATTGGGTACAAAGTCACAATCAACGCATCAACCGGACGAAGTTGCTGAAAGACAAGGAGAAATACATTCGCTAGTTGTCTTCATTGAAGGAGTCAGAGATACAGTGGGTTTTAGAATGGGTACCCTGTCATGCACCGAATCTCAGTAATCTGCTAGCCTTCCGTTTATACCCTTGATAGGAAATGAAGGCATTGTTCCCTACATGCCTTTTTGGGTCTTACGTCAATTTTTGAGGGTTCAGACAGTACCTCTAAAATCAGCGACTGATCGGTTCAATGATATGTTCGATAAAGGGATACGGCCCGAATCAATACTAGAAAAGTCGAGTATTTTGTCAGCGTGGATATCCAGACGTGCATGTCAGGAGTCGTTATACGATCCACAGCAGCGTAGAATTTCAAGGACCACACCTCAGTACTATGTATGGCTGGAACATTTGCTTAGCCGGCAACTGCAAGCTGTAATAGACCCTTCAAAAGAAGTTGCTCTGTTGACCGCACTATTGGCGGCTAAGGACAAGAAAATAGTGGAAAAAAAGATAGCTCTAGATAAGCACAGGCAAGCTTACAAAAGATTTCAAGAACAACAATTCTGTATTCAAGAGCAGGAATACAACCGAAAGAGGGCATGCACCGAACGCGTTATGATTGCGGTCGCCCAGATGCAATCTGTCTCTTGGGGCTGCTGAATCAGCACGTAGCAGGCTTCTGCAGTACGAGGAGCAAATGATGAAGATACGAGACCATCTAAAGGAGCTCGCTGAATAAGTTCAACGGGTTTCGTCCCCTTTAGAGCTTTTTTTTTGTTTTTAGGGTTCCTGGGGAAGGAACCACATTTTATGCTGTAAACTTATGATTATATTTGTTTATATATATCTGAATTTTTTTTTTATTATATTTTAATATGAAGGTACTAAGTGTCAAAATAGCTGCCCAACGCAGCCCTATTTATACCCGTTCGGGTGCACGTAAACTCTGATTTGAAGACAGTATGAGCACCGTACCAGCAGCAAGATGTATACTGCTACGTGCTGATTTTGCTGGCCCAGGCTGGCAGAGTTGCGCAAACAAATGGAATCTATGATGGCTACTATGTGCCATATGAACCAGTCTCTTATGCACCAACAGATAGGCAAAGTTATGGGTCTCACCCCGCCAATCAGGAGATACTGCCTCCTCATATGCCTAATCCCGGGGTCATGGGGATGCCGCTACCCCCACCACCACATAATCAACCTCCTCCAACTCCAGTGCCACCACTGACAGATCCAGTTCCACCACCACCAACACCTCCTCTTGAGTTGGAGTATACCCCAGGAGGATAAGCTGAATTCATGCCACCACCGCTCCCTGTACTGGCTATCAATGATGCCCTATTGAAAATAATGGAGTGGTTCGATAGTTTCATGAAGCAGCACGGGGATAGATAAATTTGGAGCTATCGACTACCAAGATCTATGTCTATTCCCCGAAGTGCAATTACCGCCAAAATTTAAGATCCCAAAATTTCCAAAGTACAGTGGCACTGGAGATCCGGTAGCTCACCTAAAAATGTTCTGCAACTTGCTGGGGAATCCGACAAGCGACCCTCGGATAGCAATGAGGGTATTTGGCAGAAGCTTGGAGGGAGATGCGTTATCATGGTATTTAATGCTTGATCCCAAAAAATTACAGGATTGGACGGACTTGGCAAATGCTTTTGTGAAACAGTATGAGTTTAACCGCAACCTAGAGCCGAACCATTTTGCTCTGATGAACTTAAAGAAGAAGCCCTCAGAGGATTACCGTGAGTATGTGAAAAGATGGAGGGCGTTAACTGCCAGAGTGAGCCCACCTATGACTGAGACTGAGATGGTCAAACTTTTTATTGATGCGCAAGAACCTCCTTAATATGAGAGTTGACCGGGTCTATTGGCAAATCCTTTTAAGAAATCATCCAGCAAGCAGAGGCTGTTGAAAGGGGCTTGAAAAGTGAAAAAATTATTGACATGATGGCCTTCAAAATTCAGATAGAGTCCATGCAGGGGAGCACGTCTGTGGCTAAAAACTCCTGAGCAAGAAGGCTGACAAGAAGGAAGAGGAAGTGACTTTTATTTTCAACCAACCCAACCGCCAACCACCATGCAATTTCCATCAATACCAAAGACCTAACCCACAACTCTTTTATGCACCACTTCCACTACCACCTCAATACTACCCTCAACCAGTATACCAAACACAAATCTGTGAGTACAAATGCCCGTGCCTAATCCACAACTCCCATATTATAATCCAAGACCACAACCCCCAAACAATCAAAGACCCAACCAGCCAAACAAATTCCCTCCACCAAACTCCAACCAAGCCAGACCACATGGCAGACCACCCCGTAATTTTACCAATCTGGACAGCCCATTGAGCAACTATATGAGCAGTTGAGATCAGCAGGGAGATTGAATCCCATACCTCCTTCTCAGTATTCGGGGAGAGTTTCGGATAGGTTTGACGCCAATGCCCACTGTGCCTATCATTCTGGAGCCCCCCGGGCATTCCACGGCTAATTGTTGGACATTGAAGAATAAGGTGCAGGATATTATCGATGCACGTGAGATTGTCATTAGGAGGCCGGAACAAAGGGTTCCTGAAGTAAACACTAATCCGTTGCCACGGCATGAGCCTCATGTTGGGATGGTTTGTATAGAAGCAAAGACGGAAAAGGAAGAAGGAGCAGTCAAAGAAGTGACAATGACTCAGACCAACCCGTTTTATTTAGATTTGGAGTCATCTGAGCCTTTTATCATAGACATGGATCCGTTTGAGGTAGAATCTCAGGAGCCCGTTGTGATTGAACTGCCAATACAATTGCCAATTGAGAGCACACATGCAGTGCCGTGAAATTATCAACCCTCATCTGTGATAGTCGGTGGAAGGCCAATTTCTGAGGAGGAAGTGTCTGCTGTCACAAGGTCAGGCCGAATCACAAATGACGACAGTTTTGAGGCCGAACAATCCAATAAAGATAAAGAGCCCATGCATGTGTATAAGAGTCAGAATGACAAAGATGTGGAGGACTTTATAATGATTGATCAAAAAAAGTGAATATTCAGTAGTTGAACAGCTGAATAAGTTGCCCTCACAAATTTCTATGCTCAGCTTATTGTTAACATCCGAGCTACACAGGAAGGCAGTCTTGAAGATTTTGAGTGAGACTCATGTGACTCGTGATATTTTCACTAACAAACTTGCTAGGTTAGTGGGCAGTGTGCTGGCGATCAAACCAAATTTGTTTTTCTGATGATGACTTAACTTCTGAAGGGAGCAACTACAACAAGGCTCTATTCATCTCGGTTAGATGTGAGAGGCCGCATTTGCCTAGGGTCATGGTTGATAATGGGTCTACTTTAAATATTTATTCTTTGAAGAAATTGGATAAACTGAAAATCTCTCATGACCTGGTCAGGAATTCATCCATGGTGATCAGAGGGTTTGATGGGGCTCGAAGACAAGCCATCGGAGAGATAAACTTTATTTTAAAAGTGGGGCCAACTGCTCATCAGGTCACTTGCCAGGTTCTTCCAATTGTTGGGGTATATAATTTGCTGCTGGGACGCCCCTGGATCCATTCTGTTAGGGCTATTCCGTCATCTTTGCATCAAAGGGTTAAATTCATTTACAAGTTTAAGCCGACATTCTTGGTTTGCAGAAGATGACCACGCCATGATGGTCAAGGAGGAAGTTGGGGAGAGCAGTGACACTCCGGTGCCTTTCTTAGCTTTCAGCTTATGATGTGGTCTCTGTCAGCCGAGGGCTTGGAGAGCAGTCATCAATGAAAGCTATTTAGGATAAGGCGAGTGTAATGATTGCAAAAGAAATGCTGCGTGGAGGATATCGCATCGGCCAAGGTTTGGGGATGAATTTGCAAGGCATAATACACCCCATTGAGCTACCAACGCAGATGAATACATTTGCGCTCGGTGTTCGCCCGAATGCCAGGCAGCTGAGGGAGATTAAGGAGCTGAAGAGAGCTGAAAAAGAAGGTCGAGCATTGCCTATGATCATTCCTCCTCTTAAGATTACTTTCCCACGTTCTGCTGCCATTATGGCTGCTGATGCAGATGAGGCTGAAAAAGAGGATCTTATCTAAGGGGTAGCCGAATTATTTGCGGGGGTAATTATTCAAGAGCAGACGGAGAAGAATGACACTGAGCTGCCATTTGCTGAGATCGACCAACTGCACAACTGGACATCTGATGATCTCCCTAGTCATAGGGAGTTTCGATAAATTTGAAAGGATTACATTATTTTTAGTTTTGCTCCTTTTAATTTCATCTTTGTATGCATGTTTTGTACTTCTTAAGTCGTTTTGTTTATGCCATCTAGTCAAGAAATAGGTGTATTCACATCATTATATTTATGATTCATCTCATTCATCTATTTTGGAGATGAATCTTGAAAACAATTTGATTAGTAAGGTAAGTACAATCATGATATTGCCTTCATGATTCATCTTATTCATCTGTTTTGGAGGTGAATCCTGAAGACAATTGATTTTTATAGGATGGCCAATGAATGTTAAGTTTATGTTCTCTAGGATCACTTGTACAAATTTTCGATTAAAGAGAACTTTTTCTTCAAAATGTTTTAGCTCATTTTGTTTTCTTTCATTTCATGCTTTATTTTTTTCCAGATGGCCCAAAATCAATGCTTTTGATCGTTGGGATACTAGAGTTTATGAGGTCGATGAGTGCAATTTTGATATCACACCCGACCCTGATTTTACACAGTCTGAGGTGGTGAGGACGACGTGTGATATTGAAAATGAATTCGGGCGACACAAGGAAAAACTAAAGCCTAACTTGGAAGAAACAGAAACGGTAAACATTGGGACAGACACGGACGTAAGAGAGGTTAAAATCAGCATACATTTGACTAGAGGGCAGAGGAAAGAGATAATAGAATTTTTGATTTTGTTCCAAGGCATTTTTGCCTGGTCTTATGATGATATGCCTGGCATTTCAACAGATGTCGTGGTTCACAAACTCTCTACCGATCCTAAATGCCCACTTGTAAAGCAGAAGCCAAGGAAGTTTAAGCTGAAAATGAGCTTAAAGATCAAAGAACAAATCATCAAGCAGTTTAATGCCACAATCGTCATTGTATCTCGGTATCCTTTTTGGCTTTCCAATATGGTGCCAGTACCGAAGAAGACTGGGGAGGTTAGAGTTTGCGTTGACTATCGAGAATTAAACAAGGCCAGTCCCAAGGATAATTTTCCCCTGCCAAACATTCACATCATTCTAGACAGTGCTGCTTGCCATGAGATGGAGACTTTTGTCGATTGTTTTACTGGGTATCACCAAATCCTAGTGGACGAGGAAGACAGGAAAAAGATAGCATTCATTACTCCTTGGGGGACATTCTGCTACAGAGTTATGCCATTTGTACTCAAGAATACTGGTGCAACATATCAACGCACTATGACCACCTTGTTTCATGACATGATACACGAAGAGATGGAGATCTATGTCGATGACATTATTATCAAATCCAAGAAGGCTGAGGATCACTTGACCAATCTTAAGAAGGTATTTAAAAGGATGAGGAGATATAATCTGAAGTTAGTGTGGAACAAAGTGACAAGCCTTTGGAGCAATAGGTGGAAATGAAGCGACCAATGAAAGGAACTGTTGAGAAAAAATGCACCGATATACTGGAATGATGACTCAACAGACTTTTGACAAAATCAAAGATTATCTTTTGAACCCTCCTGTGTTGGTCCTCCCAAAGCCAGGGAAGCCATTAATCATGTATCTGTCGATTTTGGACGGATCCATGGGTTGTGTCTTGGGCCAGCAAGATGATTCTGGCAGAAAAGAGCAGGCTATCTATTATCTAAGTAAGAAGTTTACAGTCCATGAAGCCAATTATTCTTTTATGGAGCGAACATGTTGTGCATTGGTTTGGACCTCCCAATGGCTAAGACATTATCTACTGGGTCATTCCACTTATCTCATTTCTAGGTGTGATCCCCTTCGCTATCTCTTAGATAAGCCTATGTCGACTGGACGCTTGGCTAGATAGCAGATGTTGTTAGCAGAATTCGATATCATCTTCACTACTCAAAAGGCTATCAAAGGACAAGCGATAGCCGATCATCTTGCTGAGAACCCAAGGGAGAATGATTATCAACCAAGTCATACCCTTGCACACATACTTTTCGGACGAAGACATCTTATTCATTGGCACTGCTGAAGACATGAAAGATGAATGTCCACATTAGAGACTATTCTTTGATGATGCATCCAACACTTTCGATCCGGGCATAGGAGCAGTTTTAATATCACCAGAGGGCAGACACTTCCCAGTAACAGCCAAGTTATAGTTTCCTTGTACGAACAACATGGCAGAGTATAAGGCTTGCATACTTGGTCTGAAAATGGCATTGGACATGGAGTTAGCTGTGTTTAGTGATTCAGATCTGCTCGTCCATCAGACACTGGGGCATTGGGTAACCAGGGATTCTAAAATCATGCCATACCACTGCAGTATTCTCAAACTAGGTCGACAATTTGATGTTTTGAAATTCACTCACATACCCCGATCCAGGAATGTGTTTGCCGATGCTCTGGCTACTTTATCTTCAATGATCAGTCATCCAGACGGCACAGTGATAGAACCCATTACCATTCAGGTGCTGGAAAAGTCAGGGTACTGTTGCGATGGTAATGAGACACTCTTGAGGCGAAATCTGATGGACTTTCTTGGTTTCATGATATCAAGGAGTTTCTGGACAAAGGTAGCTATCCTGTAGGGGCTAGTACTTCGGATAAAAAGTTTCTACGCCGAATGTCAATCAAGTTCTTTTTAAATGGCAATGTACTTTATCGAAGGATGATAGATCTGGGTCTTTTGAGATGCGTCGATAAGAAAGAGGCCGCTTACATTATGGAGGATGTTCATAGGAGAGTTTGTGGGCCATACATGAACGGGCACTTATTAGCTAAGAAGATAATGAGAGCAGGCTATTTCTGGCTTACTATAGAGCATGATTGCATCAATTTTGTCCGCAGGTGTGTTAAGTTCCAAATGCACAGGGATGAGATAAGGGCAGCACCAACTGAATTGCACAACATCACTACTCCATGGCCCTGTTCAATTTGGGGAATGGACGTCATTGGAATGATCGAGCCGCCAGCTTCTAATGGTCATTGCTTCATCCTGGTAGCGATTGATATTTCACTCAGTGGGTCGAGGCTGAATCCTACAAGCACGTAACAAAAAAGGTAGTGGCGGAGTTCATCCGAAAGAACATCATTTGCCACTTTGGGATCTCGGATACATTGGTTATCGATAATGCCAAGAACCTGAACAATGACATGGTAGATGATCTTTGTGCCCAATTCAAGATTAAGCATCGAAATTTCACCATTACAGGCCAAAAATGAATGGGGCGGTTGAAGCAGCTAACAAGAATCTTAAGAGAATTATTCGAAAGATGGTTGACAGTCAGCGTGATTGGCATGAAAAGCTGCCATATGCATTGCTGGGTTATCGGACTGCCATCAGGACATCTACTGGGGCAACGCCTTACTCCCTCATGTACGGAATGGAAGCTGTTTTGCCAGCGGAAGTAGAGATCCCTTCTCTACGCATTCTTATGGCAACTGAGTTAAAAGATGCAGAATGGGTGCGGCTCAGACATGAATAGCTTGCACTCATTCATGAAAGACTGCTAACAACTGTGTGTCATGGCCAATGTTATCAACGGAGGATGGCCCGAGCTTACAACAAAAAAGTCAAGCCCAGACATTTTCAGGCTGGCGATCTAGTCTTGAAACGCATATTGACAATACAGGATGAAGCAAAGGGCAAGTTTGCTCCTAACTGGCAGGGTCCATTCATTGTACACAAAATATTATCAGGAGGAGCTCTTAT
The DNA here is from genome assembly GCA_025175665.1 of Cinchona pubescens. Taxonomy (NCBI): domain Eukaryota; kingdom Viridiplantae; phylum Streptophyta; class Magnoliopsida; order Gentianales; family Rubiaceae; genus Cinchona; species Cinchona pubescens. The sequence goes on from JANKKI010000163.1 coordinate 2,325,746, forward strand.
CCTTACGGACATGGATGGACAGGTTTTCTCCCAACTGATAAATACGGACATGCTCAAAAAGTTTTTCATGTGATTTGGCAGACTGTAAACCTTTAAGTCATTGCAGAACGTCAGATAGAATTCCACCTATTGTTTTCTTTCCCTTTTCACCCACATCCGGACTAAATTCTTTTATATCTCTTCTCTTTATTTGCCTATCTTTCGTTTCAATTGTGCTTTGTCCTTATCCTTTGCTGTAAAAACAAATTGGAACTGAGCTCATTTGCAATGTTGGGACAAATTGTTGTTTTGGGTGGCAAAAAAAAAAAAAAAACTTTGAAAAAAAATGTTTAAAAAGGTTGAGAGGCTGACCAAAACAAATGCCCAACAAAACTCAGTTTGTTATAATAAAACTGGGGCAATTTTTTTCAAATCTATTTCCCTAGTTCAGTAAGTTGCCTTCAAGTAAGACTCTCAGCCCAAAACTGGGGCAAGTCTTTTAGATAAGGGACATAACCAGTTTTTCTCAGATAAAAAACCCGCTCTTCTATCCCTTGTAGCTATGTTCTTTCCAACCAAAGCACCCATCATAAATTGGGGCAAGTTTTTGTTAAGATAATCCCAATCTTTACCAATCACACGATTTAACCCATTTCGACCCTAACTATCCTAAGTTATGCATAGGCTTAAAGGGAGCAGTTTGTGTGGTCTCGGCAGTTGATGTTAACATGTCTATCCCAATTACAGGGAAGGCATCCTTACTGATGTCGAAAAACTTTGGAAACTAAAGTTCGCATGCATTGGAAAAGGCGATTACTTAGGTAGACGTCTTCCGTTTACTTCCACACCTTGCCGTGTTACTTGGACCTCATAGGTGAAAACCTGGAAATGGCACCTTTTTTTTAAAAAAAAAAAAAGAGCAAAAGAGAGGCTTGGTTGAAAACCCTACGGGGCGGCCAAGGTAAAAAAGGAGAGTGTGCGAAAAAAAAATGCAAAAAAAAAAAAAAAATTAAAGGGAGGGAAACCTTAGTGAAAACCTGAAAAGGAGCTGAGGACAGGGTAACTGAGCAAATGGTCAAAGTCTGGTTGACGACTTCTCTGGGTCCAAGTCTGGGAAAGTGTTCGACTGAAATTTGTTGACCGAAGTTAGGCTTATTGGTTGCCTCTATATCGTTTTCTCAACACAGTCATTGGCCTTTAAAAGGCACGTATGCGATGGATCCAAAGCATTGCCGGATCGAATCCAAATCACTTGGAATGAAAGTCAAAGCGGTGTTAATACGGTGATGGCACGATTTTTAGTAAGATTGCTCCCATGTGCCTGTATTATTTATTCATGTACTTCTATCAAATTCACATGTTGCCATTTAGTTTTGTGTTTGTAATTGTTCTTCTCGTTGTTGATGTTTTAGTTGTCAAAAATGTGAAAATCATCTGTTTAATTGAACTACGTTCGACCTGATTCCTGTGGTGGGATACGTAGGCAGCTCTTAGCGAGCTCGGTCACCTTGCTTATAGAAATGTTCGCTAAGATTAACATTTCGTATGTTTTGGCACTGACCAATTCGGGAGTTCTTTGCTTGATATCGCATTGTTTTGAGTACCTGCAGGTACATGAAAATAAAATGGATGCTAAATCAACGACACTGGGGCAAATTTTTTTGATTGGATATCCTTCGTAAATAACAATGGATACACTAATCCTAAGAGCTGTCTTGATACCCAACGGTCTTTTTTCACATTTTGAAAGGGGTGATTCACGCCAACCCCTAATGAAGCAATCAACCTCACAGGTGATCGCCACTTGGGAGATGGTACACTGAGTTCCCAGTCAAATCTCTCAATTTAAATAATACTGTCATTTAGCGTTTAGGGCTTAATGTCCCAAACACAATTTACAATCCAGTCATGATTAGGGTTAATTACTAGTTGCCTTTTACACTTCATTTCATGGGTAAGCCCAATGACATGGCTCCGTGTATGTATCATACTTATTGCATTTTCACCCGATAAACGAATTTCGGGTTAACGTTTCTATTTTTCATTAACCTGATAAACGAATTTTGGGTTCTCATTTCTATTTTCATTAACCTGATAAACAAATTTCAGGTGTGCATTTGCATCCCCGATAAACGAATTTCGGGTTTCCCTTTTCATAACCTGATAAACGAATTTTAGGTTTGCTTTTTCATCCTCGATAAATGAATTTCGGGTTTTCATTCTATTAACCTGATAAATGAATTTCTGGTTTGCATTTCTACATCACCCGATAAACGAATTTCGAGTTCTTATTTCCATCTCCATTAACCTGATAAACGAATTTCAGGTTTGCATTTTCACCCGATAAACGAATTTTGGGTTCTCATGTGTCATTTTCATTAACCTGATAAACGAATATTCAGGTTTGTATTTTTACCCGATAAACGAATTTTGGGTTCTCATTTCCATTTTCATTAAGAAATGATAAACGAATTTCAGGTTTGCATTTTTACCCGATAAACGAATTTTGGGTTCTCATATCCATTTTTATTAACCTGATAAACGAATTTCAGGTTTGTATTTTCACCCGATAAACGAATTTTGGGTTCTTATTTCTATTTTTATTAACCTGATAAATGAATTTCAGGTTTGCATTCATCCTCGATAAACGAATTTCGGGTTTCCATTCTATTAACCTGATAAACGAATTTTAGGTTTGCATTTCTGCATCACCCGATAAACGAATTTCAGGTTCTCATTTCCATCTCCATTAACCTGATAAACAAATTTTAGGTTTGCATCTTCACCCGATAAACGAACTTTGGGTTCTCATCTCCATCTCCATTAACCTGATAAATGAATTTCAGGTTTGCATCTTTACCCGATAAACAAATTTTGGATTCTCATCTCCATCTCCGTTAACTCACTGATAAACGAATTTCAAGTTTGCAATGTCATCCCCGATAAACGAATTTTTGGGTTTCCATTCTATTAACCTGATAAGCGAATTTCAGGTTTGCATTTCTGCATCAACCGATAAATGAATTTTGGCTTTTCATTTCAAGTTTGCTTTATCCGACAAACTCACCGTTCAGGTTTTCATTTCACTCTTGTTACCTCGATGACACAAAGTCATGTTTTCATTTAAACTTACATGTATTTACCCCGATGACATAAAGTCGGGTTTTCATTCGTATTTACATTCCCTTGCCTTAATGATACAAATTCAGGCTTTTAATTCACATTGCTTGTTGAGTTTCATTACCAGTGGCGTTTGCATGTTATGTCAAGTTAGTTTTCTTTGTCATTCACAGCTACGTTTCATTCTAAGTCCCTGTACTCCCGATAAACACCAGATCGGGATTTCATTCTTGTTTCCAAGTTTCATTTATGTCTTTTATGGTTCATTTCACTGGGCATTTTTTTTGGTTGACAGCTCAGTTCGACACTTATTCCCCCGAATGAAGACTTTTCTACTCTGGATGAATAGATAGACCTAATCTCTTCGGTGTGTTTGTCAAGATGGTGAATTTCCTCTTCCATGACCTCATGAGCTTAATGTTGACATGTGGCAAATTTTGTTGCATGATTAGAATCATCCAGTCATGCGGTGTCTACAATCTTTGCCTAGAGTTTCTTCGATCCTCTTCGACACTCCGGCAAAGAGGGGCAAGCTGTCGACACCTATTTTTGTCCCTTAAGTTGTCCCCTATTTTCCTCTTAATTTGACTCTTAATTTTCTTTTTAATTCACCTTTTAATTTCTTCTTAACCTGCTCTTTGATTTCCTTTCAATTTACCCTTTAATTTCTTCTTAACCTGCTCTTTGATTTCCTTTCAATTTACCCCTTAATTTCTTCTTAATTGGTCTTATGGTGTTTAATTATTATGTGTTTTATGCATTTGAAATACTAAGAATGAGTTTTAATATTATTAAGTTTTTAGATTTTACATTCAAAAAAAAAAAAATAGATTAATTAATTAATTAAAAAAAAATTTCAGCTCGTGAACAGTACCGCGCGTACTGTTTACGCGCCGAACAGTCAGCTCAACAGAGCTATTTTGGCCACGTTTTTCTCTATTTTTTTTCACCCATTCTCACCAAATTTCAGATGCTCCATACTCCCAACATGACAAGGAATGGACTTTGACCATTTTTACACTGAATCCACTTCGTTAAAAGCAAAAAAAATTAGTCCAAAGTGGGGGGGACGAAATTTTTGCAGGATGAAAAGAAAGAAATATTTTTGTAAATCTTCCAAACAGCCAACTTTGAGCCAAAATTCCAAACGATTGGAAAAGAATAGTCTAAACTCAAAGAAGAAAACTTGTAGAGGGTACCTGGGACTACAACTTATTTTTGTAAAGCTCAAGCAAAATCATTCATTTGGAGGGTAAAAAACGTGATAGAAGAAGGCTGGTGGCCAAGAAAATCTGTAGAAAAAAAAGAGAAATTTTTGTAAGTCTTGAAAATTTTCCAGACAGCTAACTTTGAGCCAATATTCCAAGCTATATAATAGGAATTAGACTAAACTCAAAGAAGAAAAGTTGTAGAGGGTACCTGGAACTACAACTTCTCTTTGTAAAGCTCAAGCAAAATCGTTCATCTGGTAGGTGAAAAACGTGGCGGAAGAAGGCCGATTCATCAATCGGAAGCTTGGAGGTGCCAAAAGCAAATTCGTATAAAACGCACTCCAAGCCAAGTATAACCAATTTACCACATTTCTGAGGTTGAGGTGAGTTAAATGGGCTTTTGAATCGATTGTTTTGGTGACAAAATGCTTATCTTACTATTTTTACATTATTTATGACTTAATTTTTGAATTTAATTTTATAGTTCATAATGTTTAAATTTAATGTTTTTATTGACTTTAGAATATTTTTTGGAGTGTTTCTAAAGGTTTACACGAAAATTTTGTGGATGTTGTATGCAAGTTTGTGTTTGGTTCATATGCCCACTTTCACCCTTTGATTTATGATCTTTATGTAGTTGTTTATATTAATTAATTGTTACATTTCCATGTTTTATGTAAAAATTCTCTTAATTTTATGGCTATTTTCTTAGAATTTTTGGACTGAAAATGAAGGTTTCATTTTTTTGGGTGGTTATGAAAATTGGGAGAATTTTGAATGGTTGTTTACCGTTGGGGAAGAAGAGGAAGAAGTTGGGGGAATGTAGAGACACTTTCAAGTGTATAAATAAAAACAAACTGAACCACAACCCAAAATGGCTTTGGGCTAATGGTTGAGCAACTGGTGCTCCTTCTTGGTGGTTTGGGTTTGAATCTCCTTGCCCCCATTTTTCCCACTTGATGCCACGTCATCGATGACGTGGCACATAATTTTTTTTTTAAAAAAAAAGTTCAGAAAACTTTTTATTTGCGTTTTAACCCTCCAGATTTTAGATTTTTGCATTTTAGCCTCAAATAATTTTCTAAATTACATTTAGGCCCTTAAGAAATTCTCTTTAATATTACTGTTTTTTTTTTCTTTTCAAGATTTCTTCTAAGTTACATTTTTAATGACAATAACCACCAAGCTTTAATTTGATTTTTGACATTTTAATATGTTTAATTACCCTTTGATTGTGAAATTATCGTTTTGCCTTTATGAGTGTTAAATTGTAAATAGGCTCTGATTTTGCAGATATTTTTCGATTAGTTTCTTTTATGATGATTTGTGCTTTATTTTTTAAGTTTGTTGGTCTCGATATAATATTTATGTTTTTTCTTACTTGTTAAATGATGTGAATTTACTCTTCTGTCCTCAAATTTTGTTTAGTTGCACGACTAGACATTAAATATTTGAATCAAACTCAATTTAGTCCATGACTTAATAACTGTATCAATAATATAAAATCGGGCTAGAAGTAAACTCTGGCATGCATGACAAACGACTGTTTTGCCCCTTGGGAGTTAAAGGGCACTACAAGCTAAATGTGTGCGACTTTAAATTGGACCCCGGGCTAAATTTTCCTGTCAATATTATTATTTACCATTTAGTTTCATCGTTCCTCATTAATATGTACATATTTTATTATTTTTAAACTATCTCAAGCACACGTACGCTAAAAGTCGGTAATAATGAATACTAAAATTGAAAAGGAAAACGCGATAAAATCATGCAACCGGTCCAACGCCGGGTAAAGTCTGTGCCGAGAGAAATTCAATATATCCGAAACCTTCCCATTTTACAACAGGATTCCCGAACTCATATTTTTTTTGAATTACGTTACCAGGACTCAATCCAGAACTAAATCTATTATAGGGAACTTATATTGATGTATTTTTGTGTCCCGGCACACCAACAGACCGGGTGGCTTACTCCAATCCTGTGTTCCCTAGCTTAGATTATTTTTGTACAATTCATAGTCGCATTTAAAGCCCCGCTATGTAATAGTAAATAGGTGATTCATTTAAATTGGTAATAGTAAGTAGGTAATTTATGTTTGTAATAGTAAATAGGATTTTTGCATTTACTCACCTATTTCATGAGCACCACTTGGCAACGGTGCCGGTGCCCAAAGGTACCGGCCAGACCGCGGGTTGTGGGGGGGGGGGTGCGACAGAAATCCTAAAAACTAGCTTAAAAACTCCTAAAAAAGTAGTGTTAGGGTTCAGCCATACGTAGCCCCAAGATTTGGGCTAAATGGGCCTTATTAAGGCTAATTAATGAGCCTAAAAACTAAGAATTAAATCAACAACTAAACTCAGCTTAAACCCAACTTAAAATCAGCCCAATTTACACAACACTTTAAATTATTATTGGGCTTTACATAAGAAAGACCAAACTAAAATAAACTTGAAAGAAAGTCCGGCCTTCTTGCACTTAAAGGATCTCCACTTGTGCTTCACTTTGAAGAATTGGACTTCATGTAATAATGAATTGAAGATAGTCCAATCCAACTCGATCAACATACCACGAATGTACTCCAGTCTTGTCAAGAGTGAATCCATGCTTGCTCCATCTTTCATTTCCTCATCTTGACACATCTTTGGGCTATTCGGATCCATATCATTCCCTCCCTCTTCGAATGGATTCGTCCTCGAATCCGAATCTGGATAAGAGAAATCCGGATTAGTCAAATGGTACATAAGATTGGCAGAAGATAGGCCTTGAAGCCCTGCACTATTGCGAACACAACAAAGTTTTGGAAAGTAATGATCAAAACAGTTAAACAAATGTGCACGCCGAAGTAGAAAATCATTCAGTTTTGACAACATAAGCACAATTTGAGAAATTGCCAGAAAACACTGATTTTGACACAAATTGGAATTTATTTGACCATAAACAAAAATTTTAGTCAAAGTGTTCTGAGGCAAAATTGACACGATTTCATTCTTACAAAGTATTTGACCTAAATCACACAACTTAGGTTTCTCAAAAACTAAGTAAGAAACAAAAATTTGGGTGGCGTGTTTAAGTAAAACAAAATCAAATCAGTTATCGTGCCATAACAAAAACTTGACTTGACTTGCACAAAACTTGAATACCTTGAAGTTAACTTTACTTGAAATTCGAAATTCATAAAAGAAGTTAACCAAGCTAACAAAGTTATCCAAGTTAATTTGAGCAAAAGTGAAAGGTTGAAAATCATGTAGCATGCAAACACAACAATACAAATTAGATTTGATGGCACATAAATGATTATCAACTAAAGCTTGGACGGATTTATCCAAACAATGCTCCACAAATTGGAATTGAAGTCCAAGAATTTGATTGCCTTCCCTGTTCAAAACAATAACCAAGTCAAAAACCAAATTAAAAGAATTAATTTTAAAAAAGAAATAAACAAAATGTACACTAAAAATAATTCTAAATTCAGAATTAAATTTGTACAATTTCCTAAGATGCTCAAAGTTAAGAATTTCAACACAAAAAATAGAAATAAGTTCATACCTTTGAAATAGGGTATTGACTACTATATCTTTCTTACCTCACTTTGGTTGGAATGAAGAGATACTCAATTGGGAGGTTAGTGCATCATGACTTACACCTTTGAACGGCTGTACAAAAGCAAGAAAACTAGACGAAGCTGATAAATCAAGGTTGGGCATGACAAAATAAATTCTCATGACATCTCCCTCTTTTCTCTTTTTTTCTTGGCCTATGGTCGAAACCTTTACAATCTTTCTATCTTGACTTTCGGCCGCCATTTGGCTTTTCCTACTTTGCTTTTTGCTTTTTTTCCATTCAAGAAATTTTCTTTGAATTTCTAATCTTTCTTCATTTATTTGATGTTGTGGCAAAGGAATAAATTTTAACTTTTTACCCTTTTTACACAAGTGATATGCCTTAGTATAGCTATCATAAAAACCATTTTCAGATAATTTCCATAGCTGACTAAGTTGTAAATGACATGTTAGCAAAGGTGCTACATCACAAACTACCTTATCAGAATACTTACTAATAGTGAAGGATATAATAACTTGTTCAGTTACCTCAAACGCTTCACTTTCAGTTGACCATCAGAACTTATAAGGTTTTGGATGTGGCAAAGTAGGCAAATTCAACTTTTCAACAAGATATGTACTTGCCATATTAAGATAACAAAAAATCCATATGCTACTATCAATTACAGTACCACAAACCCTTTCATTCACAAGAACCTTAGTGAAGAAAGTCTCTTTCCGCTTGCGAGACATCAAAAATAAAACTCACAAAACAAAGTGGTCAGTGTTAGAAAAAGAAATAATTAGAATTTTTTCCACACTACTCGGCCTTACTCTTTGGAGAGCAATTCACTCAAGTTGTATCACTCAATCTCTCGTGTAAACCCTCAATTGAATGTCTTTTATCACTCAAATGATCTCACCACATTGCCTTTTCCCTCTCTTTAGTTCACTCTCAAAGTCTGTGGAAGACTACGAGGACCAAAGTGAGCTCCAATTATGTCTTAACCACTTAATTGGTTGGAAGTCAAAGAAAACAAATAATCACGGGCCAACGACAAATAAGAGACACCAAAATTTTGGATTTAAACTTCAAAGAACAAGAGACAACAAAATATCCGAGACTACTTGAAGCAACAAAACGTATAGAAAGCAAATAAGAATGATTGGTAAGCAAGTTTACCAAATAAAAAAAAGGAAACTAAGCACACAAAAACAAGCAAGAAGCACTTAAGAATAACAAAGAAATTACAAGAACCAACAAAAATTAAGTGCTTTTGAACAAAATTACAAATTTGGGAAGTTTCCAAAAATAGAAAGTTTCCAAATCTAGAAATTGGAAAGTTTCCAAAAATGAATTTAGTAAGTTTCCAAAATTGGAATTTGGAAAGTTTCCAAAAAATGAATTTGGTAAGTTTCCAAATTTAGAATTTGGAAAGTTTCCAAAGATGAACTTGATAAGTTTCCAAATTTGGAAGTTGGAAAGTTCTTGGATTAGGACAACAAATTTTTTCTCCTTCTCCCTTTTTTTTTCGCGTTTCTTTTTTTCTTTCAACTTTTTTTTTTTTTTCACTTTCCAGCCAAACAAATTTTTACTTTTTTTTTTTAATTGGCCGACAACACTTTTATTTTATTTATTTATTTATTTTTAACTTCGGCTAAGAAAAGATTTCTTTTAAATATTTTTATTTTTGTAGCAGCAACAACAAAGAGAACAATGAAGGACAATAACAAAGAAGCAACAATATGGCTGGAAATTTTTTTTGGATGAACAGTATAGATGAACAGTACGGTCAAATTTTTGTGGCAGAAACTAAGATATGATTTTCTTTGAAAGAAAATCTGGAAAAATTAAAGAGAAAAATAAACAGAATTGACCAGAATTGGACCAGCTTTGATACCATTCTGATGCGAACCCCGTGCGCAATCGACTTGAAATCACGAAACCCAACAATTCAAGATGGCACCAAAACCCCAAGGATCGACTCCAAAGTTGCTCACAAGAATTTGGACAGCAAACACACAAACAAGAACAATAAAGAACACGCAAGAATCAAGCAAGAATTCAACCCGTTGTCTATAATGAGACAAGAACCAAACTCTTAACAAGATTTAAAGCAAGAATTGACCCGTTGCCTATATGAATCAGGCAAGAACCAAATCTATAAATCGGTTAGAACAATCACCAAGTTGCTTAAGCGATGATTCCAACAAAGTCTTAATCCAAAGACTAAAAGAAAGAACTTTTTCCTCACGAAAAAGATGAATATTATTGATAAAAATCTGCTGTAAATTCGTCCATATGATGAGGTCTATTTATAGGCTTATAGAAATCCTAAAAACTAGCTTAAAAACTCCTAAAAAAGTAGTGCTAGGGTTCAGCCATAAGTAGCCCCAAGATTTGGGCTAAATGGGCCTTATTAAGGCTAATTAATGAGCCTAAAAACTAAGAATTAAATCAACAACTAAACTCGGCTTAAATCCAACTTAAAATCAACCCAATTTACATAACACTTTAAATTATTATTGGGCTTTACATAATAAAGACCAAACTAAAATAAACTTGAAAGAAAGTCCGGCCTTCTTGTACTTAAAGGATCTCCACTTGTGTTTCACTTTGAAGAATTGGACTTCATGTAATAATGAATTGAAGATAGTCCAATCCAACTCGATCAACATGCCACAAATGTACTGTCCAATCTTGTCAAGAGTGAATCCATGCTTGCTCCATCTTTCATTTGCTCATTTTGACACATCTTTGGGCTATTCAGATCCATATCAGCATATGGAAGTTCTTGAGAAAGCAAATGCATGAAATATCCAGTTAAGGCATAAATCAAAATTTCCTCAGTGGTTTGAAGAACGTTTAAGTATACAAAAAATAGTTAAGATATTTAAATTCCTTCATTTTTTTCATTTTGGTAAACATCACAATTTGTTATATACTTGACCCAGGTCACATATTTACATGCACACGGGGGGATGCAGTGATGATCTCTTGTCGTTGGCAAAAGGACCTAATTTTTGAATGAACGCATATCCTGGTTACAATGTCAATGGGTTTAGATTCCATACTGAAGATCATGAAAAAGAAAAGAAAAGAAAACACAAAATAGTGGTGTTATGGTAAAAAAGGAGCATCCTGAAATAGAAATAAATTTTTATGGTGTAATTGCCGAAGTTTTGGAGGTTGAGTACTCATTAGTAAATTTAACTCGAAACCAAGTCGTCTTATTTAAATGTTCTTGGTGATTTAAATACAATTGTACAAAATATGAAAGTGTAAATTGCACAAATGATTGGCTTTTTAATAATTTATACATGTATTTCGCTTACCTTGTAGTACTTCCTGTATTTATGTAATTAAATATGAAAGTGCTCTTAGATAACTAGGAAATGAAAAAAAAAAACTATAATTGGTGTATGACATGTTATAATAGCGAGATTATGATCATCTGTGAGGTAACTTAGGTTCCTCTCAAGTATATTTCTCTCCAATTCTCTCCAATTGTTTATTGTATTTAAATAATTAAAATTCATAAAAATTATCAAATTACATTAATAGTTTTGTTTCGATGAGTAGATTAACATATCTTAAAATCAAATCTATTCGTAAATATTTTATCATTCAATTTGCACAAAATATTTGAACGGTGTAAAATGGGCCAAAATCAAGACAAAAATTAGAACATTTAATCAAACAAAAAAAAACTAATCTATTTATTTTCAAATTTTATGTATAGCAAGTATATGTAATAAATTATATTATGAATGGATATGAATTTTTTTAAAAAAATTTGAATTATATTTTTATGGGAGATATTAGAGAAAAATTCTCTTCAATTATTTGAGAGGAGCCTAACCCTAACAGGAGAATCATTCATTCATTAGTTTTGTCATCCTGTTTTTGATGGATGATAGGTCATTTAAAAATTTAATTAAAGGTGTGATCTTGGCCAAATAATTATTTTTGAATTTTAATGTGAAAATTACATAGTTTTAATTTCCACCTTCTTAGGCATTTAATTAAATTAAAAAATCCTAGTCCACTAATGAAAATTAAATAAGTTGCTTTTTTTTTTTTTTAACTGTTAACCTCAAAATATACTAACTAATTGTTTGTCACAATTAAAAGTATATAACAAAAAATTAGTAGGTCATTGCATTTGGAATAACCACACAATATAAGAATATTATTGCAATCCTTTTAAGCCGTTGTAACTTACAGGTTCGTATACTTAACTTAAATTTACTGTGTACAAGGAAAAGGAACCAAAATTACATAGTTTTTATTTTCCTTTTTTGTTAACTAAGGATGTGTTTGATAAAATTGAAATCTGAATCCTTCCACATTGAAAATTAAATACTGAAATAATAATTTGCTGCATTCTTAATTTTGTATCTGTTTGATAATTAGCTAAACTTGAGTACTAACTTGAATATATATGTTATCACGTGTATATTATATATCTAGCTGGATGATAATATTGGGTCCTTTTTAATTGCAAATAATGGAATGTTATTTGGTGAATAATATTTGTCTTTTTACTTTAGTGGGTTTTGAAAATTATGTTGACTTTTAGAATAATAGAATAATTATTTGGATATAAAATAATATTTTGAAATAACCATTTGGATTAGAAACAATGAATAGTACCTATTATTTGGTGAATCCATTTAAAAATAAAAAATAATGAAAATAGAGAAATAACAGTTATGAAAATACTTCACTTACTCTCCTCATTGCACTACATTTGATGAAGATCTGAAATTATAACTTTCCCCTTGATTCTATCAAACTCCACATACGTAAAAGAGTTAATTTTTACTTTTAATCCTTAATGTTATACTCACTATTATTTTAATCCCTAACATTATTTGTTAGGTATTTAAGTCTTTCTGTTAAATCTAACTCAACATTCAATGTCATTTTAATAAAAATACCTTTATTCTTTCTTCTTCTTATTTTTTTCTCATTTTTACTTGATTCATTTTCTCTCTCTCTCTCTCTCTCTCTCTCTCTCTCATTTTATTGAGATGATTCAATAATTTTTTATCATTAATTAAACTCTATTTATGGAAATAAAATAAAATTTTTGGGTGAAAATTTTATTCACATCAATAATTTGAGTGTAAAAATATCATTTAGGCTGAAAATCTAACACTGTTACCTTTGACCGTTAGTCTAACGACTACAATGCCTAAAAAATAATGTTAAAAACTAAAGTAACTGTGATAGTAAACGTTATGTTATAAAGGGGTAAAGTTAAATTAACCCAACATAAAAACAAAGAAAAAGGTCCCAAAATCAACAGTGATAAAAGATAATCAATAATCAACAATCAACAATCTGTACCCAATTATTTGATACCATTATTAAGAGAACTATCACACACGTGGGTGCACACACACACACATAAACATTTTGCACGGAATTGAGTAAACATACAAAATAAGTTAAATTAAACCAATAATAAACATATATTCATGGTTCAAAGCGAACGCACAAAAGCGAATTATCTCTATATCCACAAGATTAATGTTCAAAGACTACCAACAAAAGATTGCAACAAACATAAATTACGATAAAAATATACGATTCTAATAGTTACTAGATTAAGACGTCCCTATGCGAAAGTAAAAACCGCAAAAAAAAAAAAAAAAAAAAAAAATCTACTGCTTATACATAATTATTAACTGAATATTTTTTAAAATGTAAATAATGAATAGGACATGAATAGTACAAATAATGGATTGTATGACGACAAATAATAAATAAGACAAAACATGAATAGTGTGAAATGTTATTTGGATAATTATTTACTGACCAAACACCAAATACTCAGACCAAATAGTATTTGGCAAATAATGCACATTACTTGCAATCCAAACGGAGCCATTATATTTTTATAGTAGGTTAATTTTTTAATTATTAATATATTTTTAATACAAATAAATAATTTATTAATATACGGTATGCATTCGAGAGAGAGGTGTGTACGAGAGAGATATACTATGTACAAGCGTGTTTATATATGAGTGAAAAAGAATATAATGTGTGCAAGTGTGTGTTTTTGTGTGGGAAAGGGAATATTGTGTGCAAGTGTGTGCAAGTGTGTGTTTTTCTATGGGAAAGGAAATATAGTGTAAGTGTATGTTCATATGATAAAGAAGAAAAAATGAATATAGTGTGTACAAGTCTGTTTTTATGTGTGAGAGAAATAATTTTGTATGTTCAATTATGTGTTTATGTATGTGAAAATGAATATATGATATGTGCAACTATATATTAATATGTGATAAAAGAGGAATATAGTGTGTTCAGGTATATATTTATGGGTGAGAAAGAAGTAATATAGTTTGTTCAAGTACGTGTAAGAAAGGATGAATATAGTATATGTAAGTGCGTATTTATATAAGAGAGAATGAATATAATGGGTGTAAGTGTGTGTTTATGAGTATATTTTTAGAGTTAATCTTACATACACTATCGGTATAGAATATTTTCTACACCATCGAGTGTGGATGTATGACACATGTGCATTGTTTAAATTTCAAATGTTATTTTTATACGCGTGGCATACATCCACATTTGATGGTGTAAAAAATTTTCTATACTGACTGTGTATATAAGATTAACTCATGTTTTTATATATAAATAGTGTGTAAATTTGAAATAATGAAGAATTGAATTAGTTTTGCTATATTAGTAAAGAATTCAGCAAATTAAGTGATAGACTTTTCACTTAAAATTTTGTATAGAAATTAAGTAACAGTACTTAATTTATTTAAAGGTAGAAGAATTTCAATATGAAACACACTTAATACAAAAAATACTTAATAAATTCATTTTAAGCACATAATAGAGTTATCAAACACCCCTAAGTCTAGAGAGGATGTGGATAAAATCTAATTTTTCATTTAATCAAATATTGATGTGTAACCCATTTAAAGGGAAATGGGGTTCCACAGTATGCCCCTAAATGGAAGGATTCTTATCCATACTTCATAACAGTTGAAACACTATTATGTATACTATGTTTTCTTCAATTTTTTGCTAAAAGCTAAGATAGATTGCAAAAGTTTACGATTTCATTGAAATTGATTTCCAATTTCTGAAACTTTTTATGATGAATAACGATGAAGGACATTCGCTAAATGGAATTTTTTTTTATCTCCAACATAGGACAACATCAGTAAGATAGACTTGAATGGTAAACAAGAGAGCAACACTTTCATTAAATATTTTACATGCAGTATGTATATAATCAAAAGAAATTTTACTGTCAAAGGATTTCTGTAGGTACTCCTATAAATAATATATCAACCGGTAATCAAATGCTACTTATGGTTTAGGCCATTTTATTGATTTCTCAAAGCCCCGAGAACACATAAACACCAGTAACAAATGTTAATTTATATCTGTAAGTAAAAGTCAAATTTTAAAACATACAAGATACTAGTCCTTCCAATCCTTTCTCTGAAACAAATGTTAATTCTTCATATACGTTATTGAAAGTAAAAAAGGGAACTGAATTGTAAAATTCCAAATTCAACTAGATGAGAAAAACAGTTCGTATGTTTGCTACGAAATTAAGCTTCACTTGGTGCAGGATAGCCAGGCGTGGCTAATGTTTAGTGAATGTAATGCTGTCCTCTTAGCGCAACAACTTTGCAATACCAAAATTACTTAAGGATGATTTTTCTTGTAGCGTGCTATGTCCACAATTTATGTGACCAACATTTTACAAGTAAATTGTGGTATTGCAAAGTTGTTGGAATCACATTTTTTATGTCCACAATTTACAAGTAACATAAAGGTAGTTTATGTGACCAATATTTTACAAGTCATAAAAATATACATTTATGTGACTCACAATTATACAAGTTAAAAAATTCTCTAACTCATAATTATACAAGTCGCAAAACTCTGTTAAAAAACAATTGAAGAGCAATTTTTAACTTTTATTTTGGTATTTAAAAAACATGAATACTGCTCTCACTCACATAGCAAAAACGTGAATGAAATTTTCAAAGCCATTAGATTAGTACTAAAATCATTTAAGCCATTTGACTTCACAGTAGCACTAAAAATCCCACAATTCTCGAAGCCATTAGATTAGTTTAAGTGCATGTAAGCCACGTGCTTATCAAAATCTAAACAGAGAAACAAAGCAACGACACTCAGCAGCTGTGAGAGGAAGAGATCATATCTTAATCAGAGGAAGAGGTCCTCCTCCGCCGCTGCTGTGAGGAAATTAGGAAGAAAACCTCGCTACGAGTGGATAGGCTCGGTCGTACTAGAGTAATATCCTCCTTCGCCGCTGCCGTGAGTGGATTGCTCAGTCGTCATTGGAAGAAATTAGGAAGAAAATCCCGCCGTGAGTGCAATATCCAATTCTCTATTAAGTTGTTTCCCTACTTTTGTATGTCGGATCTCCGATTTCTATTTGTGAGTTTTAATTTGCGAAATTATTTTGAGAGTTTTAATTTTTTTTAATTTTTAATTTGTGAGATTAGCTTTTGTTAGTCTTAATCGGTTAGTTATGAGCTTTGAATTTTCTAAATTTTTTGAGCTCAAACTCTTATTTTTCGATCTCGAACCCTATTTCGAGCCAATATTTCATTGTTTTCTTCATATATATTTTTTGAGCTTTGATGTCTATACACTTTGATCCTAGTTCTGTTATTTTTTCTTGCTTTCCAAATTTGTTTTTATATATCATTTAGTTTTTATCCTCGAAAAAGTCAAAATATTTTTAATTGGAGTGAATAGCAAATTATGGTTGCAAATAATCTGATGAATGGAAGAGTAAAGCATCAGGCATGCATGAGATGAAATTGATGAATGAAGATTAACTTTTAATTTGTCATTTGCATATCTATGCAAAATGTAAAGAACAAAGAAATTTTCATATATATAGCTATTTGAAATTCATAAATCATATAAAATGCAAATTGGCTACGCATATACATCAATAAAATGCAAAATTGTGAAGCCAGAGTATTCTCAATATTGAATGCTTAAGTGTGTTGACGGTCCAAATTTGAGTATATGTCTTTAGAATTGTATGTCTATATCCGAATTTGATAGATCACTTGTTCAAAGAAAATGCATATATCATCATCCAATGTCTTTAGGACAGTACATTAGTATATGGTTTGTAGTGCTTTTTCTTTATTTATCCTACATGTAAGAAGCTTAATCTGCTATTTTTTTTTGTTGTATCTACCACTACTTCTTTTATGTTAAATAATTTTATGAATGGTGATTTTTATGAGATGGTTTGTTTGTCTTGTCTTCTAGGTAAATTGTTGCATTGCTTTACATTTGTGTTTATTTTTCTTGAAATATATGGATAAGAGTTGGATTGATGTAGAAGATATTCATTCACAAGAATATATCACGGGGTTTAGAAAATTTCTAGAGTTTTCTACAAAAAATTGGACAGATAAGTCAAAAATATATTGTCCATGCATAAGGTGTAGACACAGATATTTGAGGAGTGTACGAGATGTCAATGACCATTGTCTTTTTGAGGGATTTCACAAACCGTACAAGAATTGGGTATATCATGGGGAGGCCTACGCATCTTTACAAGAAAATCAAAATGATCAATTTGTGATTCATTCTGATTCAGGAGATGATATGGTAGGCATGCTTGAGGATGCAATGGGCATGCACATTGATAGTCAATGAGAATCAAACCTCAGGTGACCCTAGAGACCAATTACCCAAGCCTAATGAGGAAACAATACAATTTCTTAAACTATTAGAAAATGCTAAAAAACAGTTGTACCAGGGTTGTAAAGTTAATCTGAAGAGTTTACAAAGCTCTCTTCATTACCCATCTTATGCAATTGAAGGTAGAATCTAATTGGACCAACAAGTCATTTACATCTCTTCTTTGGTTATTCAAGAGAGCTCTTCCAAAGCCGTCTAACCTCCCCGAATCGTATGACGAGGCTAATAAGATTACTGAAGACTTGCGTTTCACGTTAAACTTATGATGCATGCCCTAATAATTGTATGTTGTTCATGGGAGAAGATGAAGAGAAAGATTAGTGTGAAATATGTGAAACTTCTAGATACAAGAAAGGGAGTAAAAAGATAGCTGTAAAACGAATAAGGTACTTTCCATTAAAACCAAGATTGCAAAAACTCTCCATGTCTTCAAAAACTGCTTCACTAATGAAATGGCATGCTGAAGAACGTCGAGATGATGGTACTTTTAGACATCCAGTTGATTCTCAAGCTTGGAAAGAATTTGATAAGCAAAATCCATCTTTTACTACTGATGTTAGGAATGTTAAACTTGGAACCTAGCCGCTGATGGATTCAACCCGTATGGTAGATTGAGTGTGGCACATAGTACATGGCTAGTGGTGCTTATAGTGTACAACTTGCCACCATGGTTGTGCATGAAACAATGTTTTTTTATTTCTATTTGTGCTTATTGATGGCCCGAAAGGACCTGGAAATAAGATTGATGTATATTTACAACCATTAATTGAAGAATTAAAGGAACTGTTCAATATTGGCTTGCAAACTTATGATGCATCTACTGGTGATATGTTTTCACTAAAGGCAGCTTTATTATGGACCATAAGTGACTTTCCTGCTTAAGCAATGCTGTCGGGGTGGAGTACAAGGGGTGGGAAGACATGTCCTCGTTGTGCAGGGGATACTAAATCTTGTTGGTTGAAGCATGGTAGAAAATTTTGTTATATAGGTCATCGACGATTCCTACATAAAAGTGATAGAATATGTAAGGATAAGATTTCATTTGGCGGAAAACTGGAATGGGGAGAAGCTCCAAAGCTGTATTTTATCTGGAATGGAGTTGTTGCAACAATTGGATGGTGTACTAACTGAATACAAAAAGGAAGATCTTAAGAAAAGAAGAACAGAGCTTTTTGATCATGATAAGCATCAGTTTTGGAAAAAGAAAAGTATTTTCTTTGAGTTGCCATATTGGGCAACCAATCTGGTACCTCACAATCTTGATATCATGGACATAGAAGGTAATATTTGTGATAATTTGTTGAGTACGATAATGGGTCTTGTTGGAATATCTAAGGACAATTTGAACTCTCGAAGAGATCTTGAAGAACTTGGAATCAAAAAGCCATTACATCCAATTAGAAAAGGTTCAAGTCTTGTCTTGCCCCCTTCTTCTTTTACCTTAAGTCGAGTAGATAAAGATATCTTTTGTAAGGTTTTGAAAGAAATAAAACTGCCAGCTGGATATGGATCAAATATCGCAAGGCATGTACATGATCGGAGCATATGGGGTCTGAAGACACATGACTATCACATGTTGATGCAGTTCTGACTTTTAAACAGTTGCTTCCCATAGCAATATGCAAATGTGATGAAAGTACTGATTGAGCTTTCCAACGTCTTTAGGCAATTGTGCTCAAAGTTAAACAGCAAATTTGAGCTGGAAAAAAAATTCAAAATCCCCTTGCAATTACGATGTGTCACATGGAAAAAATATTTCCTCCATCATGTTTTGATATAATGGAACACTTGCCTATCCATTTAGCTGTTGAAGCCTTAATGGCTGGAGCAGTCCAGTTTCGATGGATGTATCCTATTGAGAGGTTCGTATTACTGTAAAAGGTTTGAAAAATAGTTAGAAAATTTACTTTGTTGTATGACATCATTCATTTTAATTTGTAGAATTTTTCAACTCTAAAGAAATATGTTCGTAATAGAGCTCGGGCTGAGCGATCAATTAGTAAAGGATATCTTACAGAAGAGTGCCTCAATTTTTGTTCAAGGTATTTGAACAAGAATTATGACGTTGAGGCTTGTGCAGATCGTCCTTTACTTGGTAAAATTTAAGAGGTTTTCCTCGACCGAGTTTCTTGGGTTCAAGCACGTCATTACATACTCAGTAACTTAGATATTGTGCAACCATGTGTAAAAGAGTAAGTCATTTAAGAAATTCTATTTTTGTGTTATATCTACATTTGGTCTTGGAATTTTAGTTAACTATTTTAATTGACACATGATTCACATGTCAACTCTCGCAATGAATTATCCGCATGCTAAACCAAACCAGATTTAGCGCCTCCATAATGAAACATTTCATGACTGGTTCAAAAAACATGTGTGTGTATGAAGAAGTATTTAAAGAAAACCTTACATATTAGTGATCAAAAATTTTTTCTTGCAAAAATATGACCTTTTATGATTCAACAGGTTGAAAAATTACGATATACATCAAGTGAATCTATATCAGAAGCCATAACAATTTTGGCTGTCGGTCCTAATCAATGCGCAAGAAGCTATAAAGCTTGCATGGTCAATGGCTTTCGCTTCAGGACCAAGACCCATGAGTCAAGCAAAACTTAACACAAAATAGTGGAATTATGTGTAAAGCAAGTACTATGAGTTAAGCCAGTGTGAAAGACAAGAACCCCATTCCAGGAAAAGTTACCTATTCTAGAGTTTTGACAGATATTATTAAGATCTACTATGCAAACAATATGGAGTACTTGTTGTTTAGATGTGATTAGGTCAACAATGAAAGGGGTTGCAAACAAGATGAATTCAAATTCACGTTGGTCAATTTTGACCATGTAATGTATCCTGACAACTTACCCACTGATGAACCATTTATTTTTTCAACCCAAGAAGAACAAGTTTGGTATGTGGCTGATCCTTTGGAACCTAGCTGGAAGGTTGTAGGAAAAATTAGAAGGAGAGATAATTTTGATGTTTACTCAAGAGATCCAAACATTGAGCCAATAATCCCTCAAGAATTAGATGATCGACCCTTGGGCGATGACAGAGGTGGTGGCTGGGTGAGGCAAGAAGTGGGAGGAACTATTGTTGCAGATGAAGCCATAAGTTGTGGAGAATGTTGGATTTGAAGACTTAGTATAATATGTTTTTACTTATTTTCAAATATCAAATTTTGTATTATGAATAGAGCTTGTGCTCTGAATTTTATGAAAAAATGGGTTTGTATTTTGTCTTGTTGCAAAAAGCATGTTATTTAGGAGTTCATAGACTTCTCACTTCTTTCTCTCATTCAAAACCGTGCATGAGACTTTCATCTCACACGGCTCCTAAGTGATAAAAGAAAGTGTTACTTTTTTTTTTTTATAATTTTATTTATTTTTTATGGACTTAAGTTCATAGACATTTTCTTCTATAGAGTTGTACTAATCTTCTCTCATTCTCTTACTGTACAGAGTTAAAAAGCTATGGAGGGGTGGTCAAGATTCTTGATTTGAAGAAAGGACTGGTTAGCAAAGATTCTGTTTTTACTTGGTTCCCTTTGTTTTTCTCTGTTCTTTCTCTGATTTTTTTCCTTTCTCTCTTTCTGTCTCTGCTCTATCTGATATTATTGAGAATAGTCAAAGTTTCAGTTCTGATTCTTTCTCTCTGATTTTTAATAAGTTTTTTTTTTTGTATATTGACTATTGCATTTTCTGGATTATTAGAGACTTGTTATGTTAATGGAATAAGAAATACTCTTTGTTTTTGCAGAGGATTGTGACTACAAAATGCTAAATAAGATAATATTTAATCTGTTTTTTGTGTTTGTATTATGAAATCAGGATTTTAGGAGGGATGTTCAGAGAATTCTTTATAG
This sequence comes from Cinchona pubescens, assembly GCA_025175665.1. NCBI lineage: Eukaryota > Viridiplantae > Streptophyta > Magnoliopsida > Gentianales > Rubiaceae > Cinchona > Cinchona pubescens. The sequence continues at coordinate 2,347,208 of JANKKI010000163.1, forward strand.
TTTTTCTGTTCAATTTTACTTCATGATTTTACTTTGATTAATGTTCAAAGAACTTTTACTTGATTTTTACCTCCTTCCAATACTGCTCTCTTTATGTTCAGGTATAATCATCGGTGGTAAAAAAAAAAAGCAAAGGGCATCATCATGGCTAATATAGTACATGATAGGAGCAGTGCATCTTCCAGTGCTAATGCCTTTATACCTCAAACATGGAATCAACATCAATTGTATGGATTGCAATCTCGGCTCCAATTACTTAACATTCCACCTCTAATAACTCAGACTTACTTTCGAAGTCTCAGACCCTTATACCTCGAGTTGGATCAATGTGTGGGCAGTCACAAACTTTTGTCGGAAACTCGTGAAAAAATCACACTAATAGTTCAGGTATACAACTTAGCCTTTTTTTTCTTATGGTTGGTATTAATTAGATTTTGTGCTTCATTTTAATTCTTTTGAACATATTGAATTTACTACTAAACTCTAATTGGATGTTAGCTTGCTGCATTTTCAAACTATTTTCTTTTATGGGTTTTCATATAATACTCCATTAGACTATTCGACTCTTAGATTTTCAAACTGTTTTCTTTTATGACTTTTTGGCTTTTTTCAAACTGTGTTGATTCTGTTGGTGTTGTCTGCCAATCTTCATGGCTATATTTCTGACACCAAGAAGAAGAAATCTTCTGTTCTCTATGTTTTTCCTTGTTACTAGAAATGTTTATCCCTCTGGGTATCCCCCTGTCTTATGGTTCGTGTGTGTTCTTGTTTTTTGTTTCTTACTATCATTAATTGATGTTTACATATAATTTATGATAATTTTTTGTACCCTGTCATTGGAAAATTTTATTCCGATAGCTATGCCATTGTTACAATTCTTGGGATTCTATTTTTATGTTTATGCAAATGTCAGAATGTGTGTCTGGTTGATTTTATAAGTGATAAGAATACAATGAATTCATACTGGTTTCTAGATGATTTTTTTTTTCCATTGTTGATGTTGTTCTTGAATTTAATTGGAGTTTGTGTTCGTGCTTATCAACTACTGAAATTGTAAGGAAGATTCTGGAGTACATCTCATTCCTTAGTTTGCAATCTAATAATGCTTGAATTTTGTTTTTTCAGAGTTATCTTTGGTAATTTCTAGCTTGATAATGTGACTGAATTGAGATGAATTATGAGTGGTTGGTTGGCTTGTCCACCAGGAAAACAAGTTGTGTGTTTTTGGAGTGCAAATGAATTGTAGCATACTGAATGCACACTGCATCATTAACTACCTTAATATTCTGTAGTCCAGCTGAGTTCATAAATTGCTTGAGGCTTATGTATGTAGGAGACAACACATACACAAACTCGACTACTGACAGTAATTAGGTTCGGGGCATAGCTAAACCTTCTAACAATTAGAACACAAGTGAAAAGCATCTAATATGTTTCACCGAGAATGGGGAAATTGAAGGACCGGATGAAGAATCTCTGAATAGTAACCTTGGAATTTCGGCACAAAATGGGCATCGAGTACCTCTTACGTACCCGTCTTGGTCAGAAGTACCCTTCCACTATTTAGATGATATCTAGAGAGAGGTGCAGGTTAGTTTAGTGATGGAATTGACATATGTGGTTGCATACAAATACAAAGCATTAAAGTTATTATTTGGCTTTATTGTAATTATTCCTTCAACGTATTTTTGCAAAAAAATACCAATTTACCAAATGAGGCTAGGGAAGCAATTTTAAATAGCATAGGCACAAAGTGGAAAAATTGGAAATATAGGGTGAAGCAGATGTACCTAAAAAATAATGCAGATAATTTGGAGAAATTACAGCAAGTACCTGATGAAAGAATAGAACCACAACAGTGGAGACTTCTGATTTCATATTGGAGTTTGGAGGAAGTTCAGGTTACTTTATTAATTCTCATATATTAGAATTTCTATTTTGAGATCTCTTAAATTCTCTATGTTTCTTCTCTTTTCTAGTCTTTGGATACAATCTAAAAGACATAAAATAAATTGTAGTTCATTCTTTTTCTTTGCTAAGTTGTCCTCAGTTTTGCTGGATCATTAATACATTATTTAGAAAACAGATTGGTTGTGCATGTTCTTGTTTTGTAATTTTGGAAGAAAAGCATTAGTTGATTAGTGCTCAATTTTGGGACTCTTCTGGGGCAAAAATTTTTAACCACACATTGAGTCTGATTCTGAAATTTGAAAATTGATCTGCTGGCTATTTTATTTTGTATCATCATGTATATATTATTTTTTAAAGGAATCATTGATTAATCATGTAGGAGGTTGCATGTATGAAACAAGGAGAAACAAATCTAATAGGTGAAAATTGCACTTTCCACATAGGACAGGACGGACTAACTTCAAGAATATAAGAAAAAAGGTATAGTTTTTTAATTCACTTTTATTTTCTTGATGATTTTACATGAAAGATGTTTTATAACTCTTATAATTGTTTAGATGGAATCTGATGGTCTGGAGACTTCACTGGTGGACCTATTTTGTTATACATGTGAGCCCTGCCAAAGATGAAGATACGCGTACTCTCATTGTAATATTTCTTAATCTTATACTAATAGTTTCTTATTTTTTTATCTTTCTAGTTAGATTGATTACATTCTTACTCCTTTTTTCTTATTTCAAAAAATTGCTTGTAGGCGCAACTTAAGAATAGCTTGTCTCAAATACCTGAGGAAGATCAAACTGAGGCTTTCAAAAATAAAGTGTGGCTTGATAACAGAGGAGTAGACACAAGGGGCCGTATGAGACGTGTAGGAAAACATATCCCAACGGACCAAGGGCACATGACTATGTACAAATATCCAAGAATGATAGGATGTCAATAATCCAAGGGATTAGAGCTGAAATTGTCCAAGAAGTACGAGCTGAAATTGTCCAAGAAGTACGAGAGGAAGTACTACAAGAAGTCAGAGGAGAGACAACGCAAGAACTAAGAGAAGGGATAAGAACAGAGGTGAGAGCCGATTTTAGCATGCAGCTCGAGTATATGCAGAAAACTGTTGATTTCCTGCTAAATCATATGGATTTAGACGTCATACCTGTCCCGAGGTTGGGTGTTGGTGCTTCACATGATAAACAAGTATTGAAGTTTCAAGTATTCTCATATTCATTTTGCATTCCTGCTGTCTAAAATAACTCTACTTTCCAGGTTCCAGCTGAGTATAATACAAGGCAGATTTGAGGTTGTAGAATTTGGTAAGATCTTTTTTCCCTTTTTTGGTTTATCCTTTCTTCTTAGTGATTTTATAGAGAAGCATTATCAGCCAGAGCAATTTTAATAGGGGCATTTCTGTCCTGAAGATCTCAAAATTGCTCTGCCATGATATAGTTTGCTCTCTCAATAACATTTAAAAATGAACTGAAACCTAAAGACCTTCTATTGGGTGAAAGATGCTACAAGGGTTTAGGAGATTTATGGTCATATGGTTCATAATTTCTTGACTGTTAATATAACTCATTATTGGTTGAGTGTCCATGTGAGTGCAAGGAATAATTTTGGGATGAAATGGACTGAAATTGTAGAAATTAAGGCTGATGGGTTCAACAAATTAGGACCCTTTGTTGCAGGTTGGGAGGAATATGGTGTAGAACCTGTAATAACTATTTGGTCTATGTTATGGAGCAAGAGTTTGAGAATGTGAAGGGTGCAATTGAGAGTAGGGTTGAAGTCAAAACTGCAGTTGAAGGCAATTGGGAGTGGGGTTGTAATTCAATGAAAATATGTTGTGTCATAAAGGTATTTGCTGTGGCAATATCATTGCCCCTCAACCTTTTGTGATTCCAATCTTTTTTTTTTTTTTTTTGCTTGTGCTGACTTTATTATGATAGTGTTTTCTTTTGATATTATGGCCGCAACTAGTTTGTGAATTGTACCTTCTCTTTTTCTATTTCAGAAACCAAAATCTGTGGCATACATCAATTTGATTTGGTTATGATGATTCAACAGCAACTACTCTCCTATGAAGCTTATTACCAAAATTGAAGTTTTTTTTTTTTTTTTTGGGCAAGGTGGAGAAACAGAAAATGGAAGTGAAAGAAAAACAAAGCAGTTTGTAATAGGATCCATCAAGTGTTGCTGTTAGCAGAGATAACTATTTTCTTTCTTATTCAAATATAAGGATGACAATAAGGCATTGCAATGAATGGGGTATTCAGTTAAAATTCTTGTGAAGTACTTGTATCAACTGAAATGCTTGATACCTATTTGTATTGTATTAATGGCAGAAACAAAAATAATAATTGATTCACTATATCTCAACTATCATATTCTCTTGTATTATTGTATATTGGATTTCGATTGTATGATTATTTGTATGATTTTGGGACAAAAAAATATAGGGAAAAGATTCCAAATTATTTGGTAAAAAAAGAAAAGCAATAAATTGGTGACCATTTTGTGACATGCAAGTCATAGAAGCAATTCTAGTCATCAAAGATTTTATGACCAACATTTTACAAGTCACATGAACCTTTTTGTGACTTGTAAAACATGTCATTAAAGAGGTTTATGACTTGTACGTTTGCAAGTCACATAAGGGTTAAGTTTTTACTACACTCAAACACAAGTCACAAAAAGTATAGTTTCAAGTCACAAATCATTGTGTGACAATTATTTGCAAGTCACAAATATTTTTGTGACTTTGTAGAAGTTGACCCCAATTTGATGGTCACGAAGGGGTCACAAAAGATTTTGTAACTTGCATTTTGCCTTTTGTGACTTGATATTAAAGTCACAAGAAGTCATTTTTCTTGTAGTGGCACCGACTACTATTGTTACCCCTAGTACAATAAACATAGTCCAATGCCCTTTTTGGTTCCCCTTCAATATATATGTGATGCAATATTACTTGGACCTGAGGGGAAATGGAACCTATAAAGTCCACCAAATGCCCCATTTGAAATGAAAAAATCACATGTGAAGTTGGTAAAAGGCCTCTTGAAGGAATTTCAACACTTAAGATTGTTAAAAGAGACATTGAAGTCTTTTAAATACTGAAACTTCTCCATTGACATTGGAATTGAGCCACCGAGAAAGTTGTTATTTGACAACTCGAGTGACTATAAGCCTAGCATCTTGCCAGTCGACTCTGGAATTAATCCTTGCAACATATTGTGTGCCGAAGAAAGGTAAATCAAATTCACTATATCTCCAATTGTGCTGGGAATGTGTTGGCATAAAAAACACACAGCGGAAGATAAATTTATTCAACACATATAAAAATATGTAGGAGAAGACGAGGAGTTACAAAATAATGCACATTGGACTCTCATATTGATACCCACATAAACCCGCAGCATAATAGCCTTACCATTAGGCTAGAATCTCTCTATTATTCTAGACTCTCTCAACTCAACTCTTCTCAATTGAATCAACTAAACAAACCCTCTATTTATAGGGTAACAAATTTAACTACCAAGAAACCTAATTAGGATTGGAAATAACAACTCTAAACATAATTGTATTATGAAACTAAATTACTAAAACCTAACAATAACATATTTCCTAATTGATAAAAGTTTGGTTTAATTATGCCATCAATGGCTCTCTTAAACCAAACTCTCCAAACTTTGCATGAGAGTAGATCCACACTATGTACAATTAAGACGATCAAAAATTTTTATGTAATTTTTTTTATCACAATTTGGCATCGTCAATTTGATTTAATCTTCATCACTTAATCTTAATCTTCATCTTCAAATTTTTCAAACGATCCACGTATCTGGACTGATAAATCTTCATCGTACACTTTTCTTCAATTTATCAACCTCCATGAATTTCATGATAACTGGTATCAAAATTCTCAATTTTTGTAAATCAATCACAATCTATAAATTGTTTTTGGTAGGATTTTTTTCCTCCATCACTGCTCAACACCAATAAAAACAATCACGACAGGATCCCTCTTTCTATATCTCTGTCCAATTAGGGTCAATTTCGTTACACCCTAATTGTCAAACGAGTACCCCAAGACCAACCTCACGTGGTCTAATTTTTCGATGTTCGAGTACTCCAACAAAAACTTTTTCTTCAATTTTTGACAAATATCAGAGGATCGAACTCTTGAACCTAGAGCTCTGATACCACTTGTTGGCACAAAAAAAACACATGTCGCAACGGAAGATAAATTTATTTGTAGGATTTAAAATCCCAAAAAAAAATTAACCCACAAGAAAAGAAAGCAACAATCAAAATAATTTTTTTATTTTCTTCTCACCAAAGCTCTCTTGAATTTAGAGCTCTGATACCACTTGTTAGATTTAAAAAACACGCAGCGGAAGATAAATTTATTCAATACATATAAAATATGTGGGAGAAGAGGAGGAGTTACAAAATAACGCACATCGGACAGAGTCTCATATTGAGACCCACATAAACCCACGGCATAATAGCCTTATCATTAGGCTAGAATCTCTCTATTCTAGACTCTCTTAACTCAATTCTTCTCAACTCAACTCTTCTCAACTGAATCAACTAAACAAACCCTCTATTTATAGGGTAACAAATGTAACTACCAAGAAACCTAACTAGAATAGGAAATAACAACTCTAAAACATAATTGTAATAAGAAACTAAATTACCAAAACCTAACAATAATATATTTCCTAATTGATAAGGAATTTGGTTTAATTATGACATCAATGCCTCCCTTAAACCAAATTCTCCATGAGGGTAGATCCACACCATGCACGATTAAGACAATAAAAAATTTTCATGTAATTTTTTTCTACCACAATTTAGCATCGTAAATTTGATTTAATCTTCATCTTTAAAATTTTTCAAATGATCCACGTATTTGGACTGATAAATTTTCGTCATACACTTTTTATCAATTTATCAACCTTCATGAATTTCATCCCGTGATAGCTGGTATCAAAATTCTCAATTTTTGTAAATCAATTACAATCTATTTCGTAGGATTTTTTTCCTCCATCACTGCTCAACACCAACAAAGACAATCATGATAGGATCCCTATTTTTAAATCTCTGTCCAATTAGGGCCAATATCGTTACACCCTAATTGTCAAACGAGTATTCTCAGACCAACTTCTCTTGTGGTCTATTTTCAAAAATCGAGTTCTCTACCACAATCTTCATGTCCAAGACTGCAGCCTAGGACTCTTCTTTTTCTCCAATTTTTGACAAACACCCCAAAAAAAAAAAAATTAACCCACAAGAAAAGAAAGCAACAATCAAAACAATTTTTTTATTTTCTTCTCACCAAAGGTCTCTTGAATTTAGAGCTCTGATACCACTTGTTAGATTTAAAAAACACGCAGCGGAAAATAATTTATTCAACACATATAAAATATGTGGGAGAAGAGGAGGAATTACAAAATAATGCACATCGGACTCTCATATTGAGACTAGTGAGCGCATAAACCCACGGCATAATAGCCTTACCATTAGGCTAGAATCTCTCTATTCTAGACTCTCTTAACTCAGCTCTTCTCAACTCAACTCAACTCTTCTCAACTGAATCAACTAAACAAACCCTCTATTTATAGGGTAACAAATTTAACTACCAAGAAACCTAACTGGAATAGGAAATAACAACTCTAAACATAATTATATTAAGAAACTAAATTACCAAAACCTAACAATAATATATTTCCTAATTGATAAGGAATTTGGTTTAATTATGCCATCAGAATGCCACCTGAGATGTTATTCATTGACAAATCTACCACTGCTGCCATCTTCAAATTCTTTATTTCGGGAGGAACAACTTAATGAATTTGAGGAGAGGTTGAATTCTAAAAGATCTTTTAGGTTCCGTAAATTTATAGGTAGAGTAGAGTTTAATCTATTGTAACCCAGGTTAAGATATCTCAAACAAGTTATATTACCAAAACACGAGGGAATTATCCCAAAATTCTGATTTTGTTCCAGATATAATTTATCCAAGTTACTAAGAACACAAAATGTTCAATGCTATATTGCTCAGCTTGTTCATGGTAAGATTCATAGTTACCGGATTTACTAGATAACCCTAAATACCAGTTCACATGTTTCGATTTGTAGTACTTTTACGATTTAAAATATTTATGATACAAGGAGTGATTCGCTAAATCTAGTGAACTGCTTTTAGGTTTAATTCATGAAAGATTGAGTAATTAAATTTTTTTTTGGGGGGGGGGGTTTGATAACCCCATTAAGTGCTTAAACTTAATTCATTAAGTACATTTTATATTAAGTGTATTTGATAACGAAATTCTCTTACCTCTGAATGCATTAAGTGCTACTTAATTTCCATACAAAATTTTAAGTGAAAAGTTTATTATTTAATTTGCTGAATTCTTTACTAGTATAACAAAACTCACCCAAATTTTCTTTATTTCACCTTCACACACTATTTACACACACTTACATTATATTCATTCTCCGTTAGTTTTCGCACATAAACACACACTTGCACACATTATATTTATTCTCTCTCACACACAAACACATATTTGCACACACTATATTTCTTCTCTCTCACACACAAACAAACACACTTGCACTCACTATATTCATTCTTTCTCACACACAAACACACATTTGCACACACTATATTCTTTCTCTCTCACACACAAACACACATTTGAACACACTATATTTCTTCTCTCTCGTACATAAACACACATTTGCACATACTATATTCTTTCTCTTCCACACATAAACACACAGTTGCAATTTGCACATACTATATTCCTTTTCTCTCACACATAGGCGCACATTTGCATAAAAAGTATTCATTCTCTCTCTCACACATACACACTTGAACATATTATATTCCTTCTCTGTCATACATAAACATAAACGTACTATATTCATTATCTCTCACACATAAACACATACTTGCATACATTATATTCTTTTTTTCAGATAATCACACACTTGCACACATTATATTCCTTTACACATATAAAAACGCATACGTGCACTTATTATATTCATTCTCTCTCATATATAAACACACACTTGTACATAATATCTCTCTCACATACACATACCCCTCTCTCATACAGACATACTCTATATTAAAAAATTATTTATTTATATTAAAAATATAATAATTAAAATAACCTACTATAAAAAATATATTATTATCATCAAAATATATAATATATACGAGGTAAAATATTTTAATTTAGTACTTAGATTCAGCTGATTATCAAACAGGTACAACTTTATGAATTCAGCAAATTAAGACTTCACTTAATTTTCAGTGTTCAGAATTCAGATTGCAGATTTCAGTTTTATCAAACACAATTTTTTTTTTGTAGTTTTATCATTTCTAATACTAATTTAGTTCCTTTTATTTAAATATTATCGTCTGATCAGTTTATAACTTTAAAAATCAAGTGTTTTAAAATTTGGCTTTTACTTACATATATAAATTACTTACCTTTATTTTTTTTTTCAAAAATTAGGATTTTAATTGTCAGGGACTAAATATCCCTCCCACAAACTAATAAAATCTAGTTCAAGTATACCCATTATGAATTACTTTCAGAATAATTCAATTTGACATGAAATTAATTAATTATACTGTTACTTTTATTGTTACTAATTACAATAATAGTCTAACAAATTTCAATAAGTTTATATAAGTTTGTATGAAATTCTAACTTTATTAAAAGTGTTATATTGGAACGTACCAATTAAACTAATCAAGCGTATCGCATACAAAAAAAACATATCAATTAAATCTATTTCCAACGTACCACATTTTTATTAATGTGACATATCTCATATTTGTACTATATACCTAAAAGTATCGTGAATCTGTTAACTATGGTAAGAATTTATCATTTGAAGCTATTGCAAGTCCCTGATTGTAGTTGGTAATTACCCAGTCAACGGATTGTATGACATATCTAAGACAAACAAACTACTAAAATTTCCAATTCCGCAAGGCATACAGCCTCTAATTTTACACTATAAAAACTGGATGCAAGCGTATAGTGGATTCCCTACAGAATCCACGTGAAGTGAAGTAGAAAGATTCCCCACAGAATCTGGAAGAGCACCATATGGTGGATTTTAGAACACCACTAATTCTCTCAAATTTTTGCAATTGGAAGCCCAGCTGTGATGTTGAAGAGTCATCACTTAAATGATGAGTATTTACTATTTAGGTTCAGAATTTCTAGGAGCCTTAGGTCTCCCAGGGAATTGGGATTGTGAAACCATAAATCCGATTTTTTACTTCACTTATAGATCTTGCGGTCAAAATTAAATCTTATAAAATCTTGCTCACATCAGCTTATGTCATAGATTCTATAACATTTAATCCACACTACAGGATATACAAATAGGGCCAAATATCAGGTCTGCCTAAATATTTTCCGTGAAATATAGGAGTTTTTCTGCCAAAATAACTTCTTTTTTGCACAAAATATTTCTACACCAATACACGTGTAAACTTCATTCCTTTAATTTCATGAACCACACTAAATATGTTGCAAGTATTTTGAGGTATTATATGCAAAAATGTAGTTTTTATTCTTTTATTAGACCCGAGTTTGTTTGTTTTGGGATTAAAATTTGGTTTGTTTGTTTGTTTATTATTAAACTCGAGTTGTAACATTACTGAGTAGAATTCGCACTTTTCTTTTTTACATTACTAAGAAAATAAAAAGTAAGCAGGTTTTATTTATCAAAATAAATATATAAAATAAATTATCAAACAAACATATTATAATAAATTAAAAATGAAAACTTAATGGACCAAAATTCGCCACCCGTTAAGTTAACTAGGGTTGAGAAATTTTCCGTTAGAGCTACTATATTGGCCAAAATTTCATAACTTAAGGAATTGAATTGGTCAATCTTGTAAGTTAAAGAACCAATATTAGCCTTGAGGCCTAAATTAAGGACCAACTTGGTAATTATCTGTTTTTTCATTTCTCTAAATCTCAAGAAACAAAGTGGAACAATTAATTTCATATCTTTCTAAGTGTGTAGATTATAAAGCTGGCTTATTTACAGTTTTTAAATTTAATTTTCAATTCAAATGTATGAAGTTATTCACGTGTTGCATTGTAGTATTGTTGAATTATATGAATTCTGAATAAGTGTTGTCATGAATCTATAGCTATATATATATAGTATAGCAAAGGGAGTGTTTATTGAGAAGCAAGTACATAGTATAGCAAAGGAGTGTTTAATAAAAAGTCTTTTTTTTCCCAAAAAAAGTTACAAAACTAATTGTATATTATGGATTAGCATATAAATATCGATTATTAAAAATATATGTGAAATATAAAGTTATATTCTTTTAATAAGTTAGAAAACAATTATTCATTTACTTGACAAAAACTTTAGGTATATAATATTTAAAGGGTTTTTCAAAATAAACTGAAAGATGTGTAACATAATCTTGTGATCTAATTATATCATAGCAATACTTTTATAAAGAAATTGATTAGAGAAAAATTACAAATTTAGTCCCTAAACTATTTTCAGTGAAATCTCATGGAGAACCCTCAAATTATTTTTTTAATTTTTGCATCATCAACTATTTTTTAATCCCATAGATTTCTCCCAATTTTTTTGTAAACTTTTTTCTTTCTCAAGTATTAGTGTAAGGTTTCCTCCATTTTTTTTTTCATTTAACTCTTTTGTCTCTCAAGTTTTTTTATTTATTTTTGGATACCTTAATGAAATAAAACATTCAGTTTCACTTTGTCGCATAAACCCAAAAAATATACACTTTGCCTCGTTTAAAAGATTTCCTAATATAATTAGTATAAAAGAATGATGGAGAGTTTTTTTTTTTTTTTTTTGAAAAAACTAACCTCCAAAATTTGTGGAGAAAGTTACTTTCCATTTTTTTTCCTTTTTCTATAAATATTTTTTTATGCATTTTTATTTTACATTAACTAAACATTAAAAATAAATTAGTAAGTAAAATATTTACTTACTAATATTTTTTAATAATATTTATTTTCCATATTAAAAATATCATAGTTATTATTCTTTTTAAATATGTTTAATTACTGTAAAAATAAAATTACTTCATAGAACAATTAAAAATTTAATATGGAATGATTAAAACTTAAATAAATGAAAATTAACTTTGTCCATAAATTTGTGGATGGAATCTTTGTCAAAATAAATTTCTACATAATCCTTTTATTATTATTTATATTAGAGAATCTTTCAAAGAGGGCAAAGTTTACATTATTTTGATTTGGAGGGCAAAATGCAATTGGAATTTGAGTTCAAGGGGTAAAGTGTAATTAACCCTTTTAAAATAGTTGATGGGCTAAATTCACAAGTCTCCCAATTAATAATTGATTATACAAAAGGAAACAAAATTTAAAATTAATTTGTTCTTTGCATCTTCATTCGATATTACGTTCATTAATAATTAGCTACTATCTAATATTGATAGATGTTATTCATAACAAAGAAGTAAAAATTATGTTTTTCATATTTTTTTGGCATTTTTTCATATCATTTTATTTAATTGTATGCTATGCAACGACTGAGGCATAAAATTAATTGTTAGAAACATTTTTTTTCCATTTTATCTACTTAATAAGCCACACTTTCTTTTATATTTCAAATAAGTGTCATATCTTTTTTTTTCTGTAATTTTATGAAATTAAATATTTATTAATATTGTGCACCAAAAATATTTCTAAATATTATATTTTTTATTCCAAAGAAGTATGGCTTCCTTATTTTTTATAATTACATGAAATTAAATACTTACTGATATTTTGATTCCATAGTTTAACTTTGAATTTCTTTTCATGTAATTTACTATGTAATTAATATTTCAAAAAATTATTTTGTTAAACAAATATAAAATTTTAAAACATTGGTGATTAAGTAATATAATCGCATTCATAACAATTAGTGTTTAACAATTTCTATATGCCAATAACATAACAATTTTAATTACACATCCAACAATCATGTTCTTTTAGCTTATGGTGTTGTATAACTTACTAATATAATTGCTTAGTTTTGTTTGTCTTTATTTAAGAGATGAAACATTAAGTTAATTATTAAAAGTTTCAAACAATCATCACTAATATTATTATTTAATAAGTTTAATATTTTCATCTCCGCTCGCATAGCACGGGTTGTTAGCTAGTATTAATGTATTTGAATGCTTATTAGTAGAGTTACACAAGAAAAGTCGAATTAAGTCTGAAATTTTGAATAGTTTAAGATGACTTTTGGAATTTCGAGGTTATTTCGTTTAAGACAACTATTAGAGAGCTTGGTAGCTACAAATAGATTTTAGCATTGAAAATGAAATTTTCAACTAGGGGTAATAATGCATTTTTTAGTTTTTAATGGTCAAATTGCCAAGTTAGATTATAAGAAGGGGCTAAATAGAAAAAAGAAAGATAAAAGTTATAAACTATACTGCAAAACACTTTAAACCTTGAGGGAATTTAATGTGTCTAACCGTTTTAAAAATTTGTCCTATATCTGGAAAGTTATGAAGGTCTTATTAGAGGCCAATTGAATTCAAAACTTCGGTCAACCTAATCTTATGTAATATCCTCCAATCCAATGTAGTCATGGGTATTTGAGTACCACTTTTACCACTTGAACGTTTAACTGGTTGACCTCCCAAAGTGTAAAATAAAATAGAACATAAAGTTAAGAACAAAAAATCAAAAGTATGAGTTATAAAATTAAGTATTTATGTAAGTAAACTTACTCTCCTTACTTAAAAAAAAAATTAAAAAACTAAAAAAATGGGTTAGTATACTAATATTTTACATATACCATAGTGCAATTCTACCTTACGTTTGCCAAGTTTACGTCTTAAAACATAATCGTGATCTTGAAGGTTCTATAAATTTCTATAAATATATGTAAAAATTGATATTATTAGAGAAAAAAAGTTGCTTGTTAAATTCAACAATATAAATGGAAAAAACATACTAATAATATTTTACCTTTCTGCTTGTTTTTAATCATATTCGGAGGAGATATTACATTTGTTTTTGTCTATTGTTGAATTTTTTTCACAACTGGATACATAATTTGATAAGACTCGAAAATTTGTTTTTTGTGACTTTCTTTCACAATAGAACCATTATTCCCGGCTAACATTTATTTTTTACCCTTCTTTTGCATAAGTTTTTATTTTCTTTGATAGTGCAACAAACTCCATATAAGTAGAATACTCAAATAACTTGAAAAAAGTAAATAAAGTAAAAATTGATGGATTATTTCGCACAAGGTAGTGCAATAAGCAAAATTGATAAATTTGTGCATATATGATTCCATATGGTAGTCAATGATTTTTCCTTTCATTATATGATTAAAAAGAAATTGTTCACTTCGTCAAAGTAACATACAAATAAATAGAAGAAAAGCTATGGAAAAAAAAAACTATTGAATTACGTACTTGAGAACAGGGGAGGAAAATAGAGTTGTTGCTATTTTTGGTAACCTTTGAGGCATAAGATATAAGATATATTAATAGCTAGGTTGGAAAATGTGATAGTCTGATTTATATTTACTAGCGGAATACACGGGAGGACGAATATTTACATTCAAGATGTTTACTACAACAAAATAATATTAGTAAAACAATATTAACGACATAACTTTTACTAATTAAATTATATAAATACAAACAAATTAAGTAATAATATCTATAAATTTTGCTTATTGGAAAATATAAATTAAAAAATAATTAAAAATATACTTTAGTTTATTGAACAATTAAAATATACTAAATGTTAAGTATGCATCTAAAATATTTATAATTCTATCATATAAAAATAATTAAAAAGTAACTATATAAGTTAATTATTTGTTGAAATTAAATTAGATACATATACTCTAATAACTATATTACTATCACTTGGATATATGATTGTGCTGATAACCTATTTCTAATTTTTATGCTCAAATAAAGGATAAAACTCATTTTGTTGAATGTTAATGAACATATTTTTATTTATAATGGTCAATAAACACAATAATTTAGAAGTATTATTTTGTTTAGTATAAATTAACTTAATTTTGTTGATATAAATTATTGATAGAAATTATAATTAAAGAAGAAATGGAATTTGTGTATATTTTGGCACTGCCATTTTACACCTACCACGCAATCAAGTATTACGTTTGCGTGTCCATTCGTCAAGATTGTGTCTTGAAACATAATTTCGATTTTCTAGAGTAGTACGATTTTCTACAAATATATATATGTAAATTGATACTTCATAGAAAATTACTTCTGACTAGATTCAGAGAAAATAAAAGAGAAAAACATATCTGTAGTATTATCTTTCTACTAACCCTTACTCAAGTTTTTATTAATGTTATTAATTGCTAAGTAAAGAAAAATAGAGAAGAATATGCATTATTGTATTATTTGAAAATTATATGCCTAAAGTGAAGAAAACTAATTAAATCACTAAATAACTAAATTCAATCTTCAAATAGAGGAAATCATATTTTACAATAATGATGAAGCAGAGATGGAGATTGGCTTGATTGGACTTGAGAATGTCGAGATGCACAGTTAATATACACACACATGAAACAAATTATGATACGTGCTTAGGAGTTAAAATTAAATTAACAATTTTTTTATTTTATTTTTGTAAAAAATTTGGTGATGTACATAAAGTTAAACCTAATTGAGCGAAGAAAAGTTGGCAATGAGAATAGGAAGATGGTTGACATTATGATTGGTTAATGAGGATTGACACAATATGTTTATTAGCTAGCTAATGAGATAGTAAACAAAAGGCTTGTGGCCCATCATTTTTTAAGTCCTTAAATTTTTTTTAAAAAAACGAAATACTTTTGTTTAAGAATTTTCAGTATTGTATCATATAACTATCAATAATTGATAATTTGGCCTTCAAATATTGTAAATTACTATGACAAAAGTCATGCTAATTTTTACTATTTTTCCTTCTAGTATAGTAGTTATATCTCTAAATCAATAGAAAAAAATTAATACAACCAAGTAACAGTGATGCCAACAAAAGGCATACTATTGAAGTAATTTTTTACGTATTATGATGACGTAATCACTTAAGAATGATATCTATTGATATTGAATAGTTAATTATAAATATAAAGTTGTAAGAAGATGTAAAGAAAAAATTGATCTTATACGATAAAAGTCATATTAATTTTTATTTTTTTCCTTCCCGTCTATTAGATATATCTCTAAGTCAACAGATAAAAAGTAATACAACGAATGGTGATGCTAATAATAAGAAACACTGTTAAAATTATTTTTAATTTAACTTATTACGGTTGCATGATCGCTTGAGAATAATGTGTATTGTCATTGAATTATTAATTACCAATAATAAAGTTGGAAGAAGATTAAAAAAAGAAAATTCTATCTTTTTTTGATAAATATTAAGTTTTTTTTCCAATATAAATATTAAGTTACAAGAATGATATCATTTAGATATAGTTAGATTAAATATCTTTCTACTTTTGTGGAAGTTATTATTTTATATATATCTAAAATTAATTTCTTAACAATGACATATATATAAAAGTTTTGCATAATTAATAAATATGATGATTTATAATATGATTTTTGTATAAGAAGACTTATATGATGATTTATAATATGATTTTAATTTTGTAAATCTTTTTGAAAAAAAAAAAAACTATAAGAGATGTGATAAAATAAAGATTTAAAAAAATAAAGTTAGTTAAAGGTAAGATTTAGTTAATTAATTAGTTCATTTTTTTACCTCTTTTATTTATCAAGTAAATTTTCTTTGTATAATATGATGCCGCATGTCAATATCTCAGAGCTCCTCACTAAAAGGGGTTTTACTATATAATATATATATATATATGTTTTAAAAAAAATAAGTTGATAAAGAAAGAAAAAGATGTGGAAATAAGCAAAAAAAAATTATTTAAGTTGGATGGAGAACGATATTTGAGTGTATATATATTTTTTTTTGAAAAAAAAAAGTTAGTTGAGAGACTAATCTTTACATATTAAGTTGGTTAAAAACGGATAAAATGGGAGAGTAAGAGGTGGAAGTAAAACAAAAGTCAGTCATCTCATATAGATAAGTTTAAGGATTTGATTAAGAAAAATACGTCAGATATGTATTAGATTTGCATTTAGGATTAGGATAGTTACTTGTAAATGTATTAAACTCCTAGTCTACAAATCTAAATTGGTAGTCTGATCACATTCAAGAAAAAGAAAAAAAAAAAATTTGATAGCAGAAATTAATTTTATAATATTTTTTCAAAAAATATTAGGTAAAAAATATATTTATAAAAGAGTCTTCTTAAACGGAGCAACATTAAAAATACAACTACCCATTAGGACTAGCTGTCTTTCACATCTTTCTTAACTAAAATTCATTTATCATCACCACTGAGATACCACAACTGCTGCAAATACCAACATCATAACTGAAGACACTAACATAGTAGGAACACTGAGGAGAGGAAACACGGGAAGGGGAAGGTAAATGTACCATAGACGGAGAGGGGTAGGATCTATAGGAAACTAGGTGAATAAAGGAGAAGAAGGGAATGGTAGTAAGGGAGTGCATGGATTTTGGAGAAGGCAAAAGCAGCCATGGTAGCTATAGTTTATTTTAACTTCGTGCTATGTTCGTATTTTCTTTTTCACGTTTTATATTGTTTCTCTTTATAAAAAGTTATTTACAGAAAATTGTCCTAGTGTCAAATGGCATCCCTTCATCACTTGTGGTGATTAATGAGTTTTACTTTAATATATAGATATAGATACGAGTTGCCGTACAAAACAAAGTAAATGTAATCAAGAGTACTATATTGTAGCGGGATTGTACAAGTGCAAAAGAGTATAAAAATAAATGCTACATTACTAGGAACTTCTTATGGTTTGGTTTATTGTTCATGTTACTCTTTTATAGTTTACAAATCTACAATATTCCCTCTTTTGGAGTGGCAGACAATGCAAGACTTGGACCTTGGAAGGGGGGAGGGGAAGGACAAGACTATATTGACGAGTTGGATCTCGGAGGAAAGACTATATATACATATATTTGGGGTGAAAGACTATATATACATATATTTGGGGTGACAATTTTATAGTTTTTATAAAATTGTTTTAGGGGATTAAAGTTTAATTTTTATGAGGATGTTATAAAAGTTTTAAAATTAAGAAAAATATTTCGGAACTTTTGGAGAAAAGATTCTATGTGTATACTTGGAGATAGTGTTAGTACTATACTTTCTAAAATTTTAGCCGGGGGAGGGAGGGATGGATAAGATCTAATTTGTTATACTAGTATAATAGTACTTCTAAAAATTTCAAAGGGTAGAAAATAGAATTTTAATAGTTTTTGGGCAGCGACTACCCCTCGTAGCTCCCATGTGCGTTCGCATGTTACCTTGCAGTTTGGATTAAAGTGAAACTGTTATATAATCTATTACGTGAACATTAGACCGCTGAAAAGTTTTTAAGGGTTATTTTAGTTATTTAAAACCTTTAATCAACGTTAATTATATAATTTAATATATAACACATCCCTCCCTTCTGACAGTGGGGGTTGCTGGGCGGAGGAGGGATACTATGCTAGGGATATTTTTGACTTTTTACACAAATTCTGTATAGAGTGTTTTTGACTTTCGAGCCATTTTACAGAAAAACTAGGGGATTTGCAAAAAAAATATAATAATAACTTAAACAATAGTCAAGGTACGAGGGGGTTACATATAATTTACCCAGAAACAAAACAATCTCGAAGTGGCTTAAGTGTAATTCATTTCCAGGTTAATTATACTTTACCAACTTTACTGTCACTAGTACTTTAGTCCCTAATATGATCTTTGTAGTACTAAAGTACTTCCGTTTTGCCAACTAAATATTTTGACAATTGTATCCCTATTATATTCTATTTTTTTGTTTACTTTTTTTTTTTTTTTTCAGATGAATCTTTTTTTCTTAAAAAAAAAGTCACCTCTTCCCCCAATCCTCTAGTGATCAAACCCATAACTAGGGAAACACATCTTACTACCTAAGTTACACTTATTGAATATTAATAAAAAGAATACTCGATTCATGTAAATTTGATATGAAGAGATGCCCAAAAATTGAATTTGGTATTTTGCTAGCTTTTTTAATCGGGATCAATAGGTGAAGGAGATGACCATTATAACTACATAATTTTTTACACACAAATCGCTGTAACTTATGATTGATTATAACGGTTTCACATATCTTAAGTAGAATGACTTATTTAACTTGAAAATTTGGTTCAATGGAAAGATGTATCTATGAGTCTAAAAATTTGAAGTAATTTTTATCTTTTAAAATTATTTGGACCAATCAAAATGAAAAGAAAACTTTTTTAAAGAAGAAAAAAAGAAAGCACGTTGTTTTTTTGTTGTTGGTCGTGGTGGCGCTAGTTATCGAGGGACAGAGATCCAATGGAGTAAAAAATAGAACAAAATAGGAATAAAATGATCGAAATGTTGAGTTGACATAACAGAAGGATTAAAGCTAAAAAAATAACGTTAGCGATTAAAATGTTAGGACACTAAAATTGAAGGAGGTATAATATAATTAACCAAGGAATATATTTGTCCATTTAGTCAAGATTTCAAACACCCTTAGAGTTGACCATCAGTTCAGGTACTTAGTTGTTCAAAAAATAAAACAAGGGGTTAAAGTATTTTCAACGATAAAATTTAAGGGAATAAAGTGCGATTAACCCTTAATTTCCTTTTACGCTTCAGTTTCTATACCAATCGAGATTTCATATATTTTGCAATTTGCAAAAAGAATTAAATGGCTTAGTAGTATTATTCCATCCTAAATGATTTTACCTCGGATTCTAACAAACAAATTAATATGCGAACTATTTATTTAAGGATTAATAACTTTTGACCCCTAAACTAGGTGGGCAATTACATTTTATCTATCTAAATTAAAAGAATATGCACTTTGCTCCCATGGGCATTATTCATTCATTAATAACTTTAATACTATCAAGAAAATCTAGTTAAATGACTTAAATGCCATTAATAGTATATTTTGATTTTTCATGTATTCAATTTTTTTTGATAGTGGTGTAGCCATTATTAAAATTAAAGAAAAATAAAGTATAAAATATTTCAATATAATCCATATCAATATATATTTATTAGACATATTTTCGTAATTTTTTGACATTCACTTGTTATTCTTTACAATTTAGATGTGTATAAGAGGTTGTGCTTCCCAATTTGGGTTTATTTTCTACTAAATTTTTTTCAAGGGTCTTGTGTTACAACAAATTTTGCATAAAAGTTTTATGAATATTTTATGTCTTTTATTATTACTCTTTTTAAAATTTAGGTTAAATATGTGCAAATTACAATATCAGATGAAAAGTTATTCAATAATTTCTCACATTTCACTCATTAAAGAGAAAGATATCAATTTATTTATTGTAGATTATTTATATATTTTTTATAACTATTAAACATCAATAATAAAATATATGGAAAATAAAAATAGTGCTAAGTGGTAGTTTAGTCATTTTTTACCTTCTGCTGATTGGATTAAATTATAACGGATGAATCCTATTATCAACTCTTTATTTAAATAGTCACACTCACGTGGAGGCAATCTTGACTGCCCAAAAAGAAAAGAAGAGTGAAACAGGAGGAGATGCTCAGATATTGTATTGTTTCCAGTTTTTTTTTTTTAAAGAGGATTTACAGGTGTAGAACCTTTGAAAATTTATGATTTTATTGATATGTACAATAATATTTGAGTAGTCTATTTATAAATTTGGATACAAATTAAATATATATTGAAGATATGTATTCTATATCATTAATTTCTCCACCAATATACATAACTTAAATAGTAATAACTACTTAAAATTATTATACTCCTCCTTGAGTTGGAGCCTGAAAATTTCAAATATCTAACTTGCCCGCTTTTGTGACAAATCAAACTCAAATGCAAAATAAAGACAACTTAATTATTGTTCTAACTAATGATGATGGAATCCAAAAAAGAGTTTGGCTTGAATCTCGCCACAAGCTCTAGCTGATATTAGAAAAAGAAATGACGGTTTCGTGAATTCTCATTGTAAACAAGATGATATTTAGATTTAAAAAATTAGACGATTTGAATTTTCCCTATAAATATGGATAGATCTCACATTGATTTCTTGACATAAACAAGATGATGATTGGATTTAAATTACTAAACAGTTTGAATTTTCACTGTAAACATGACCAGATCATTCATTGATTTCTCGGTATAAAAAAGATGAAAACCGAATCTAAATTACTAAACAATTTGAATTCTCACCATAAACATGATTGGATCATGTCTTGATTTTTCGGCATTAATAAGATGACATTGAACAGATTGTCATAAAGATGACATTATCTAAAAATAAAAATAAAAAACACACCTTAAATTCTTGGCATAAAAAAAAATAGAATAAAACAAAAAATTTGGGTAGAAAAATTATTACATAGCGGCTATGATATCATGTGAAAAATTATTATTTTATTGATGCGTATTTACAATGATAAAGGAGTAATTTATTTATAAATTTGAATACAAACAAGATATAAATATACATCAAAGATATGTATACTACCCCATTGATAATACTAAACTAAAATTCTAAGTGAAGCAATGTATCAAATTCGTGAATCATTCATTTCCAGTTTTCCACACATAGCATTCATTTAATGCACACATTTTTTTTTTTTTTTTGGCTCGGGATTCATACTTTCTTTGTACTAGTGGAATATGTTGACTCTCAAAAAGACAATTACTCCTAGTTTGGGACACTAATACTCTACCGTCGGAAATTTTTATTTTGATCAGGAATAATTTATAGATATGTTTAGTTGTTACTCAATTAATAGAAGTTTGTCATTTAAAATATATGGTCTATTTTTTTTAAATATTATAATTTTCTTATTTTTAAAAAATATAAACCTTATACTCTAAATAAAAGACCCCTATTAATTTAAGAACAATTATTAAACTGATCGACATAAAATTTCTCCTCTCTCCACTTGGGCCATCCACAAACGTGCACGATCATGACTTTTATATTTTGCACGACCAAGAAAGATTAACTAGTGTTTAAATTGGAAGTTCCATCTTTTTTTCCACGCACTCACTTACAGTGTTAGGTTTAATTATTTTGTGTTGTTTTCAATCGTTTATTAAAAGTTATGTGCAAATTTTTTTTTTGAATCTGAAAAATAATTTTTATAAAAACAGTGACAAAATTCAAAAAATATTTTGTTTTTTATACTTACAAATCTAAAATTTGTTTCTAAAGCAGCTAGTATATGCTTTTTCAAAAAGGCTTTTTTATTTTTTAAAAATAAGTTATAAAATTTCATAAATAATTGAGAACAAGGCCAGTTCAATTGTTCCAAACTACTTAATTTGATATAGGTTTAGTAATTCCAAGGATCGCCTGAATTAGAAATTAATTACAGTTGTCGTGTGATGGATTAAACTCGAGGCCTTTGAACAGCAGCAAAAATTAAAACTTGTTTCACCAAAAATTGATTTATTGTTGTGTTTAAATCGATAAATTTGAAAAAAAAATTTGAAATTTATTTATTTTTGAAAGGAATTTATAAGTTTGAAGTTGATGAATTTCAAATATATTTAAATTAAAAAAATATGAAATAAAAAATTTCAAATAAATATATAATTTAGATAAATTTAAAACTCTTCTATTTTAATTTTACAAATTCTTCAAACAAATGGATGAATTTCAAATGAATCCATTCATCCAAACACAACATATATTTCTTTCGGTAAGATTAAGAAAAAAAAAAATTGCTATGAATATTAGATCCTAGCGTTATAATTGCGAATAAATCTGCAGAACATTGAGCCAACAAATCCGTGCTGAGGCCACTATATAAAGTTCATCTCCCTCTTCTTGTATTGCACAGAATCATGGAGAAATTTCACTACTATTTCCCTCTTGGACTTCTTTTGCTTTGTTTACTTTCAGCTTCCTTAGCCATTTCCACAACCAACATTAGCACAGATCAATCTGCTCTTCTTGCCTTGAAAGCTCAATTCTCCAAAGAATCTCTTCACGTCTTGGCAAAAAATTGGTCTGTGATTGGTTCTTCTATTTGTGACTGGATTGGAGTCACTTGCGGCTCCCGTCATCGTAGAGTGACTGCTTTAAGTATTTCAAACATGGATCTTGGTGGCCTTGTACCTCCACAATTAGGAAACCTCTCATTTATAGTTTCTCTTGACATGAGTGTAAACAATTTCCATGGAGAACTGCCGAGTGAACTTGCTCGGTTGCGCCGATTGAGAGTGCTAGATTTAGGTGTCAACAATCTCAGTGGAGACTTGCCCCCTTGGTTAGCTTCCTTCCACGAACTCCAGTACCTATCACTCAAAAACAACAGTTTCACTGGTGTTATCCCACCTTCTATTTCTAACATGTCAAAGCTCATAACCTTAAGTTTTTCATTCAATTCCCTGCAAGGAGACATCAAGAACGAGATTTTCAACATTTCCTCACTGGAAAGGATTGGCTTGTCCAGTAATAGCTTTTCTGGTTCTCTTCCAGATTATATATGTCAGAATCTTCAGAGACTTAATTTGCTGAGTTGGCGTATCATGGAACATGTTAAATGGTCAGATACCATCAAGCATAGGCCAATGTTCCTGGCTTCAATTGTTGTCCCTGTCTTACAACAAATTCACTGGGGTCATAACAAAAGAAATTGGGAAACTGAAGGCTCTTGAGGTTCTATATCTGGACGAGAACAATTTAGAAGGTAAGGTCTTGATTTTTTCTGGTGGATATGTAGTTTTCAGAAAGTCCTGGGAAAAGTTTTAAAGACCTATATTCCAATTTCAAAACCTTAGGTTTGGCAGATCAATTGTGCCACTGTTTATGTATATAATGGCCATAAACAGGGGGAAAATGTTTATTTATATAGAAACCAACTGCTCAAGCTCATCAACGACAGATTTACCATGCTCTGTCTTGTTCTCTTATACTTTTCAAATTATTGTACATTTTTTCAATATTTGTGGGTTACATTTTGCAGGCGAAATTCCAAAAGATGTTGGTAATTTGACTAGGCTGAAGGAACTAGACTTTTGGATCAACTAACAACATATCAGGTATGCTAAATGTCAAGTTACGTAAATTGAAAACTTGGAAGATCAAAAGTTTTCAGAGATAAGTTTACATATATACTCAATCTAAATGTGGCAGGTGTAATCCCACAAGAGATCAAGAACTTATGTAATCTCGAAGAACGACTAAACTTGGGAAGAAATAAATTAACTGGTTCCATACCAATAGAGATCTTCAATCTCTCAAGAATAAGGGCGATTGATATTGGGCAAAATCAATTTTCAGGCACTAATCTTCCATCAACAATAGGCTATGGGCTACCTAATTTAGAAGAACTTTATCTCCATGGCATTAACCTTTTTGGAGCTATACCGGACTCAATCTCTAATTCTTCTAAACTTCGTTTACTAGAATTTTCTGGAAACAGATTGACAGGTGCTATACCCAATTCCTTGGGAGACCTAAGGCTCCTTGAATATCTGGATCTAAATACCAACCATTTAACTAGTTACTCTTCATCACCGCATTGTTGGGCTTCATCACTTCGTTAACCAATTGCAAAAAATTGAGAGCATTAGTGGTGCATCGAAATCCTTTGTATGGCGTTCTCCCAGATTCTATAGGGAATCTTTCCACTTCACTTGAAATGATACATGCATACAGTTGTAACATCAGAGGCAATATTCCCCATGGAATTGGGAATTTGAGCAATCTGAATGTCTTTGATTTTTCTGATAATCAGCTGACTGGATTATTGCCAAGTACAATCAAAGACTTGCAAAAACTTCAAAGAATATATCTTGAAACGAACAAACTAAGTAACATACTCCTAGACTTATTTTGTGTTTTTCGTAACTTGGGTGATTTATATCTAAAACAAAATCAAATTTTGGGATCAGTTCCCGAGTGTTTAGGCAATGTTACTTCTTTGAGACATCTTGACCTAGGTTCCAATAGATTGAATTCTACTCTACCTGCAAATATATGGAACCTGAAAGATCTTTTAGAACTCGACCTCTCTTCAAATTCATTTAAGTGGCTCTCTACCTCCTGAAATTAAGAATTTGAAAATGGGAACATGGCTAGATTTGTCAATGAATAACTTCTCAGGTGGCATTCCCAGCACAATTGGAGATATGAAGAACTTGATTAAGCTTTCTTTAGCACACAACAGGTTGCAAGGATCCATTCCAGAGTCAATTGGTGAGATGTTAAGCTTACAGTCATTGAATCTTTCACATAACTTTCTCTCAGGTTCAATTCCAATGTCAATGGAGAAGCTTCAGTATCTTACAGACTTCAATGTCTCTTTTAACAATCTAAGTGGTGAAATTCCTTCCAGAGGCCCTTTTATGCACTTTGCAGGTGAATCCTTTAGTTCAAATGGAGTACTCTGTGGAGTTGATAGGTTCCGTGTCACATCGCATGCCCAAGTATGTCATCTCATAAATTGGGAACCAAAAAGGTACATCGAACTATGTTTATTTTACTAGGGGTGATAATAGCAATGTGTGCCGTTTCCATTGGATTTAGTAAGTTTACCTAAGATACCGAATGAAACAGAAAGTTCCCAACAGAGAAGATTTATCACCTGTTGTAACACAAGAAAGGATTTCTTATTACAAACTTCTACAAGCAACTAACAGTTACAATGAAAGCAATTTGTTAGGAACAGGAAGTTTTGGATCTGTTTACAAAGCTACTCTTGATGATGGGAGGGTAATTGCTGTAAAAGTGTTTAATTTGCAATTAGAAGGAGCATTCAAGAGTTTCGATGCAGAATGTGAAATATTGCGTAACCTTCGCCATCGAAACCTGGCAAAAGTTATTAGCAGTTGCTCTAATCCTGACTTTAAGGCATTAGTGCTCGAGTTCATGCCTAATGGAAGCCTTGAGAAGTGGTTGTATTCCCACAACTATTTTCTTGATGTCATGCAAAGATTGGACATATTAATTGATGTGGCTTGTGCAGTGCAGTATCTCCACTGTGATTATTCAACTCCAGTAGTTCATTGCGACTTAAAGCCTAGTAATGTGCCAGTCACTTGCTAGATGAAACTATGGTTGCCCATGTAAGTGATTTCGGTATTGCAAAGTTGTTAAGCCAGGAGGATAGCATTACATTCACCAAAACATTAGCCACACTTGGCTATCTTGCACCAGGTGAAAGTTGATTTTTCTCTAAACATATGAACTATTTTTTCATAGCTATATTGTCTTGGAAATTTAAAGTTCAGTTCCCTTTTTTATTTAAATTAAAATATCATATATGAAGAATTAACATTTATTGCAGAGTATGGATTGGAAGGATTAGTATCAACAAAGTGCGATGTTTATAGTTTTGGAATTATGACGATGGAAGTTTTTACAAGAACAAGTCCCAACAATGAAAGATTTGGTGAAAACTTGAGTTTGAAGAGCTGGGTGTATGACTCTATGCCTAATGGATTAGTTGATATTATCGACAGTAATTTGCTAAAGGCTAGTGATGGATACTTTCTTGAAAAGTTGGATTGCATTTCATCGATCATGAAAGTGGCTCTAAAGAAATTGCACAAATGAGTCTCCAAGAGAGAGAAGCAATATTCAAGATGTTCTTGTAACACTTAAGAAGATCAAACTTCAGCTACTTCCATATACGAAGGGGCTCAAAGGTGTATAGGCACACTAGAATATAAGGAATCCATGTATCTAGTTATCTTGTATGGTTCTAAGTTTGTAGTGTTTGTATTTGCAGGGCTTTAAGAAATAAAAAAAATGGCCAAAATCATAAGTAACATTTGATCAGACGTTGATATATTGATTATATATATATATCGCATGTAAAATAATTAATGAAAATCTTGCCATCTTGTTTTCCATTTATCTTTATCTTAATGCCAATGTTGGATATAATCACAGAGGAGATTCGATCTTTGTTGGGGATTTTTTTTTTTCATTTAGAAAATATCCTTTGTTTGTCGATTCCATTTTGACAGGGTTGGGGTAGGGGTGATATGGAAGAGGAGGAGGAAAAAGGCAGAGGTGACAGGAAGCAAGGAGGAGGGAAGGTACAATAGGAAAAATTGGGTGAATTTTTTTAGGCAGTACTTAAAATTTAAACTTTTATTCCTTTAATCTCAAATATAAAATCTCGATGAAACTATGTCATTTTGGTGATGAAAATAATGAAACAAAGAATTGAACTCTCAATTCTTTAAGCTTACCTGCTAAAATAGACAAAAATATTAAAAATATGAACTTTGAGTCGTTAAAGGAATTAAAAAGTAATTGGGCGATCAAAATGGAATCGACATAGGAGTTTAGGGGCTTTATCCTAAGAAAAACAAGAGTTAAATACGAATCACATAACCAGCGTAACATGTCAAATACATGTATCATTCATTTTCACGATTTTTTTTTCTAAATTAATTTCATTATCACAAAATATTTCTAAATTAATCTACTTTTAAACTTTATTCCTTAAATAATGTACTTATTGCCACTTCAAACTCCAATTCATCCAAGTCATTTACGTATATCTTAATGGATCTTTTTAGTTCCCAAACTTCTCACCTCTTTTTCTCTACCGTACTCTCTTTTTTCCCATCTTATTTTCAAGTCTTGCTAATTACCGATACACTTCAATTGAAATTTCATATTCTATATATATTTTTTTAAATCATTATCGAAGTCCACTTCTTTTGCATGTTTCCCAATGATAATAAACGAAGGTTAGTCTTTTTTTTAATCTTGATTGTGTACTGATTAGCATTTGGAGAAGTTTGAAATAGAGATTGTTACTAAATACAACTTTCAAACCATGTGTATGATAAAATGTTAATATGAGGAAAGCGAGAGTTTTGCCTTTTTGGAGATCAATTATTGCATGGCAGGGCAGAGCTAAGATAACTTTTCAGAGGGTACAATAATAAATAACTTTTAATTTTATAATACTTGTTGACAATAATTATATTTACACAGTATATGTTGGTTCTACACCAAAAAATATTATGTTAGTCACAACTAACATTCCAAATAATTTAAACTTAAAATATTTACTCGATGAATCTTACCTTGTTCTTCATAACTTAAGAATGGAAAATACTTAGTACCATTTTGCACCGTTTATGGAGCACGACATAGGATGAATCACGAATTAATAGTTATCAAGAAGTACAGTAGGTTTGAGGTGTGGATTCACTCTCTTTAAGACAATTCACGCTCCTAGGGATTTTTAACTTTGATGCATAAGGTTGTAACCACTACAAGACAATTGGTTTTTCAGTGACAACAATCATTGTAACAACCAAAAACTTGTCACTGTTTTTAACTTATTGTGACGAGATCTATAATTGTCACAAACTTTAGTGACGAGATAGGCCATTGTTAGTTATGAAAAAGGTATAGTGATAACAAGGAAAATGTGGTCACAAAAGTGAAGATTTCTCACACTGTTGTTGTCACAAAACATATGTCGAGGTGAAAAGTAATGCTCATTAGTGACAACCTTATCAATAAAACTACTGATATCTGTGACAATCTTTTCTTTGTCATTAGGTCAAGGATTTGTGACCAGAATTTTCATCACACCTTAATGCTTGTGTTGATTTAGGGACAATTATCGTCAGTATCTAAATAATATTTTCTTTTCTCTAATTTATCTCATTTTAGAATGTGGTTATTTGGAATGATAAGTATAACATAAATTTTAAAATATTAAGTTTATCTATGTAAATATATTTGAAATGTTAGTGCAATTGCTAAATTTCATAAATTATATGTTTATTTAAAATCTTAGTGCAATGGTGTTCATTAAGAGGGATATAAGGTTTAGTATTAGGATTACTGGTTTAGAACTTTTAAGTATTTCAATAGGTCAGGTTTGGACCCGAAACCGACTCATTTCTTGACCGTTAATTCGGCACTGAACTTATTTTTATATTTTATTATCTAAATCTGATTTGCGTCTGTTTACATACTATATAATAAATTAATCGATATAGATTTTGTTGTTTCAATCCGATCCGATTAATATATATATATATATATATATATATATAATTACAAAAAAATTCTATAAGAATATAAAATATCTTATGTAAATATTTCAAAGTAATAAAAATAATATCTAGACCCGGATCCGGATCCAATAGTAAGATACGATGGATCCTTACATGGATCTACTTTTACGTACCCGTCTAGTATTTGCGACCCGAATCTGATACATTTATAGGCCTACTTTTAATATTTTAATTATATAAATGAATTGTATCACTTTTTAGCCAGTAAATACGAGAAATATATTGTTAATAGATTTTACAATTACATATGTTTGTTATTTATGTACACACACACACACACACACACACATATATATATATATACATTAGCAATTATAATATTTGCATTCATTTATATATATATATATGTATATGTATATGTATATATATTAATGATTATTTGATATTTCCCTCTATATCATTGAATACATCATGCCATAAAATTAAACATTACAAAAAAATTCAATCAAATTATATTTATAAAGAAAATAAATTGGATTACATATTTGGGAGGAAAAATTTCGGTGTCATAATTTTGGAGATAGATTAAATCTAAAAAGAACTCTCGTTTGTTGCTATAATAATGGAAGGCAACTTATTTATTGACTTAATGTTAATTGGAGGGATTTTCTTTTATTTATTTATTGTATTAGGTCTCATCAAAATTACATGCAATATTATCATATCAACATATAATAAATAAAACATGCATAAAATCATGGATGATTATGGACTTTTACTAAACCAATTTTCTTGAGTCACAAAGGAAATTAGGTGGTCAAATTCTAAAGGTAATTTTTAACTCTTGAAATTTTTTTTCGTGGTTGCACATTTTCATCGTGTCTATCATCTTGTACATTACAAATATAATTCTATCTAAACATTTTAGATATTCAATCCTATCCTTACCTTACCTCTATGTACTTTACATGATTGGTTAAGAAATTTCGAGTTACAAATTGAGATGAGAAAAGAATTACATTCAGAATTATAGAGAAAGGCAGATACACAGGCCCTATTTAAAAAATTTACAGCCATTGAATTTGAACCAACAATAAATCAAATACAATCACATTGATTTTAAATCCATAATCATCCATCATACTATTAAATAATTCAATAATTAAATAAAAGTATAAATCTATATTTAGTATCTAATCACGAATCACTATACTTCAAAAAAGCATGTAAACATGTAAACTAATTGAGCTTATTTTCTTAACAGATGCAAACAAGGACCGGAAGAAGACCTGCTCTAAGTATTGCGAAATCAAGGGCTAATGATCATTTCAATGATTCAAAAATCCAAAGTTGATGTAACTGTAAGAAATTAAATAACCAATAACATAGTGAAATTTAAAATTTTTACTTTTCTATCACGGATCACCTTGATTAATTTATGCATAGTACACGAAAAGTATAGAGATTATACCTTAAAATTGCAGTAAAATCTCTAATATAATTGGGACGTTAATCCACAAGTCGCACAAGTGCCCGACCTCTAATGGTATCCACACAGATCCAAACCGTGAAATGCTAGCTCCTTAATTATTTTCTCTTCTTTCTTTTGTTTTTTTCAATCGTTGCTTTCACGATTTTAAAAGTATTATTGACGGCTTGCCTTTTTTATTTCAATCAATCATACAGCCGTGCAAGACTTTTATATATATATATATATATCTAGAATCCCAATCAAATTGAGTTTAGGCAATTATAATAATCCTAATCATTTTAGATCAAGGACATATAAATAATTATAAAATCATTAGAACTTTTAATATGTATTATATATTAATTTCTAAGATTTATAACTTATTATAATTAAACTCAAAAGTTAATTTATCTCATAAGTTCACCCATAAGTATCATACTTATCAAATCATTTTAATTCTAAATTAATTATCCTTAAATATGTGACCCTTTAGGTTCCCAATCACGTTGGCAATAAGTATAAATTATAATTCTAAATTAATTAGGATTCGATAAATTAAACACTTTCAATTTATCATTAATTCTCCAACTAACTAATTTATACTTATAAATCAAGATTGGCTTTTAGCAAAGTATCATGACCACCCAAGTGCTAAGATATGTCAAGTGGTTCGACATCACCCATCTATGATTAATTCCAGTGTAATTATTATCCTTTCACCAACCTATATCCTGATTAATTCAAAAGTAAAGAGATAATGCCAACTCTTATCGAATTAATCAAATTTACTTCTTTCCAAAATACAACTCACTTAAAATAGAATTTAAAACACTCTTAATTCTATTTTCACTTTGCACAAAAATTTCCAAATTGTATTTCAAAAAGTGGCCATACTGGGATATACTTTCCTGTCATAAGGAGTGGTGAGCGACTCATTCAAAGAAACAACTAATAGAGCCAAAGTATAATAATCCACAATCAAGATAAATTCATGATCTCAAGTCAAAGAACCATCACATTTTTATCCACCGGCATTTAAATAATAATTCGTGTGGAATACTCTTAGCGGGTCAATCTGATACACTTATTCTCAATGAGTATCCACATACACTTATGTGCTAATCTACTAGTTAAGTGTCATACATTACGATTAGGGATCTACTAGTGTCATACATTACGATTGGGGATATACATGAATAAAATATAATTACATCTTAACTATTTATGATTTCACATATATATATTTTATTCGAAAAATGTCAAATTAAAAAATATACATAAATATAAAAATATAATTCATCCCTAAAACAAATTGACTTTAGAGCATACACTATCAGTAACAATCTATATATTTGTCATCCACAGCAACGGAAAAATAATTGGTAGAGCAGTTTTCAAGAAAATCATTAGGTTGTATGTGCACACATGGTGTCTTCCACGTAAAGAAGTTTATTATTTTCTTTTTTTCCCTTTTTCCATAAACCAGTTTGATTTTTTTTTTTTCCTCTTTTAGGCCATTGGCCATTTTTTCGTTGGCAAATGATAAACTGGTTTAAAAAAAAATCCAAATAATGCGTTGGGTAGCTTTTTTGAGTTTGACTACTAGTCGATAATCAACAAATTAAAAGGCCGGTGGTGAAGTGTGTACTTGTTTGCGGAACGGAACTAGTTGATACGATACCACCGACTCAACACAAATCCCTCTTCCAGGGGCTTCGTTTCCCTGTAATGTCGATTATGATCGTTTCTAGGGTAATTGGCTCATCAAAGTGCAAGTTAAGAGGAGCTTCTCAAGGACTAGTTAGTTTCAGTTTCATTACTTCCTCTATTTCATTTTGATTATTAATTTTGGTGTATAATAATTAAAATAGTTATGAAGCTATATCTATTTTATACAAAAAGTAGTTTAAAATGACTAAATTACTATTTTACATTAATATCTCCAATTACTATATAATCTTTCATCCATTAATATTAAAGGTAAATGTTAAAAAAATTATTATTTAATACTTTCTTGATTTTTTAAAGTGATAGATAATTTAGAACAAGATAAATTATTTAAAATGAAAGATAAAATGAAATAGAATGAGTATAACTTTGAGAAGGAAAATAGAAAAGTGACGTACGGTAAGCCTATACAGACACTTTCAATGTACATGCTTATTCAATAGTTCTTACCTCCGTACTCCTCTCAAATAAGCTCTAACTCTAAATCTAGGCATCGGACTCTCTACTTTATTACTTCTTGGATACTTAATTATGTGGTAAACTAAAAGCTCATCTTTAATTTATAGTTATAATTAGGGTTTGCATAAATGTATGTGATTTTCAAAAGAGCAAAATGCATTCATGCATCAGCAAACTATTAATTGACTACATACAAGATTATTGAACTATTTATTTTGTAAATTTAGTTACTAAACTACTTTAAATATATTTACGGTTACTCTATTTACAAATCTAATCTTTAAACTACCTTAAGTGTATATCTACAATCACCACAGATAGGAGTGACTCTAGACGCACATTTAAGATAGTACAGTAACAAAATTTGCAAACAAAGTAATAGTTCGATGATTTTATATGCAACAACTTAATAGTTTGGAACCAGTGGTGCATTTTGCTATTTTCAAAATCTTAGTATCTATGATGTTAGCAATTATTTTTCATTTAGGAAATTAATCTTTTCTGTTTCATTAGTATAAAATTGTGTACTTATTACACAATGCATGTTATGTAATTGTTTAGATTTGGATAAATTACATGAAACTCCTTTGTGATTTGGTTAATATTCTGTTTTTCTTCCAATAGTTTGCAAACCTAAATTCGCCGCTTTGTGGTTTGGATTATTTTGTAAAGTGGATAAATGTTAAATATCTAACGTGATTTATGTAAAAAGTCAAAATACCCCTAAGCTTATTAGCCCTCAACTACCCAGAAACCTCTGCCTCAGAAGGGAATGATTGTATTTTAAATTGAATTACATAAATAACTTTGCATAAAGGTTTTAAATGGCTAAAATAATTCTTTAAATCAAAATGTTTCAGCCTCCAAATGATCAATTTGTGGAATATTTAAGTATTTCACTTTAACTGAAACTACAATGGGCAGATTGCAAATTTATAAATCTAAGGAATAACCTAAAAATTAACCAAAACATATGATGGATTCCTTGTAACTTACCCTTTAAATTATGAATGCCATTTTTATACATGCATCATGTATTCAATGCCGCTTGTGTAAAATTTTTGACATAAAAAATATGTGAAATATATGAGAATCTATGACATCAGCTGATGTAAGCAAGATTTTTTAAAATTTAATTCTGACCACAAGATCTACAGAAGGTCTACAGGTAAGGCCAAAAACCGGGTCTACCTAAGTATTTGCCTTACTCCTCTGTTACGTTAATTAAATTATGCCGCATGTAGTATAGTTAATACAACTCACATACGTTGTCGCACTAGATTTCTAATACTAATAAACTCCAGCTCCCTTCTCCCCACCATTACCACCACCACCACCACCACCACCACCACTCCCGTCACCAGTGTCACTACTCCGTATCTACCTAAATGTAACCCAAATGCCTTACCACCACATCTAGGTCATTGCCTCTTACCATAAGCGGTGGCGGCCATTTCTTCTCTTCCCTCTTTATTCAATCTTTACATGATCGATGTCTTATCATTTTTTCTATCAATTTCTTCCAAAATATTCAGTAGCAACCCCCTCTAAATTTCTTTCTTAGTCTAGACACTCATTGTTGCATAAATAGATTGGAAGAATTTATATAAAAATTATTAATGTTTCTGTAATTTTAAAGTCATCTCCTTAGAAAACCCAAATTGCAGTTCACCTATTCCCATATGATTAAAGGGTTGTTATGATCCAATGGAGCATTAACGTTGAACATAATACACTAAATTAGTTTATCAAATTGCTATCCGACAAAAGGAAAAGAAGTGAGATGAATTGATTTATTTCCTAATTTTTTCCCAAATTTTGGTAGGCATGTCAGGATGAAATATATGGCTGAAGGATAGAGTTTGTTGTATTGTTCAGGAGTGGGGAATTAAGTGATTTTTTTGAGAAATAAGGAAGATTTAGGTTGGACGTGGGATAGATATGGAATGGTGGTGATAGTACTGTGGTGGTATTGATACTGGCGGTGGCAGCAGAGACATTTATAGACTAGTGGTGACGGCGATGAGAGAGAGTAGGAATTTATTTACATTAGAATCTGGTGTTGTTGTAAGGTTTGATGACTTGTATTAGCTACATAACAGATGGCATAATGTAAATTAGTGTATCAGAAAGTATAATAGTTAGTGTGTAACACAAGATCCTATACTAAATTTTTTTTAAATAGACTAAGGTGTATGGCACTATGATCTATATACCTTGTGGTCCTTATTTTGTTACATAGTCCATTTTCGTCTAAAATTCAAATTTTTTTGGTAAAATAAGGATAACAAGGTGTATATTGGGACATACACTTTAGTCTACATAACAAGTTGTTTGAATCAATAGAATTGGATTGAAAAAATGAATTAGAGTTTATACTAGAAAGAAAGTAAAGGAAATGGAGGGATGTAGCATACCTCCGCATAAGCAAAGCTTGTTAACAATATAGATAAAGAGTCGAGGCTTATTTCTACACTTTGGTAGTGTTAGTGTATGTCTTAAAATCAATCACTGCTTTAGAGACAAATTACATTTTTATATTTACGTATATTTTGTAATGTGTCATTTTTGAATGAAATATATATATATATATATATGTGTGTGTGTGTGTGTGTGTGTGTGTGTGTGAAATCATAAATAGTTATGATATAATTATATTTTATTCGTAAATATCCCAAATCTTAGATTTGACACGGGTAGATTAGCACATAATTGTATGTGGATGCTTATTAAGAATAAGTGTATCAGATTGAGTTCCTAAGAGTATTTCACACAGATTATTATTTATGTACCAGTGGATTAAACTCTTTGTGATAGTAGTGGAATGATCCTTGAATTTGAGAACATGAGTTTATATTGACTGTAAATTACCATACTTTACCTCTATTAGTTGTTACTTTTAATGAGTTGTACATATGACAGAGTTCGAGTATAGTATGAATCATGAAAAGATAAGATAAGATATGATCAATATAGGATTTATCACTCCTTATAATGGGAGAGTATATCCCAGTATGGTCCACTTCTTGGAATAGGATTCAGAAATCTTTGAGCACAATAGAAATAAAATTAAGAGTGTCCTAAATTCTATTTCAAATGAGTTGTATTTTGAAAAGAAATAAATTGATTAATTTAATAAGATATGGCATTATATCTTTATTCTTGAATTAATCAGAATATAGGTTGATAAAAGAATAATAATTACACTGGAACTAATCACAGATGGGTAATGTCGAATTTGATAAGCTCCTAAATGTCATATATTTTATGTGTCGTTTACCATTGTTTTAATGTAATTTGAGTAATAATTGAGTAATTATGAGCTAAAATAGTTTGTTTGAGTTTTGTAGGGTTTGAGTGAAGAATAACTTAAAATGGATCACAATATTGGTGGAAAACATTCACTAGCGTGGTGAAAATAGGATACAGTTCGGAAGATCAAGCATAAATCTCTTGTTCGAGCTCCGATTTCTGTGATTTTGGATGATTTAGAAAGCTAAGTAAGTTTTCTACAACTTTAAAATGTTCTAAGTTTTACAGGATTCTATAAGCATGACATTCAAAAATGCAAAGTTGAAAAATATACACCGGCGAGGAGCGCTTATGACACAATTTGGTAGATTAATCATAACTTTCTTGTCCGTAGTCCAATAGAGGTGATTCAAGATGTTTTGGAAAGATAAGAGATAGAGATTGATCATAACTTTCTTGTTCATAGTCCAATTGAGGTGATTTAAGATGTTTTGGAAAGATAAGAGATAGAGCTACAACTTTCATGTTTTGAGTTTTCCCAAATTCAGCCTGCATAATGATCAAAATCGAGGAGGAAGTTGAAACTGAGTCTGCCGGGCGTACACATGCGTGATAGAATTGTAGCGCATGTGCGCCCGCTCCACATGCACGACAAAATTGCAACGCATGTGCGCCAACCAACGGGTGGGCTACAAAACTTTATTTATTTTGCAAGAAACATCCTCCCATGGGCTCGATTGCATGGGAAATTGTGTACTTATCATCTCGAAGCCTCAAAACCCTAAAAAAACCTATAAATACACCTGGAGAAAGGGAGAAAAGGGAGATCATCATTAGCCATAATTAGTTTTTAGGTTTTTCAATAGTAGAGAAATAGTTTAGCCGTAGGGAAGACTTTTCAATTGTTCGCGCAAGAATTTCATTCTCTTGTCAAGAATTGAAGACTTGATGATCTTCCACATTAGTTCTTACTTCAACTACTGAGTTTGATTTAATTTTATGCAATTTAATTTTCGTTCTTATTGCTTTCTTGTTTTTTTTAATTATTGTTATTATTTTATTACTTTTAAATTCTTAATTTCATCCACAAGTTTAGTAGTTAGGGTTTTACTTTATATTTTTTAATCACTTTCATAGAGAAGATTACTTTAAATTCTAATTATTGATTAAATTCTTGCAAGTAGGATAGATTGAACTAGGGTTTTGGTTAATTATTTTTAATTGCTTTCCGTAGGGTTAGAATTTTATATTCTTGTCTTTATTTCAATTTCTTGCGAGAAGGTTAAATTTGGTTTAAATTTAGTCAAAAACCCTTAATTATTTTGTTTATCTAGTAAATAGACTCGTGAACCTAGTAATTGTTCCAATAGTCCTCGTGGGAACGATCCTTACTCATCCTATATACAAACTCACCTCGTATACTTGCGAGTGTGTGGGAGTTGATTAGGATAATTAAGGTTTTCCTTTATTACTTGTTCATCCTTTGCAAAAATCTAATCAATATTTCACCGAACAAGTTTTTGGCACTGTTGCCGGGGACTATTTTTTTTTTGTTGGTAACAATATTAGGTGTAGTGAGTCTTACTAGATTAGACATTTTATTTCTTTTGCTATTTATTTACAATTATTTCTTGTTCTTTCAAGTTTGTTTGGATTTTGTTTTCGATATTTGAACTTTGGTTTTATTTTCTTGTAGTTTATGGTTGATGGTCTTTCATCCAATCAACCACTTTATTATTTTGACTTGGAGATTGAACGGACGATAAGTAGAAATCGTAGATGATCATCAAGATTCAAACCGAGGTGACCATCTAATGGAGAATCCAAACCGCGTCATCAATGAACAAGAGGAGGTTGCAGGCAACAATGGCAACCTAGTAAATGCTAATCCTAACCCCTGACATCTTCGAAATTATGCAATGCCTAATTTTGAGGGAGCAAATTCTAGCATTGCTCGGCTGCCAATACAAGCGAATCATTTCAAAATCAAGCCTGCGCTAATACAAATGTTCCAAACACATGCGATGTTTGGACGGAGCCCAAATGAAGATCCGTATGAGCACTTAATAAGATTTGAAGAGGTCATTGATACATTCAGGTACAATGGAGTCCACCCTGATTGTATCCGGATAAGAGCATTCCCTTTTTTCTTTACGTGATAGAGCAAGGTCTTGGCTGCAATCATATCGACAAGGCACTTTTACAACACGGGACCAACTTGCTCAAGAATTTCTAGCCAAACACTTTCCACCGGCTAGGACTGCTAAACTCCGAAATGAGATCACATCATTCAAGATAAATCACTGGAGAGAGCTTAGGTGAAGCATGGGAACGGTTCAAGAAGATGTTGAGAAAATGTCACCATGCTATATCTCTATGGCTGCAAGTCCAAACCTTCTATAATGGACTATTTTCGGAGACGAGACTAATAGTTGATGCAAGTGCTGGAGGTTCTTCCCCTAAATAACTCCGGAGGAAGCACAAGAATTCTTAGAAAGAATGGCGTCCACTCATTACTATCATGGAGCAATAACTCCATCAGTTGGAAAACAATAACCACAAGTGAATCAAACCGATGTTCAACAAGGAGGTATGCCTAGCTATGGTTCCTTTTTATCTCAGCAGAACATGATGATGAGTGCCATTACAAACCTAACAAAAGCCGTAGAGAATATGGGAAGAAGCTCTGTGAACTCTATAGGTCTGGCGAATCAAGGGATCTTGAATTGTGATTTCTGTAGTGGAAATCACCAAAATGGATACAGTGAAACATCAACGGTGCAAGGTGAGCAGATTCATATTTATTTCAAATCACAATCCTACCTCAAGAAATCAGTCCACCAATTATGGAAATACATATAACCCATCTTGGCGAAACCATCCTAACTTTTCCTAATCGAACCAAGCAAATGTTCAAAATCTATCATTTTAGTCAAATGCACCTCAACAAAATGTGTCCAATCAATCATCATTGTCTACACCATACGTACCACCACATCAAAGAAATCTCCAGAATATTCCATCCTATCCAAACAGCTCATACCAGCCTCCACAACCAAGACTACATTTTCAAAATCTAAATTATCCCACACATGTGAATCATGAGGTACCCAATGATGATAATTTGAGAAGGGGTTTTGAGATATTGCAAAGGGAGTATGAGAATTTGTGAGCTACCATAAGAAATCTTGAGATGCAATTGGGACAGATAGTTCGCCAAAACAATGAGCGACCAGTGAAAACACTACCGAGTGATACAATACCTAACCCACGAGATAATAACCAAGGGAGAGAACATGTTGTCATCAAGTGGTCTCATTGAGGAGTGGAAAATTACTGGAACCAAAGAAAGTGGAAGATGATGAGTCAAAAAAGATGAAGAATGGTGTAAATAGAAAGGAAGACATATCAAAGAGCAAGGACGATAATGAAGAACCATCTAAAGCTCTTGATCAACACGGTAAGTCCGAGGAACATTCGGCATCTACAGGTAAGCAGGTAAGTATTCTTTTTCCCCAAAGACTGAAAGAGGATGAAAAGATGAAAAAGTTTAGGAAATTTTTAAGAAAATTGAAATTAACCTTCCCTTTATTGAAGCAATAGAAAATATGCCCACTTATGCTAAGTTTATGAAGCAGATATTATCCATCAAGAGGAGATTGATGGGGGACAAAATTTTATGCTTGAATGAAGGGTGTAGTGCCATTATTCAGAGAAATCTTCCCCCTAAACTCAAGGATCCCGGCTCATTTTCAATTCCATGTGAGATTGGAGGAATGACATTTCATCGAGCTTAATGTGATTTGAGAGTTACTAATGTCTATCAACCTCATGCCTCATTATACTTTCAAGAGGTTAAATGGAGAAGGATTGAAGCCAACAAATGTCACTCTCCAATTGCCCGATACAAGTGTAAGGCAACCAGTAGGAGTAGTGGAAGATCTTATTGTCAAAGTTGGGAAAGTATTTTTACCGGCAGATTTTATCGTGCTTGATATGGAAGAAGATGTGGCAACCCCGCTGATACTAGGAAGACCTTTATTGGCCACCGGGTGAGCCATCATTGATATCCAAGTTGAAAATTTGCAATTTAGAGTCAATGATGATATTGTTTCTTTTAATGTTTTTGATTCCTTTAAATTTCCAGTTGAATACGACGATATTATGAATATAGATATCATTGATGATTTGGTTAATGATTTTTGTAGGGAATCCCTGAAAAAAGAGGCTGAAGACATGAACAACATCCATGAAGAAGAAATGGAAGCTAGCAGCAAAGAGAGCATAATGGATAATGAGATGGAAAAGGCAATTGAGGAGAGCTAAGCTGAGGAATAAAGGTAAAGAGGGGTATTCGACCAACGAACCCCCCAAGGTTGAGCTCAAACCATTGCCATCCCATCTTAAATATGTTTTTCTAGGAGAGAATGATACATATCCAGTTATTGTAAATGCTTATCTTTCTGAAATTGAAATAGGCAAATTAATCTTTGTGTTGAAGAAGCATCGTGGAGCCATAGCATGGAGCATTGATCATATAAAAGGCATAAGTCCCACTATTTGCATGCATAAAATACTCCTTAATGACACCTATAAGCCTATTAGACAACCTCAAAGGCGGTTAAATCCAACTTTAAAACAGGTAGTTAAGAAGGAAATTTTAAAATTATTAGATGTCGGGATAATATATCTTATCAGTGATAGTGAGTAGGTTAGCCCAATGAAAGTAGTGCCCAAGAAAAGGGGAATGACTGTAGTTGTAAATGAAAAAAATGAATTAATTCCCTCTAGATTAGTGACGGGGGTGGCGGATGTGTATTGATTATAGACCATAAACTTTATGAAGCCACTAGGAAAAACCATTTTCCTTTACCTTTCATTGATCAAATGCTCGAAAGATTGTCTGGACACGCATTTTATTGCTTTCTCGATGGTTATTCAGGGTAGTTTCAAATTGCAATAGCCCTTGAAGATCAAGAGAAAACCACTATTACTTGTCCATACGGCACATTTGCATACAAGCGCATGCCTTTTGGTTTATGTAATGCTCCTAATACTTTTCAAAGATGTATGTTTGCTATCTTTCATGATATGATTGAAAATTTTATTGAAGTATTTATGGATGATTTAAGTGTGTTTGGTGACTCTTTTGATTTTTGTTTAAATAATCTTGCAGTGTATTAGAAAGATGTGAGTCTTCAAACTTGCCACTTAACTGGAAAAAGTGTCATTTTATGGTTCAAGAAGGAATTGTTTTAGGCCATTGTATTTCATCTAAGGGCATAGAAGTAGATAAAAGCAAAGTAGAGATCATTGAAAAATTACCACCCCCTCACGAAATGTGAAGGGAGTGAGGAGTTTTCTTTGTCACGCCAGATTTTATCGGCGTTTCATTAAGAATTTTTCTTTGATTTCTCGTCCTTTATGTGCTTTATTGCAAAAAGATGTGTCTTTTATTTTTAATGATGAATGTTTGTTTGCTTTTAATAAATTGAAAGAAGTTTTGATTACCGCACCCGTGATAATTGCACCAAATTGAAATTTACCTTTCGAATTAATGTGTGATGTAAGCGACTATGCCGTGGGTGTGGCTTTGTGTCAAGAAAGAAAAGGTCTTGCATGTTGTGTATTATGCCAGTCAAATCCTTAGTGAAACACAAATAAATTATTCCACCACAGAAAAGGAATTGTTGGCAGTGGGATAAGTTTAGGTCATATTTGATAGGTAATAAGGTGATAGTTCATACTGATCATTCATCCCTTAAATACCATTGACCAAAAATGATGCCAAACCTAGACTTATTCGATGGATTTTACTATTGCAGGAATTTGACTGGGAGGTGGAATTCTTGGACAAGAAAGGAGCCGAAAATACTGTGGCGATCACCTTTCGTGACTTGAAGAACCCATGCCAAGAAAAGGTGATGAAGTACCCATAAATGAGACATTTCTAAAAGAACATTTCATGAGAATGGACAACGGAGCACTTTGGTATGCGGATATTGTCAATTTCTTAGCCGCCAAGATCATCCCATTCACCATGAATCTAAATTAAAGAAAAAAAATTCTTGCGGAAATGAAGTATTTGGGATGACCCTTACCTTTATCGTCGGTGAAAGGATCAAGTAATCTGGCGGTGCATTTCGGAGAGTGAGGTGCAAAGTGTTTTATTTCATTGCCACTCTTCACAAGTAGAGGGACATCATGGCTCGCAAAGGACGGCTGCAAAAGTGTTGCAAAGTGGCTTGTTTTGGCCAACATTGTTCCATGATGCAAGAGATTTTGTGACCCAATGTGACCAATCTCAACGTGCAGGAAATTTGTCAAAAAAAGATGAAATGTCGTTGCAAACAATTCTAATTCGTGAGATTTTTGACGTGTGGGGTATTGTTTTCATCGGCCCTTTTCCATCGTCGTATAATAATAAATATATTCTTGTGGTGGTGGATTATGTGTCCAAATAGGTTGAACTTGTGGCATTAGCAACGAATGATGCAAGAGTAATGACAAATTTTGTGAGGAAGAATATTTTTTTTCTCACGACTTGGTGTTCCATGGGCTATCATAAGTGACAGGAGATCACATTTTAGTAATTCCTTGTTTGAATCCGTCTTGTGTAAATATGGTGTCACCTACAGAATTGCCTTACCATATCACCCGCAAACTTCTAGGCAAATTGAAGTTTTAAATTGGGAGTTGAAGTGCATACTTAAAAAGACTGTAAACTCATCGAGAAAGAATTGGTCCAAGAAGCTAGACAATGCACTTTGGGCATACAGGACAGCCTTCAAGACACCAATTGGAATGTCTCCTTACCGATTGGTTTATGGTAAAGCCTGTCATCTTCCAGTTGAAATGCTCAGGGAGCACAAGGCATATTGGGCGATCAAAACTCTCAATTATGATTTGAAGGAGGTCGGTGAGAAGCGATTTCTCGATGAAAATACACGACTGTACAAAAAAAGGACTAAATTGTGGCATGATAAACATATTTTGGTGAAAAATTTGAAGGCCGGGGACATGGTTTTATTGTATAATTCAGGGCTCGAGTTGTTTCCCGAAAAATTGAAGTCAAGATGGAGCGGCCAGTTTGAAGTAGTGCAATTATTCCCGTATAGTGCAGTAGAGCTCAAAGGAAGTCAATGCAACTTCAAGGTGAATGACCAATGGGTGAAGCGCTACTTCGGTGGGATTATTCACGAGGGGCGGGAAACAGTCCTCCTTGCCGACCATTGATCAAACAGGCCAAAGTCGAGCCTAAAACTATAAACAAGGGTGCTACATTGGAGGCAACCTATGTTTATTCTTAATTTTATTTCTTATGTTTTTGTTTTGTTTCTACAGTTTTTCTTAATGTCTTAAGGGTTTTTATGTTTTGTTTTTGGTTTTAGTGGTTGGTGTTTTCCACCTCGACTCCAGTGTATTTAGTTCAAAATAAACGGCACAAACGTTCTTCATTGACCAAGAAGCTTCTTTTTTACCCTTTTTTCTTTATTTTTGCATTGGGGACAATGCTATACTTTAAGTGTGGGATGAAGATTTTTCTTAATTTATATTTATTTGGTGTTTTTGTGGTTCATTTTCTCAATATTTTCTTTTAT
This sequence comes from Cinchona pubescens, assembly GCA_025175665.1. Lineage (NCBI taxonomy): Eukaryota > Viridiplantae > Streptophyta > Magnoliopsida > Gentianales > Rubiaceae > Cinchona > Cinchona pubescens. The sequence goes on from JANKKI010000163.1 coordinate 2,390,814, forward strand.
ATTTATAACTTAGTTTTTGATTTGAGAGTTTTTCAAATTTTTGAAAATTTTGTTCACAAATTGCTTGACATGTTTCTTTGATTTTCTACTAGATAATTTTTTAACTAAGTTGTCATAAGTAGGGTAGTCGATGTTAATATTTTCCTATCATGGTTTCTAATTTTTGAGCACTAATAGCCCTACAATGTTGTAGCTTTTTTGGCACTAAGAGATAATTGTGTAGATTCACTTATATTGCACTCCAAACACTTACTTTATTACATTTTCGACAATAGCAAAATTTTAGATAATTTGATTTGATTTAAAGATGATGGTAGGCATTTCTTTGGACGTTTGAGCCTTTCAAGCCAACCATTACTGTAAAATTTATCCCTAGAACCCTATTTGAGCCTTAATTTGTTTTGCATGAAAGAAGCACCATTCGTTTTTTTTTCTAACTCATTTTTTATCTACCTTTTTGAGTTATTTTAAATGTCCCTTAAGAGCTTTAATGCCACATTAATTGTTATGGAGATATAAGGATGGAAGGTAGTTGTATGTTAATGTTTCAATGAATGGTGTACAGTTTACGGTGAAGGGGTGTTAGAAAAACTTTTGTTGACCATAGCAGGTGGTGCCCATCACTGGCACCTGCATTGGAGTATTAGCAGGTAGTGCCTATCATTGGTACCTGCTTAGATAATTTTTGCGGGTAGTGCCTGCCACTGGTGCCCGTTTTGGTGAAGAAAAAAAAAAGGGTGATATTTTTACATGATGTTGGTGAGTAAGGTTGAAATTGAAAAAGAATGATTTTCTAGATGTTTATGGGTGTTTGGTCAATTAAGTGTGGGGTTACTCTTTGAAGGATGGGTGTTTTAATGTTCAAAAAGAAGTTTTATATTAATGAGGCACACATTAATTTAAAGCTCTTTTTCTTATTTGCATATCTTCTTTCCCTTCTTTGTTAGCCAATACCCTAGCCTTACATTATAAGCCAAAAGTCCTACCTAATTTAAGTCAAGTCGATTATCTATATTAATGGAGAAATGTAAGAACAGTAAGCTATGGAGTGTTGAGAAAAAATTAAAGGGTTTGCATGATTTGATCTTTGTGTTTTAAAAGTTATTTCTTGTATGGCTACACACACACCTACACAGGAATTCATGTATAGGAGTTTATTATCATTTGACTGTTTTTCTTATGATGATTTGGTTCATGGTTATTTATGTGGAAGATTGATGAAATGTGTTGAGTATGTTTGTGATTTATTGCTATGTTTTGCTCGAGGACGATAAAAAACTAAGTGTGGGGTATTTGATAAGCCCCTAAATGTCATATATTTTATGTGTCATTTACCTCTGTTTTAATTTAATTTGAGTAATAATTGAGTAATTAAGAGCTAAAATAGTTTATTTTGAGTTTTTTAGGGTTTGAGTAAAGAATAACTAAAAATTGATCACAATATTGGAGGAAAACATTCACTAGCGTGGTGCAAATTGGATACAGTTTGGAAGATCAAGCATAACTCTCTTGTTTGAGCTCTGATTTCTGTTATTTTTGATGATTTAGAAAGATAAGGAAGTTTTCTACAACTTTTGTGTTTTATGTTTTATAGGATTCTATAAGAATCTTATTCAAAATTGCAAAGTTGGAAAATATACACCGGCGAGGAGCGCTTTTGACACAGTTTGGTAGATTGATCATAACCTTCTTGTCCAATGTCCAGTTGAGGTGATTCAAGATGTTTTCGAAAGATAAGAGATAGAGCTAAAACATTCATGTTTTGAGTTTTCCCAAATTCGGCCTTTATCATGATTAAATTTGAGCCAGACAAGAGAAAGTTGAAGCTGAGTCTTCCGGGGGCACACATGCGCGGCAGAATTGCAGCGCATGTGCGCCCGCTCCAGAAGCTAGACTTCTAGTTCTGTCCAGCACGCACATGCGCGACAAAATTGCAGTGCATGTGCGCCAATCGACGGGTGGGCTACAACACTTTATTTATTTTGCAAGAAACATCCTCCTATGGGCTCGGTTGCATGGGAAACTGTGTACTTATCATCTCAAAGTCTCAAAACCCTAAAAACACCTATAAATACACCTAAAGAAAGGGAGAAAAGGGAGATCATCATCAGCCATCATTAGTTTTTAGGTTTTTCTATAGTAGAGAAATAGTTTAGCCGTAGGGTAGACTTTTCAATTGTTCGCGTTAGAATTTCATTCTCTTATCAAGAATTGAAGACTTGATGATCTTCCACATTCGTTCTTGCTTCAATTACTGAGTTTGATTTAATTTTATGCAATTTAATTTTTTTTCTTATTACTTTCTTGTTTTTTTTTTTAATTATTGTTGTTCTTCTTTATTACTTTTAAATTCTTAATTGTTTCCACAAGTTTAGTAGTTAGGGTTTTACTTTATCGTTTTTAATCGCTTTCGTAGAGTAGATTAATTTAAATTCTAGTTCTTGATTAAATTCTTGCAAGTAGGATAGATTGAACTAGGATTTTAGTTAATTATTTTTAATTGCTTTCCGTAGTGTTAGAATTTTATATTCTTGTCTTTATTTCAATTTCTTGCAATCAAATTTGGTTTAAATTTAGTAAAAAACTCTTAATTATTTTGTTTAACTAGTAAATAGACTCGTGAACCTAGTAATTGTTCCGATAGTCCACGTGGGAACGATCCTTACTCATCCTGTATATAAACTCACCTCGTATACTTGCGAGTGTGTGGGAGTTGATTAGAATAATTAAAATTTTCTTTTATTACTTGTTCATCATTTGCAAAAACCTAATCAATATTTCAGTGAACAGAATCACTTGACATATCTCAATACTTGGGTGGTCATGATTAGTTATACTTTGCTAGAGGCCAATCTTGATCTATAAGTATAAATTAATTAAATAATGAATTAATGATACATTAAATGTGTTTAATTTATCTAATCCCAATTTATTTATTATTATAGTTTATACTTATTGTCAACGTGATTGAGAGCCTAAAGGGTCACACACTTGAGGATAATTAATTCGAAATTAAATTGATTTTGATAAGTATGACATACTTATGGGTTAATTTATGAGATAAATTAATTTTTTTAGCTTAATTATAATAAGTTATAAATTTTAGGGACTAATGTGCAATATATTAGAACTCCTAACTTATAGATATGCCCTTAACTGAAACTGCTTAGGCTTACTGAAAGTCCTAAAACTAAATTGATTAGATCTCTAATATTATATATATACATATATGGATAAAAATTGAAGTTGATCTCGGCTTATAAGAATTGAAAGCCGTGCAAATCAATTCAAAATAATATATAAAAAATGGTTAAAATGTTTGAGAAACGTTTTAAAAAATAGTTTGAGATATTTGGGAGTTAGAACTCTGTAGTTTAGGTCAATCAATCTTCTAAAGATTCCTAAATTAATTATCTGTGTGGATACCATTGGAGGTCGGGCGTTTGTGCGACTTGTGGATCAACATCTCAATCAGTTTAGAGATTTCACCTCAATTTGAAGATATAATCTTTTTACTTTTCTTGTAGTACTGGTGTGATTGCAATGTCATGCTGCTGTCAAGTTACAATGCCGTCGTAAGCACCCAAAATTAACAACTCTAATGTAGTAGTGGTGAGTTGAGTTCGTCCCACAGAGAACGGGGGTTTATTTTCGTGCTAATAGAACAAGGGGAGTTTTGAATGCTTTTTAACTAAAATTAAAACAGTAAAATAACTAGGGAGAATTTGATTAAAAGTAATCTTGGTTTCGGTCATATCCACCATGACAATTTCACTAGTCGATCATGGACACACAAAATAATTCAATTCTATATCAAGCACTAATTGAAGAATTAACTCGAACGAATATCAATTCAAAATTGACTCTTATTTCTTTCTAAAGTTGGTTAATTTTCAATACGCGATCCCATTAACCCTAACTATTAAATTAACCCAGACACGCGCCAAAAATCAATTAATAGAAGCTTTAAGATCAACAAGAACAATTAGACTAATTAAACATAAACACATGCAGTTATGCCAATTAGATGATTAATTTTCCTAAATTCAATAACACAAATCCAGTAATTATCAAATTCAGTTGCTTCATAGATTGAATTAAGCACATGCGGTTAAAACAATCTAGCAGTAGATTAATTCTAATAACTTAGTATTCTACAGCAATAATAAGCTAAAAAGAACAACCATAAATTTAATCGCAGAAAAATAATCAATACTTGAGATAAAAATGAATAATTTAAGCACAAGAAATCTCACAACTTTGTAGAATTGACCATGGCTTCAAATCCCTCTACCAAGAAAAGAGTTTAGGCACAAAGTGCCATGAAAGAATAAAGAGGAATTGCGCGATCTCTACTAAAAACCCTAGTCAACAAGAAAATAAAAGTGTAGATCCTTTTTCTCACCCTACTTGGGATATTTATAATGAGTATTTAGGGTTACAAATAATTCCTACAGATAATAAAGTGAAATCAGGTGAAAAAGAGTCCAATCGGCTGAAGAAATCTACTAAAAAACTCAAAAACCTGCTTTTGCTGCTCCCCGCTCACATGCCCTGAGATCCTCGCGCACACATTAAGTTTCAGGCGTGTGTTGTACTCCGCACACATGCACTGAGATCCTAGTGCGCATGTACGCTCGAGCTGCTTCTGGAATTTAAGCTTCTGGATGCAGCGCACATGCACTGCACAGCTCCAGTGCATGTGCGCTGGCTTCCTCCACTGTGCTCAGCCTTCGGTTTCGATTTTTACCTTGATTCTTTCGTTATTTAAAAAAGTGTAAAACACAAAAGTTGTAGATATATACCTTAGCCTCCCAATTCATCTTGAATCACTTCAATCGGAGCTTGGGATCAAAAGGTTATGCTTGAAATACAAAACAGTGTCTGGAATAACTTCGTACTCGTGCATATTTCGTACTAAGCATTTTCTTTCATCGTTTTGCATCCTTTTCAACTCTTTTTCACTGTAACCCTGCAAAAACTGAGAATAACCAAATTAAACTCAATAATAACTCAAATCTTGCTTACAACACATAAAAGCGTGGTAATTGACACATAAAATAGAGCACAATTATAAACTTATTAAATTACCCCACACTTAGCCTTTGATCGTCCTCGATCAAATATAAAATTAAAACATTTAAGCTCAACAAAATTCTATTCAACATATTCCTTCAAATATCCACATAATAGTCAATAATCAATCCAACAATCAGAGTAGTCTATGAACCCAAGAGCTCAAATGCTAATAAAAACCAAACACATGAAATTCGTTTGTATGTGTGTATAGCCATTCAAAAAATTATATTTGAAAATATCTAGATTAAATCATGAAGACCCTCAACATTTTTCTAAACACCCATTCCATAACTCACTCTTCTTACACCCCTCCACTAATCTAGACAACCGATTCAATCTAAATTTAGGTAGGACTTTTAGTTCGAAAAATAGGTTAGGATATTTGTTAGCTAAAGAAGGGAAAGGATATAGCAAATAAGAACAAGAGCTTTATAATAATGATGGCCATATATTAAAATAAAACTTCTCTTCACATGCGGAATATCAAACATCCACAACCCCACACGTAAGTAACAAACACCCATGAAAAATTTGAAGCAACCAAACATGCCAACCTCTCTCGGACATATCTATATTACATCATCATTTTTTTTTATGTCCACTCACAGTACGGGTACCAGTGGTAGGCACTACCCGCAACATATAAACACGCAAGTACCAGTGATGGGCACTACCTGCGAATACAGGTACCAGTGATAGGCACTACTTGTAAATATCAAGAATATGCAAGTACCAGTGATGGGCACTACCTGCATATTCAGAACTTCCATATTCATTTTTTTTCTCAACAATTTATAGCTTTTCCAATACCCTATTTCGCTACAAAAAATGTACATCACTCACTTCTCACAAACTTTCACCCTTATATCCCCTTAACAAATAATGTACACCATTAAGCTCTTAAAGGGAAAATTTAGGATAAAACAACGAAAAGAACATTAAGCTCAATAAGGGTAGGTAAATTGAGTTTATGTGAAAGAAAGTGAATGATATTTCTTTTCACAAGAATAAGGCTCAAATAAGGTACTTAGAAATAAATTATTAAAATGGTTGGCTAGAACGGCTTATCAAACAAAAAAGCACTACCTTAATTTTAAAACTAAATCGAGTCGTCTAAGAATTAGCTTCGAAAATGTAATAAAGCAAGTTTTCGGGATGCAACATAATTGAGTCTACATAAATTTTTTTAAATATCCCAAATCAAAAATTAAAGTATGGCTTGGTGTTCAAAAGTTTTAAAAATCATGAAATGGAAAATATTAACATCGACTACTCATTCATGCATGGTTCAACTAATGAATATCACGTATGCAGACAAATGGGAAAAATACGTTAAGTAAAACTTTCAAAAATTTCTAAAAAAGGTCAATTTATCCACAAAAAATTTCAAAAAAATTAACAAGATCTCAGAGCAAAGAAAAAGTTGAAATATATTGCAGTAAAATCGAGAAAAATACACCAAACAACTTAAAAATCCAAATAACTTCCACCTCACACTTAAAAATAAGCATTGTCCTCAATGCAAAAAATAAAAGCATAAAATGGGAAAAAGAAAAGCTTCTCTGGATTTAATTCGCGTTTGGAGCTGTATTCGCTATAAAGCTGGAGAACACTAAACAAAACAAAACAAAACAAATAAATAATTCCCTTGAGACAATAAAAAAAACAAGAATATGGTAGAGAATAATCCTACAATAATCAAGAAGACATATTCCCTTAAGGGAATACATAACCAAAATAACGAAAAGAAACCTAACGAAAAGTAAGTTAACCAACTAAAATAAAACCTAACCAACGAAAATAAATGTCAAATAAAAGAACAAAGAAAATTGTCTAGGAAATCAATGCAATAACTATCAATGAAAATGGCCCAACAGATAGGGCATAAAAACTCAAGGTGCATGGGGCCCCAAATCCTGCGAAAAATGTGGAAAGATGGGAATGTTGAAAGGTCCTCGCCCCGCTCTCTGGCCATCTGACGAGCCTCCATTGTCTGTTTCCACGTAAACTGATAGTGCATAAATGAATCAAAACGGTGGCTCATCCGCTGTTGTTCAGCCAAGATCTGATGTAGAAGGTCCTCCTGAGACTGTGGAGGAGCAGGTACTGGCTCGTTATCCGAATCATCGGCTTCCTCCACTTGTGATGTAGAAGCTTGGGCTCTAGTATGTTTATCCGGAGCCCGTATACCTTCCATTGCAATCATCTGGCCTGGCCTCAATTTTTCTTCAGAAGGCTCAATCAACATCCCACATTCCAAACATAGTGTCGTAATCAGATGGGAAAACCACAATCCCGGTTGCCTACTAGTAGCGGAGTAAAGCAAATTTGTTGATGTATGAGCTGACCCACATCAATGGCTTTCCCAGTAGCAATGTCCAATCCATATCCCCGTCACAAAGAACACTGGCGATCTGCTGAAACTCTACATTGGCATTACGGGTGTTAGGCCATTCATCATTACGAACACGAGTGACCTTCAAAATTCGATTGATTTCATTGGCAGAGATATCTACTTCCTTCCCCCGTACGTATACCCTGGTGGAGCTATAATGATCAAAGTTAGAATAGAACTCACGCACCACCAGAAGGACGGCATCGATGGGTGTTGAAGTGAGAAGCTCCCATCCACGATTGCGAATAGTTAACTTTATTTCCGGCACTCCTGTCAACAGAACTTGAATGCCTCTTTCCTTTATTATAGCCCGCTTAGAGATATCATCACCATACTTTTGTTTGGCAGCCGTCGTTAAGAAACGTAAACCGCCACCAACTCTTGATTATGTAGCCCCGGATGATGAAGATTCTCCTGTACCCTTTTCTGTGACTGTTTATTCTTGGCTACTCTTCCCATTCCTGTAAAACATAAACAAGCATCATAACTCCCAAATAAACAAATAACACCCCACACTTACATAAAGGCCATTCCCCCAAATTATAAGCCTTAGATTATACATGAAAATTCAAACAAAATAATGCCTAAAACTAAAGCTTATATATAATGCATGAACATTCCTATGCATGAAAACCAATTAGACAGAATTCACATGGCATAATCAATGGCCTAGGAATTAAATTCATGCATCAATGCCTTGCGTTTGAACACTTTTATTCATTGGGGCATAATATCGAACACATGGCATGCATAAAGAAAAAGGAAAATTGTGGGTATATTATGAACATGAAATCCATCCTCAATCAAAATCCCAACAAAAATCACACCAAATTTATATTTTAAGATCAATCCCTATGAGATTACATCAATTCAAAGCATAAAAAGACTCTAGATATTCTAGAAAATTAATTGAAACCCATAAAAAATTTGTAGAAAGAAAGAGTATAAATTCATACCTTGATTTGATTGTCCTTGAAAAATGCTGAAATTTGGGTGTAAAATTGATGGAATTGGGGTAATTTTTGAAGAACTAAAAGTGGGGGGATTTTGGGGTTTTGAGAGGAAGTTGAAATAGAAGGAATGTGAAGAATGAGGGAATGAGGAACGGTTGCTCTCTTGAATCTCTGCGCAGAGGAAAGACTTCGATGGATTATCGACTCCACGCACATGCGCGAAACTTTGAACGAGCATGTGCGCGCGAGGCAGAGGGTTAATTTTAAAAAGGTGGTTCAGCGCACAAGCGCAGAACATAGAGCGCGCATGTGCGCTGAAGGCAGAATAAAAATTACACTTTTTTTCTTTTTTTAGAACGTTCCTAAGATCCTCATACAACATAAACCCATCAAAGATCTCTTTTATCATTTAAACCTCTTAATGCAATTGATTTCCTAATTAACAACAAAACTAAAATCTGAATCCTTAAAATGAAAATAAGTAAAAATAAAGTTGCAAAGGAAATTAAATAATTGAATAAAATTGAAATGGACATGGGTTGCCTCCCATGCAGCGCCCTTGTTTACTGTCGTTGGCTCGACTTGATGTTCGTTCACCAATCAATCAAGTTACTCCCATGTGGAGGAGTCCAAGAATCTTTTGCTTTACTATTCTCAAAAATGATGGATTCATTCTCCCTTGCTCTTGTAGGACCCGAACAAGTTGCTCTTCTTGCGACTTGCTAAATTGACTTGAGATTATCACCCTCTCCTTACCCTTTAAAAATATGTACTTAAAATGACCAAGAAGGCGATTATAATCTAAAATTGTTCCCTGCACAACAGATAACTTCAATTTCTCGTTAGAAAAGGGTAAAGCGTTAGGACTTCCATTACTTGTTTGTTGCAACAAGTCCTTGTTCAATCCTTGACATGTTCCTCACGGTTAGTGTCCACCTCCTGATTATTTGTATGTTCATGAATTTTCTGTATTGGAGGCTTACACACATCAATTACAGAAACAAGTTAATGGAATTTAGTATGGTCAGATGGATCAACATCATCATAAATGCTAAAGTTAACAATTTTATCTCCAAATTCTATACTAAGATTGCCTTTAAGAACATCTATCTTAGTTTGGAAAGTAGTTAGAAATGGTCTTCCTAACAAAATAGGAGCATTAGAATCACCTTGTTCCATTTCTAACACATAAAAATCAACAGGAAAAACCAAACTTTCCACTTGAACTAATATATCCTCTACAATTCCCTTAGGATAGGCTAAAGATCTATCAGCCAACTGAATTACTATACCAGATTTATTCAATGGTCCAATTTTTAATGCATCATACACATAATATGGCATTACATTAATAGATGCACCTAAATCCAGCATGGATTTTTCCAAATGTGTATTGCCTATCTTGCAAGGTACAGAGAACATACCTGGGTCCTTACGCTTTTCGGGTAGGAATTTTTGAATTATTGACGATACATTTCTCCCCACCTCTACCTTTCTAACTTTCTTCTCTTTTTGCTTTCGGATACATCTAGACTTCTTTTATGGGAACACAACTCCTTCAAAAACTTAGCATAGCGAGGTATTTGTTTAATAGCATCTAATAAGGGAACATTTACCTCGCACTTACGAAAAATCTCGTATAGCTCTTTGTCGGGATCTTCCGTTGAAAACTCTTTCATTGCCTCGGGGAATGGGGGTTTGGGCTTATCTTCGGTCCATACAGGAACACTTTTATCTTCACTGCCGCTGCTTTTCTTCTCACATGGTTCAACCTCTTTTTTGACTGTGGTCTTCTTCTTCTCGGCCTCCATATGTTCAGGAACTATTTTACTTTGCACATCAACCTCTTTACCACTTCTCAACATAATTGCGCTCACATTTTTCTTGGGGTTGATGATGATTTGAGACGGTAACTTTTTTAAGAGCTCTGCGCTTCCAACCTACTAATCGCAGTAGTCATTTGTCCCATTTGATGTTGCAACTGCTGAATACTGGCCTTTGTATCCTGTTGTAATTGAATCGTATTTTCAGTTAAAATATCCAGTGGAACGTTCCTCTATAGACTTACCAGATTGATTATTCAAATTAGCTTGTTGTCTCTGAGCGAATGGCGGCCGTATGGTTGGAAATTCTACCAATTTTGTTGAGACTGATTTTGGGCTTGGTTTCCGTATCTCAAGTTAGGATGATCCTTCCATCCAGGGTTGTACGTGTTTGAATAGGGATCATAACTTTGTCGTGGCTACCCTGGGAATCCTCCGGTTGCATTTACTTGCTCTTGACCTTCATCTTGTAATGTGGGACACATATCTGTTGAGTGCCCCTCAATTGAGCAGATACCACATGGTTGTGCAGTCGGTGTGGTACCTGAAGCCAACTGTCGAACAAAAGAGGTTAAACTAGCCATTTGTTGTTCTAATGAAGAAACATTTACCTCATTTACACGCTTGAGAGGTTGGTCCGTCGTGTCCCAAACTTTTGAGAGCGAGCGGCCATATTTGATATAAGCTCACGCGCAGCGTCTATGGTCAAATTGTCTAACGCCCCTCCACTTGCACTTGCGTCGACCATGTTCCTTTCATTAGGCAACAACCCTTCATAAAAATATTGAATTAGTAAAGAGTCACTTATCTGATGATGCGGACAACTTGCACACAGTTTCTTGAAGCGCTCCCAATACTCGTACAAAGATTCTTCGTTGAACTGCCTTATTCCACAAATTTTCTTGCGAATATTTGCAGTTCGAGAAGTTGGAAAGTACTTAGCCAAGAATAGCCTATTCATTTGCTCCCAAGTTGTGATACTACCCGAAAGCAAATCGAATAGCCAATCCTTAGCCTCATCCTTGAGTGAGAACAGAAATACTTTTAACATGATATGCTCCTCTGACACCCCAGTGGGTCTCATACTTGTGCAAACCACATGGAACTCCTTAAGATGCTTGTTTGGATCTTCACCTGGCAATCCATGAAAAGAAGGTAATAAATAGATTAGTCCAGATTTCAATTCAAATGTAACATTAGCATCTAAATCTGGATAAGTAATGCATAAGGGTTGTTGGTTCAATCAGTGGGCGCAGCTAATTCTCTCAAAGTGCGTTGCGCCATGTTAGGCTCTTCCTGCTGTTCTTCCTGTTCCTGTTCACCTGCAAGGATATAATTAAACAAATTTTCTTTCCCTAATTGTCGTTCTCGCATCTCTTTTCCCAATCTGTGTAAAGTTCTCTGTATTTTTGGATCAAATTGGGATTCAACTTGTCCAACAGACCGGGTCACAAGGCATACACAATTAGTGGTAGAATAATAATAAAAAGAAAGAAAAAAAAACTAAAATAAATAGTACAAAAATAATTCAAACCGTTCCCCGGTAACGACGCCAAAATTTTGGTGTGATTGCAATGTGATGCTGCTGTCAAGTTGTAATGCCGTCGTAAGCACCCAAAATTAACAACTGTAATGTAGTAGTGGTGAGTTGACTTCGTCCCACAGAGAACGGGGGTTTATCTTTGTGCCAATGGAACAAGGGGGGTTTTGAATGCTTTTTAACTAAAATTAAAACAGTAAAATAACTAGGGAGAATAAGTCCTGTCGATTAAAAGCAATCTTGGTTTCGGTCATATCCACATGGAAATTTCACTAGTCGATCATGGACACACAAAATAATTCAATTCTATATCAAGCACTAATTGAAGAATTAACTCGAACGAATATCAATTCAAAGTTGATTCTTATTTCTTTCTAAAGTTGGTTAATTTTCAACACGCGATCCCATTAACCCTAACTATTAAATTAACCCAGACACGTACCAAAGATCAATTAATAGAAGATTTAAGATCAACAAGAACAATTAGACTAATTAAACATAAACACATGCAGTTATGCCAATTAGATGATTAATTTTCCTAAATTCAATAACACAAATCCAGTAATTATCAAATTCAGTTGCTTCATAGATTGAATTAAGCACATGCGGTTAAAACAATCTAGCAGTAGATTAATTCTAATAACTTAGTATTCTACAGCAATAATAAGCTAAAAAGAACAACCATAAATTTAATCGCAGAAAAATAATCAATACTTGAGATAAAAATGAAAGAATAATTTAAGCACAAGAAATCTCACAACTTTGTAGAATTGACCATGGCTTCAAATCCCTCTACCAAGAAAAGAGTTTAGGCACAAAGTGCCATGAAAGAATAAAGAGGAATTTCTCTACTAAAAACCCTAGTCAACAAGAAAATAAAAGTGTAGATCCTTTTTCTCACCCTACTTGGGATATTTATAATGAGTATTTAGGGTTACAAATAATTCCTACAGATAATAAAGTGAAATCAGGTGAAAAAGAGTCCAATCGGCTGAAGAAATCTACTAAAAAACTCAAAAACCTGCTTTTGCTGCTCCCCGCTCACATGCCCTGAGATCCTCGCGCACACATTAAGTTTCAGGCGTGTGTTGTACTCCGCACACTTGCGCTGAGATCCTACCGTGCATGTGCTCGCGAGCTGCTTTTGGAATTTAAGCTTCTGGATGCAGCGCACATGCGCTGCACAGCTCCAGCGCATGTGCGCTGGCTTCCTCCACTGTGCTCCCCCTTCGATTTCCGATTTTTACCTTGATGCTTCCGTTATTTGAAAAAGTGTAAAACACGAAAGTTGTAGATCTGTCCCTTAGCCTCCCAATGCATCTTGAATCACCTCAATCAGAGTTCAGGATCAAAAGTTATACTTGAAATACAAAACGGTGTATGTAATAACTTCATACTCGTGCATGTTTTTCTTTCATCGTTTTGTATCCTTTTCAACTATTTTTCATTGTAACCCTACAAAAATTGAAAATAACCAAATTAAAATCAATAATAACTCAAATCTTGCTTACTACACATAAAGGCGTGGTAGTTGATGATGTTTTCCAAACCTTATTTTGATGATGACATAAACACTTAACTCTGTAAAACAAGCTTTTGCAGGAACAGCTCTTTCGGACGCACAGGACCGTCCGAACTAGGTCAAAAGCACCTCGGACGGGGAGCACAGTGGAGGAAGCCCTGTCTCTTATACACACCTAGTTCTCTACTAAAAGTCTTTCTGACGCTCAGGACCGTCCGAAGCTCTATCGGATTACGTAGGATCGGACGCATGCTCGGACGTCCGAACGAAGCCTCTCTACAACACTGGAAAAAGATCGGACGCTTCCTCGGACTCATACAATTCCTCTCGGACGTCCGAAACCACATCGGCTATTTGTTGTCACCAAAAGTGACTTTTCCACTGTTTTTGGAAGTGGTTGAAGCCAGTGTTTATTGCTCATTATCAAAAGGAGGTTTGGAAAACATCATCTTATACCACGCCTACATGTGTAGAAGAAAGTAATTTGAAGTGCAAATTGACTTTAGAGCCTTGTTGTATTAGTGTGAAATTGTGAGTGTAATTCAACATTGAGTGGAGTGATAATCTTGTATAAAAGTGTGGTTGTAAGTGAGAATCTTGGCTCAACTAAAAGAGTTTTAGTGTGAGCAAGAACTTCCCAGCTTTGTAGAGAGGCTTAGATGAATATAAGAGACAGGGCTAGCTCCTTTAGACAATACAACATCTAGATGTCAATCAAGCAACAAATTCTGTTGAGATACACATCTATTAGATTCATCATGTGTAACATGCACTGTTCTTCATATTATTAAGAGTTGATTCATTTGTAAACCAATTTAATCTATAGCACATTATAAGAGACTTGCTTAAACGTCACTAATTTTTGAAACCTAATTCACCCCCCCTCTTAGGTTGCTTTGGGACCAACAATTGGTATCAGAGCTTGGTCTGATTTTATTGCTTAACACTGCTTTTGTTTGAATAATTCTTTTCTCAAAACCCCTGTTTTTGAAGGCCAATCTATTACTAGGATCCCAAGAAGATTGAGGCAATTGTTGATTGGCCTAGACCTAGAATGAAAATCACTCTGCAATCTATTGACATTGAATTGTGGTATGTTGTCAATGAAGGTCCATTTGAAGCTTATATCATTGATGATCACACAAATAGAAGAAGAGAAAAGACGAGGATTGAGCTCACTCCACAAGACAAGACAAATTTGACGTTAAACGCAAAAGCCATGAATGTGCTATACAATGCCTTGGATGCAAATGAATCAACTCGCGCAAAGCGGTTGCAATTCTGCTAAGGAAATTTGGGATAAGCTGAAGGAAATTCATGAAGGGAGCGATGATGTTCGTGAGCAAAAGAATCTCTACTTGTTACCAAGTATGAGTCCTTCAAGATGGAACCACATGAGAACATAGACAAAATGTACTGCAGGTTCAATGACATTATAAAAGATCTTGAAGCCTTGAGTAAGGAGTACTCTTTGGGTGAGAAAAATAGAAAAATCCTGAATGCTCTATCCAAAGAATGGGATGCCAAAACAATTGCCATAGAGGAAGCTAAGAATTTAAATTTAATGCCTATTGAATCACTAATCAATTCTCTTACATCTTATGAACTTAAGCTAAAGGCCAAGGTTGTGGATGATGAAGAAGCAAGGCCAAAATTGTCTCATACCTGTCTCTTATAGACCTCTCAAGAGGAAGATGAAAACAGCTCCATCAATCTAGAAGATGAAGATCTTGATGAAGGAGATCTTGCACTCATCACCAAAGGATTTCTCAAACATTACATATATAATCAACAAACGAAGAATGAGAAGAGGCGGAGCTGCAAACACAAATAATTTCAAAGGGAAGTCAAGACTTGAGCTAAGGAAGCAAAATGATAAATGCTTTGAGTGCGGTCAACTCGGGCATTTTGCAAATGAATGTCCCTCCAAGAAAAAGAAGGAAGGAAGAAAACCAAGATTGAACAACTTTCAAATCACTTGGGACGATTGCAACTCCGAAGGAGAAGTTGAAGAAGAAATGGAGTCGGCACAAATGGCCTTTATGGCTATTGGAGACAATGAGGTAAATTCTAACTATGACTCCAATGATGAAAATGATGAAGATGATCTTGAAGCTTTCATTTTGAAATTGCATGATAGCTTAAAAGAATCATATGCTAGAAATAAGGAGTTAGTAAAAAAGTCAAATGCTTTATTGAATGCTAACTCTAAACTTGTGAATGAAAACAATAGGCTATCACAAGAAAATTGTGATTTGAAGAAAAGAATGCATGAGAGATCAAAGGTCTCGTAAGGAAGAAAAAGCCTCCTTGAAGAAAAGAATGGATGATTTAAATACTCTCTTAGCTAGAAAGAAAGAAAATGTTGTTGATATGAAAAAAAATAGAAATGTAGCAATCAACAAAAATTTTGTCATATATAGAAGAGATGACTTATGTATTGTAAAACCAAAATCTTCTTTATATGGAAACAAAAGCATTGTTTGTAGATATTGCCAACAACATGGACATACTAAGAATATGTGTTATGTCAAGAAAAATGAAAAACTTGGAATGAAAGTTGCATGGATAGTAAGCAATCTCACTAACACTCATGGACCCAAAAAGACATGGGTACCAAAAGTTATCAATTGATTTATTGTGTAGGTACTTAACATCGCCAACAATGCTAAGTGGTTCATAGATAGTGGATGTTCAAGGCACATGACGGGTGATGCCTCTCTCTTCACAAACCTTACATCCAAAAACAGTGGAAAAGTCACTTTTGGTGACAACAACAAAGCAAAATCAATCAAGGCATTGGTGATGTAGGTAAAAATGGTGAAACCTTGATTAAGAATGTACTTCTTGTTGATAATTTAAACTATAATCTATTAAGTGTTAGTCAACTTTGTGACAAAGATTTATATGTTTTCTTTACCAAGCATGAATGTCTTATACTTGACAAAAATCATGTTGTTTTGTTTAAAGGCACTAGGCACAATGACGTTTATGTGATTTATCTCGATAAAATTAGCAATAGCAATGTAAAATGTCTTACCGCTTCTATAGATGATCCTTGGCTTTGGCATAGAAGACTTTGTCATTTTAATATGGATTTGATTGAAAAATTAGCCAAGAAAGATTTGGTAAGAGGCTTGCCAAAACTGAAATTTCTGAAAAATAAAATTTGTGATGCTTGTCAATTTGGTAAACAAGTCAAAGTTTCTTTTAAACCTAAGAATTTTGTGTCTACTCATAAACCTTTAGAATTGTTGCATTTAGACTTATTTGGACCCACTCAATATGCTAGTCTAAGGTGGTTGCAAATATGCATTTGTTATCGTAGATGACTATTCGAGGTTTACTTGGGTATTATTTCTTGTTCACAAAAACGAAGCATTTGAAAAATTTGTAAAACTGTTTTCCAAAATTCAAAATTTATTGGATACAAAAATTATTCGTTTAAGAAGTGACAATGGTGCCGAATTTAAATTTGGGGGTTTTCTCGACTTTTGTGATCACAACGGTATCTTTCATGAGTTTTCGGTTGTTAGAGTTCCTTAACAAAATGGTGTTGTTGAAAGGAAAAATAGGACTCTTCAAGAAACGGCTAGAACTATGATTAGTGAGTGTGACCTACCACAATACTTTTGGGCCGAAGCGGTTAACACGGCTTGTTATGTCATGAATCGAGTTTTATGTCTCTTATACAAATCAACTCCTTATGAACTCACAGGGTGTTCTAGCCGTTTAAGACCTTTCCGAAGATATTTGTGTGATCATCAATGATATTAAGCATCAAATACAAAAAATCATGAGTTCATAAGGAGTTTTATGAAGGACGATCTTCCTAGGATATTCTAGTGACAAGAAAGCATACCGAGTTTACAATAGAAGAACTCTTTTAATTGAAGAAGTTGTGCATGTTACATTTGATGAATCTAATGGTGTTATCTCAAAGAATTTGTGTGAAGATGAAGACACAGGTATTCTAAAGGAGCTCGAAAAGCTCGATATTCATAAAGATCATCAAGAGGTTACATCAAGCGTTGATATCAACAACCATCAAGTTGATGATGAAAAGAATGAGGATGCTCAAAACGATCTTCCGAAAGCTTGGAGATTCGTCTCTAATCATCCTCAAGATTTAATTATAGGTGATCTATCCGAGGGGTAACTACTCGCTCTCATAAACCTTTGAATAATAATTGTGCATTACTTTCTCACATTGAACCCAAACATATAGATGTTGCCTTGAGTGATGAATCATGGGTTATTGCTATGAAAGATGAACTTAGTCAATTTGAGAAAAATAATGATGTGTATGGACCTTAGTTGAAAGACCTTCTTCTCATCCCGTTATTGGTACTAAATGGGTGTTTAGAAACAAATTAAATGACAAAGGTGAGATCATAAGAAACAAAGCTAGACTTGTTGCAAAAGGTTACGCTCAAGAAGAAGGCATTGACTTTGATGAAACCTTTGCACCCGTGGCTAGATTAGAATCCATCCGTATGTTTCTTGCATTTGCATGTTTTAATAATTTAAAATTATTTCAAATGGATGTCAAAAGTGCTTTTTTAAATGGTTTTATTGACCAAGAAGTTTTTGTCGAACAACCTCCGGGATTTGAAAATAAGAATCTTCCAAATTATATTTTCAAACTTTCCAAAGCTTTATATGGTTTGAAACAAGCTCCAAGAGCTTGGTATGAAAAATTAAGTGGATTCTTGTTAGAAAATGGTTTCAAAAGAGGTATTGTTGACACCACACTTTTTACAAAAACAGATTTAAAAGGATTGTTAATTGTTCAAATTTATGTTGTAATGATATTATTTTTGGAGCAACTAATGAAAGTTTGTGCAAGGATTTTTCACAACTAATGCAAGAAGAATTTGAGATGAGCATGATGGGCAAGTTGCAATTTTTCCTCGGACTACAAATTCATCAAACCAAGGAAGGAACATTTATTACACAAATCAAGTACACAAAAGAGCTGCTCAAACGATTTGGCATGGAAGATTGCAAACAAGTTGGTACACCAATGTGTACTTCAACCAAACTTGATAAAGACGAAGAAGGTAATAGTGTTGATGAAAAACACTATAGAGGTATGATCGGAAATTTACTTTACTGCACTGCTAGTAGACCAGATATCATGTTTGCTGTTTGTCTATGTGCTAGATTTCAATCTTGTCCTAAAGAATCACATTTGATTGCGATTAGATGTGTATAAGAGACAGTATGAGCGTCCGAGAAGGAACACATGCTTTCGGACGATCCAGAGCGTCCGAAAGTAAATCTAATCGGATCGAATAAGTGCATCATTGAACAATGAATTTAAGCACAGTTTATCTGTAAAATCCCCAAGCATCAAGGATATTGTCTTGTGTCTTGGTAAACAAAAAACAAAATTCTTTGGATCTCTTGTCTCTACGGCTGAAGCCGAATACATTGCTGCCGGAAATTGTTGTGCTCAACTTCTTTGGATGAAACATACTTTAAAAGATTTTGGTGTCATTTTTGATTGTGTTCCAATATTATGTGACAACACTAGTGCAATTAATCTCACAAAAAATCCTGTTTTGCACTCTAGAACTAAACACATTGATGTTAAGCATCATTTCATTAGAGACCAAATTGAGACATCTACATTGCAAATGCATATTTGCAACAACCTAGACCACATTGGCTGATATTTTTACTAAAACCCTTAGCTCTAGATCGTTTTGAATCACTCAGAAAATGCTTGGGGATTTTACAGATAAACTGTGCTTAAATTCATTGTTCGGATGCACTTATTCGTCCGAACAGATTTACTTTCGGACGCTCTGGATCGTCAACGAAAGCATGTGTTCCTTCTCGGACGCTCATATTCGTCCGAACAATATTCTATTTTTCCTTAAACTCTCTGGAATTTTTCCGGACGCACTAGCTCGTCCGAAAGAAACTTCGGACGCACTAGCTCATTTTCGGCCGTCCGTTCTTCAGCTTTCAGACGCTCTGTCGGACGCAGGCCAAACGTTCGGCCGTCTGAACGGTACCTCTGTTCTATTAAAACCATCCAAATTCCCCCTTTCGGACTTACCTCCCCCACCGAAAACTTTCTTGGCGAATTTTTCCCTTTCCCTACCAAATCAAAATTCACACTCTCACTTCCAAAATTGATTAAAGAATCATCCTACCCATAATCCTTAGCCCCTAAATCACATCTTATTTCTCCCTTTCACCATCCAAATTCCCCAAAATCTCACAAATCCTCAATTTCTTTTAACTTTCTTTTCTTCCATAAACAATGGTGAAATTACGTGGCGGTTCCTCTTCGGCGATTCGCGGTAGAAAAACCAAAGGAAAATGGCTGTATCGAGGAGAATCATCCGCAACTCCTCAAGTTTCCACCACTCCGACTCTGTCCAAATTCATCGAGGATTTGTGGCATCGGAGCGGTACACTTCTCTTCTTAGTAAATCCATTATAGTTCATCTTAGGTGCTAAGAGAGACCTCAGAGGGGTAGGATCTGTCTCTTATACAAATCTAGTGCTTAAGTGAAATATTGTTTGTAATCACCCAATTTGTCGATTTACCTGTTTATCACGATATGGTGCTTCAATTCACGGCCAATCTTCGGAAAGGTCTTACTATTCGCACCCTTATTTCTCGTGTTAATAACACTGATATTGAGATTTCATCCAATATAATCAACACTATTTTTGAATGTGCAATCTCCGACCCCTCTGAGTTTTCCTACTTCTTTTCATTGGATAAATGGCCCGCTGAGGATACTCAGTTTCATCTCTCGATGTAAGTTCTTGAAAATGTTTTTCAACGTCCATTTTAAACAGGCTTCGGAAGCCAAGACTACTCTGCTCAGCCCTGGATGGGAAAATGCAACTGTACTTATTTTTCTGTGTTTTCAAGGGTATTTCTCTAGACTTTGGGTATCTTTTTTGTTCCCTATGGGAACTTTTTCTAACCGATACTCGAAGAAATATTCCTTTTGGAAAATTTCTCACAAAAGTTTTTGATTCCCTCAATGTTCCCTTTACAGGAAATAAACAATATCCTCCTTATTTTAATAAATCCTACATTGAACGTAAAGGTCTTAGGTCTCTTAATACACATCAATGGCTAACTAAGAGACAGCCTTAGATATTGCCAAATCCCAATCCCATGGATCCACTTGGCGAGTCTCAAGTAAGTCTGAGCTTGCATTTTCCCAGTGTCAGTAAATGTTCCGTGTAGTTGGCATGATCTAATTTGTCAATATAATCTCTTTCCAATATCCCATTGAACTCCTTATCCTTGAGGAAGTCGGTTCTGATCAAGAAGATGCCGATGACGATGACGAAGACGATGAAGATATTGACGACACTTTTGAGTTTATCATGCAACGTCGTACCGGGGAGGAGCATGACAGTGAAGCCACTGATGAAAATGTTCCATCCAAACTCCAAAAGACAGAGAAACGCTCAAAAAAGAAAAATGACTCCCATTAGTTTCTTTCTGTTTTGTTATTTTCCGCAGTGAACCTTTTAGCATTGAATATGTATTTTCTTAAAACTTTCAGTTGAATGTACTAAACTTCTTTCAATTCTATAAAAACTGCCTGCATGTTCTAAGGGGGAGTCTTTTTGATTTGATGTCAAAAGGGGGAGTAATTATACTATGCACCACTTTTGACATCATCAGTAGATAAATTCTGTCTCTTATACATGCTGAGTTATACTATCTTTGTGATATGTTGAGTGTGATTACAACATTGTGCTTTGTTATGACTAATATCTTTGAGTTATGTTGAGCTGAGATTACAACATTATGCCTTGATATGATTAATCTGTGGAAAATTGATATCCCACTATGATATATTGCAAATTGATTAGTCATATTCAATTAAGGTTTGTCATCATCAAAAAGGGGGAGCTTGATGTTTTCCAAATTTATTTTGATGAGGACATAAACACTTAACTCTTTTAAACAAGCTTTGCAGAACAGCTCTTTCGGACGCAGGGCCGTCCGAACTAGGTCAAAAGCACCTCGGACGCATTGCAACGTCCGAACAAACGCGAAAGAATGGAACTCTCTGCCTTTCTTTCGGACGCTTCAGACCGTCCAAGCTCTACTTGAGATAAAAGTGAATCGACCTGTCTCTTATACACATCTAGATGTTGTATAAGACTCACTTTTTACATTAATACAAGTCTAGCTCTAAAGTAATTTGAAGTGCAAATTGACTTTAGAGCCTTGTTGTATTAGTGTGAAATTGTGAGTGTAATTCAACATTGAGTGGAGTGATAATCTTGTATAAAAGTGTGGTTGTAAGTGAGATTCTTGGCTCAACTAAAAGAGTTTTAGTGTGAGCAACACATCTAGACTTTGTAAAGATTGTTGGCTCATCTAGATGTGTATAAGAGACAGGTCATCTACGATAACAAACGCATATTTGCAACCACCTAGATTTGTTTGATATTATTATAACTGATTTTGTTATAACTGATTTCATCTTGAAAATATCAATATCTCTTAAAGTAATTTTTAAGAAACCTAATTCACCCCCCCCCTCTTAGGTTGCTTTGGGACCAACAGTTGACACATAAAATAGAGCACAATTATGAACTTATCAAGTACACACAAAATAATCAAGGTGTATAAGAGATAGAACTTCTCTTATACACATCTAGATTAATAAGAGACTGCCTTACTGGTTATTTACTTTCTTACAGTGGTATCAGAGCCACCCTTGATTAACTAATGATATAAGTGTATTAGTTGACATAAATATTGAATTGTTCAAACTATATGAATTTTTAATTTTTATTTATGAAAATATTGGAGAATTTAAAAAAAAAAAAATACGTTTTGATCCCCGTGAATTTGATTCGCCATTTCAGCATATCAAGATAATGTCATCTTAGTTGTCATGAATATTCAATTTTTTAAATTATATAAATTTTTATTTCTATTTAAGAAAATTATTGGATGTATGAATTTTTTTAAAAAAAATACGTTTTGATCCCCGTGAATTTGATTCACGGTTTTAGCAAATCAAGATGATGTCATCTTGATGACATCATCTTGATTGCATGTTATTTCACTTAAGCTTTGTGTCGCTAAAAATATTTAATGATTAAATTATTTTTAATGACACTTATTTTATATTTTCAAATTAAATTTTTTTCTAAATTTAGCTTTTGAAACCATCAATTAATTTTTGACAATTGTTATTTTGACTGGTGTAATGTCTACATTTTATCCATATTGATGATGCTATTGAAATTTTTGATTACTAAATAATAATCAGTCAATCAAAACTTGAATTAATTTCTAACGTATTTGAATTAAATTTAATTCTCATCACTTGCTTTATAGAGAGCATTATACCATAGCCAAAATCGAGTTAAACGAAGTTTATCAAAGCGTGAAATTGTGTGCGCGTGCGCACGCGTCATACCAAAATGGCCAGAAACACAATGTTGTGGATGGAGGGGTAAAATTGTGAAAAATCTAGAGAGGAAAAGTATTTAATTTCATGATAACAGAGTAACTAGTAGTATTATTTAATCACTTCATAAATTTGGAATATTTTTCTTCAGTGAAAAAGTTACTATTTCTCTTAGGAACAAAAGCATCCTATGCCATTAAAATTGCCAAGGACGTCCCAAATTTAGAAGGAATTACATCAAACCACCAGGAAAGGAAAGGAAAGGAAAGGAAAGGAGATTACGTGCGAGCCTATATATATATAATAAAGTATGCACATTGGTGATGCAGAGGTTCTAAAGGCTATTTATTTCCTTTTTATTTCTTTCGCACAAAAAAAAACATCAGAAAACTTTGTCAAACTGATAAAAGATATCAACATGCCCTATAAAATTAACTATTCTCTACGTTGTGAAATTGCATATGGTGCATGCATAGCGATCTACTGAACTGACAACTCCCTGTACAATACATGCGGGATTTGAAAATAAGACTTGGAAGTACCTGGAAAGTTAAGAGAGGATAATCTAAAAACGAAATGTTACAAACTTGTTTTCCAAAGGAATAGCCGAAGAGGTACTCATCTCAGAACGACGTTCAACTTGCTTTCGACCTGATCTCTTACTTTCCACTACAACAACATAAACAAGGTCATCAGTAGCCAGGCAACAATGTAAAATGCAGGAGGTGATTCATCTTCCCGACAGGGAGGTATACCTGCAAGTCATTTATTTCCTCATCCGTGAGTGAACGCTCCATAGACCGATATGCAATCCTATAGCAATGACTGGTCATTCCTTTCTTGTTGGTGAAATTATCTATTAGTTTCACCTGGCAAAGCGAGAGAGGTCAAATGGTTAATAATTTCAATCACAAGTCACAGAAAATGCTCCGATTATGTCAGATTGGGGGTGTAAACAGCCTCTGAAATGGCACATATAGCTAATTCCACTAGACATGGGATCCAAAACATTCTCACTCTAATCTTTTTCCGATACATTTTTCTTTTCTTTTTACTGAACTGAAGCTTATTGTCATTCTTTTATTTCATGGAGTAGAAAGCCAACTCCTGAATGATTTATTGAGAAGAGATGTCAGGTTTATGTCCAGCTCTAAATTCCTCGAGTTTGACTAGCTACTTACTTGTGGATAAAAAAAAACCCGATAAAAACAATTTCTTTCTCAAGAACAAGACATATCAGCAAAAAAATAATTTGGAGATAAAACTGATTCTACAGTAAAATTATACTTCGACGATTTTTTTTGTTCAAACTCATAATATTGTAGCATGACCAAAATATTCTGTGTGGCAATGTAAACATTTCTGTCACTTCAAAAAACCTAAGTAGCAGGCAACTGAAAATATTCTCTAAACATGAAAAGAAAAAACTCTCTTCAGATACCCAAGGATCAACTAAATAATCCACAAGGTATAATCAAAAGGGTCTGCTAACTATGCAAGAAATGGTATAACTAGCATTCAGAGGAACACTCAAAAGTGTGAATCAATACCATGCAGTAATCTAAATAGCATTGGTTCTGAGCTATATGGCAAAATACGAATCTGTTACATAGCATAAGTCAACCATACCTCTTCTACGAGATCGCCAGCAATTCCTCGAACAACTTCACAAAGATTATTTTCAGTGAATGAATCACTGATCCAGAAACTCATGTCTTTGTAGCAAGGAGGATACTGCAAAAATAAATGTACAACAACCGCTAAAGAAGAGATGAGATTTTCTTCTGCACCAGTAGTAACTGATTGACGAGGAATCATAACATACATATTTAACAATGCTAAATTTGAAAGTGCACAGAGGTCATACCTTTGAAAATGGCTTGAACTTCACCCCTAGCTGACCTTTGGAGAACTACATCAAAGTAAAGAATGTTAAAAAACTTTCAGATACATTGTGCATAGGGAAAAAGAAACAAGATGAATTGAGGAACTGCCTGAGAAGTGAAACGCTCATCAGTAGACCAGAAAAGTCGAATGTCTGGAATGTCAAACAGCACCATTGCTAATCGCTCCAACCCAAGACCAAAAGCCCAAGCAACATTGTCTTTTCTACCACTTCTCTTCAATATTTCCTGCTCCGTAACACCGCAGCCCAAAACTTCCATCCATTTCTCCTGTAAAAAATTCAACAGATGGTGAATAAATGAAGACCAGTACTGACGGAAGCTAGTTTCCATGCTATTTTAACTGGCTTACTGTTTCACAAATTCCAAAAGGAAAGGTAAAAAGAAAATATGAAATCATCCAAAGCACCCTATCTCAAGTAATATTAAGCCCATCTGTCTCTCCGGCAAAATGAAAATCCTGAAAATCTTGCTTCATGCCCATGAACAACTTCGTAGTCCATAAAATGGTTGAAAATGGAGGATAATATCTTTCGTTCATGAGCATGTTCCATAAATTGCTCACTTCCTGAGATCCTGACAGGTAGTTTCCCAACATAGCAGCATGTAACATAATTAATACATTTTCCTTATCTCTGTCATGAGAAGTAGATAATCATCATCATGAAATTTATTTGCTGATAATTAATTAATTCAACATGTTTGTGCAACTCTGGCAAATCTCATAGCTTCACTGATAATAAAATTGGAGCAGAGATGTTAAAATGTGATTCCATCAGTCTACATAGAACAAAACACCAATTCACTGTGGGAATGACTAAAAGTTTGATCTCAGTTGCCAAGGTAAATGTTGCAAGGGCCTGATAATCAAGAATTATGTCATAGAAGTGAGTCTTAGCTTTAGAAACATAAGCCACTCAATGAAACATTTTTTAATAAAAGCAAAGGGAAAATGAAATAAATGACACCACAAATAAGTGCAGCAGTAATAACGGGCATATGTAAGTTGACAATTGTAAGGTTTGACAGGTCAATATGTTTACCAGACCTTTTAAATTATTTGCTTCACTGAAAAATGATCCTACATCACCTCACACTAGAGTTTATACCCTGATTCCTAGTTACCTCCGACTATATTGAGCAACTTTGTCATTATCTTTCTTTTTCGATAAGGTTAACTATCCCCAAAGATATAAAAAACAAATAGCTGTAATCTGGTTGGCCCATGTAGCCTCTGAAGACTAAAGAGCCAGCCTTTGTTAAAACTGGTAGAACACATTTTGAAAAGTTACATCCCATAGCTGCAGTCTAAAAGATGAGGTACCCGAAAATATATTTCCAGCTCAAAAGAGGGGTTCGTGAAGGGAAAATAGGTGTCAACCCAGCGCATTTCAACAGCACCTATAAAGGTAAGACTTTAGATTCAAGCAGTTCTCATATATACCATTAGAGCCTGTATTAGTCCCAACTCCCAACACAAACAAACACATTTACAACATAAATCCAAACCCATGTCCAAGTCACAATCTCATAAGATCTATCCATTACACATGATCTATAGTACATGTCCCAACTTTGTTTCAAGAATTTCTACTCTCTTATGACTATCTAGTTATGGACAACGATTAATTCTCACGTAACCGAAATTATTATATAGACATTGTATTGAAACTATACTTTCTGTATTAGATTGTTAAATTTTCTACTACTGTTTGCTTCACAGAAGAGATATTCAAGATCATGCTGCCTTGGCTCATAATTTGGTGGTTGCAGAAAAATGCAGTTTCTTTAGAAGCATCTGTCAAAGCTTAAAATGATAAACATGATAAGTGCAAGTACTAACGAGTCATATGGGCCTTTTACTGATTCAGAAGTAACAAACATGGTAAAAAAAGAAAAACTCCAAGTATCCCTTTAGGTGTTAAGGTATTTGAAGCAGTAAACTAGTCCCTTCTTCATTGCATATTTTTTTAAAAAAAAATTTGTTTCTCATATTAGATGAAGAAAAGTTGGACCTTTTCCTTCATTTGTTTTGTTTGCTTGGAGGTTTTTCCTGATTTCAAGTATTTCAGAAGTAGAAAGTTTTTCAAGAGGCTTCGAATTCGTATGTTAGATCAAAATTGTTTTTCGTATTTGTGCAATGAAAGGACAACTAAAAGTATACCAAACAAGTGAAGCGCCAGTCCCTCAAGGCATTTCTTTAGATCTCCAGCAGCATATGAGGTAGCATCTGCTCCAGATCCCTCCCAATCATCAGGACTAAAAACCCGGACCCCTTCCATCTGCATTCCCAGCAAAATTCCTCAGAAGAGAAGCTTTTGACTTGAAAGCACTAATCAGGAGAAAACCATCATATGAATTTGAAATAAGAAACCTGATGAAATACGGGGTAGTGAGTTGAATCAATTGAATCTCTGCGATAAACATCTCCAGTAACAAGGAAATTAGAATGCCCCTTCCTCAATAGCTCAGCTTGATGTGCACTTGTATGGCATCTCAACACAGTTTGAGAATCCACATAGTAGGTATCATTATAACTTCTGCTAACATGGTCAGCAGGAACCAAAACATCATCAAAGTTCTGCAGGAAAATTTGTGAAATCACTATATTAGAAAACCAGTTTTCAGGATGGGAAAGAAATGGAAAGGATAGCTGTAAAAATGAGGCCTTCACATCCATCAGGTAAATAGATTCACATCTAGATGTGTATAAGAGACACATCATGAGATCTTAAAATTTTGATGTCGCCAACAGGCAGTCAATTTGAAGATCTCATGGCTTCTTTGTATGAATTTAAAGCAGTCTTCTTTTCATTTGCCCGCATGTTTCAGTGATGCATAATTTGAATTGAAGGTCGTCCTAAGTTCTTCATATTATCTTAATTTGCAAATATATCGAAAAGCTGATCTGAAAGCTTAATCATATAGCCTTTTATATCCAGAATTGAATCTCCAGAAAAAGAAAATATAAATATTCCACAAAATTGATGGTAAAAGCATCATCGAAATGGCATCTTTTGATGCAATTTAGCTTAATGAGTCATCAGCTTCAAATTTAGACTTCTTGTAATCTGGAAATTGATTTAGAAATTTGAGGGTCCTTGTTAGATTAGGAACCCGAATCACACCAATTAGTCACCACAAGACAGTCCATATGCAACAGCAGAACAAGGACAAATGGAGCCGTAACTCACTAGCTAATCATCTTCTAATATGTAAAATCCACACTGACTCTAATTTCAAAAAGCATCCTTGACCTGATATTGGCATAATGCCCAATTAATACCTACATAAAAAAAAAAAAAAAACTTCACTTTGTCGCATTATACTTGATTCCAACTATGATATCCATAAATGAATCTCATGTTTTATTTCAAAGATTATTCAACTAAAACACTAAAAAAAATCACCTACAATTTTTCTTACTGCCAAATGTCAGCTTTTGAAAAGTTATTCTTCCTACGTCCATGTCTAGTACATAGAAATAAACTAAGCCCAAAACCTACAAATCTAAGCTAATAGGCACCAATATTAAATTAACCTGAGTTCTAGATTGTGTAATTCAGTTTTCCTTTATTATCTGACACAGAATATCCATGAATAAGCTAGGCGAAAATGAACAAAATAGTTCAATACTAATTCCACTTCTGAACTTCATAAACATCCCAAAAGGGAAAGAAAACATGAGATAAACTTTTTATAGAAAGGAGAAGACGCCAAGAATCAGATAAACAACTGAAATGAAACATGCTAACATTAAAACAGAAAAGAAGACTGAAAAAAGTGCAAACTGCTATCTGGAAAGAATATCGTAACAAGTGCAAACCTGTTTGACAGAAACTAGTGGGAACAGATAATCAAACTTGTTTAATTTGTTGGGATAGTTGGTATCAAAATAGTCATAGATTGCATTCTTAAGGATACCAATCGGAAGCTGATCCCTGTTGTGGAGCTGCATTCCGAGCTTAGAAAATATTGTATCTGGAACATTATTTGTTGGATCATCCCTCACGATTTCTGCAGAAACAATCATCGCGGTAGCACCATTGAGCAGGAAACCATTTAGAAAAAAAATCAAAATACAACTAAGGGCTTTTCTTGTGTACAAATGGACCGGAAAAACAGACCGCTAAAAGCATCATTTACAGCTCGAAAAATCAGAAACAGGAACCATACACAAAACTTAATTGATCAAACAAATTAAAGAAAGGGAAAGATCACCACTTTACAGAACAAAACAGCATATTTTACATCAAATGCTGATGTCTTTTCTCAAACCTTAGCGATCCAATGAAATTTTGCCAAAAATCTAATTTTGGAAGTTTCACAAAACTACAAAATGAAACAAATAGCCACAAATACACCAAATAAATATGACACCGTAAATTTTGATTCAGCCAAACCAATTAAGTTCAAGAATTTGCAAAACTGGGAGAACCCAGATGGTTAAATAGTCTAACAATTACAAAACTATATGTTTTCTATCAAAAAGATGCAAACTTTAAGAAGCCCAAATTTTTTTTTTTTTTTTTTTTTAAAATACAAGTTCTTAAAGTGAGAATTGTACCTTGTTTGGTAATTTTGACACCACCAAGTTCAAGAACTGAGGCCACTGGTGGTGTCAAATAAATGGATTTTGTCTGCAGAGAGAGCAGAAGAAGAGGTGGAAAAGGAAGAAGAAAAGAATGATGGGGTGGAAAGAGTAAAGCTTCTGAATCCATTCTTGCGGAAGAAAAGCAGAGAGCGTCTCGTAAAGAGGGTGGTGTATTGAGCAAATGTGATTGCCATAACATTGCATCAAAGTTTGCCCCACGCAGTAGAGTGGCTGTGATGTGGGAAACCAACCATGGGCCAATTTGGGTTGGGTTGGTTCCTTATCTGACTGGATAAGAAAGTGAGCCGGTTTTAGGTTCCGGGCAGTTCAACCCGTAAAATCGGGAAGTTGATGTGGTTTGAGTTTCCAACCGGCTCAGTATTTTTGTTAGGACTGATTTTTCACATGGCTACACCCACAAGATATAGAGTATGTGGACTGCACATTAGGGTTCACAAACTTTGTGTAGAATTTATCCTGATCTTTTAGTAAAAATACATCCCTAAATCCATTAGCTATATGCTATGTTATTTTTCCTCGTAGTATTTCTAGTCGAACAAGATTTTTCTCTATTTAGATGTAGAATGAGAAGTTTTTTGGGAGAGAGAAGTGTCTCTATTTAATCTTAAAAAAAATTCATTTTTTTTTTAAGAATCAAAATAATTCATAATTCAAATTATGTATTATATTACTGTCTAAAATGAAAATAGTAACGTTTACCGTTTGATTAGTGATTTTATATCTCATCAAAATTTCAAAATTTTTATACCGCCTAAATGTGATATACAAATTCAACAGTGATATTTTTGCGAATAAATTAATTTTTTGATATGATGATCTATTCAAAGATAAAACTACATGTATGCTCTAATTATTTTTTAAATTTTAATAATTTAGATATAGTTACATAAGCAATTAAATAGAGAGAATCCAAGTCCTTGGTAATCAATTCGAACATCTAGAATCACAATTTCAAAATTTTAATAATATATTTTTATCTTGGCAATTGTTGTACGAAATATTGACCATGAATATTGCATTGCAAGAACATTTAAATACAATCCTGGAAGTTTCACAAATTAATGGCTTATAATTTACTTAGTTTTTTGGCTCATGCTTTGCGTGATTATGCCCATGTTTTTGATAAAAAAAGAAATTAATTTTAATAAAAAAGAACATAAGAAGATGAATCATAATAGTATATTTGATTTGTAAAATTACTATGCAAATTAATATAGTGTAAAAATGTCAATAGCAAAACTAATGAATATAGTTATTGAAATATACTTATTGTATGCATATTAATCTAACAGTTAATAGAAGTGTTGTAATGTAGGATAATTTTATATGGGATTTATGCTAATATCACTTAGTATTTATAAATTTTTAAAAATAACATTTACCTCCCACCTCTTATCAGTGGGTCCCAGAGTAAGTATTAAAGTGTGTGAAATGACATTTATGCTCTTAGTTCTTTAACCATTTTGCAAAAAGTGTAATTTACAAACCTCTCTTGAGGTTTTTGATAATTTCACTCGGCACTTTTTAGGTTTTTTTAACAATTATTTGTCAACTTATTTACAAAAGTATTTTCACACATAAATTTTTTTCATCTATATATTTAAATAGAAATTTGAATATGTAGAAACACATCACATATTACAATTGAATAAATTATTAATATTTTATTTAGAAAATCACAAACTCCTAAACTAAAAATAAAATAAAATGTATTTTCTCGATAAATTTTTTATGTCAACCAATTTAGGAAAATATTTGTGCACGTTAATGTATATGTTGTATTGATTTGAATAAAAAATTATAATACGTAGTGATGATACGTAAATATACCACCTAATGGCTTGCAGACATGTAGCAAATCAAGATGGTCAAATAATCATGAAAATAATTTGATCATTTCACCTAAACTTAAGGCAATGGTCTATAAACCAGCTATTTGGTTTATGGCACATTAATTATTTAAACTCATCAAGTATTAGTATTAATAGCAAAATGGGAATGTTAGTTCTCATAACTCAACTTTCATTACAAATTCACTTAAGATAAAGCTATTCTTAGCTTTCATTTGCTTTCTAATTTATCTTTTGTTGAGCAATTTCTAATTTGAGCGTCGGAACCTATTCTGGCAGACAAAACCCCACCGATCTTTTATTTTTTATTTTTTTGTCTCAAGTATTTGATCGTGAGTACGGTGTGCTATATTACCTTTGTGTTAGAGTATTATCATTTGTTGGATAACTATGGACTTAGATCTAGTGACTTCGATTTTAGACCTTGGTGTTAATAATTTTTATGCATGTACATTTAACGTAGTTGTGGGAGTTCTTACTAAAAGCCATCTCGAGTCATGACACCTAACACACTGCAACACTCATTGCAACAACCAAGACAATTGTAAATCACCTTCCAACATCAGTCAAATTGATCAATTAAAGTGTTTGATCGACTTGGAGAGCAACTTGGGATCCCGATCCCGAAGTTATGGACAAAGATGGAGAGATCCATTAGCTAAGACAACTAAATGCTATGTTGAAAGATATGCTTATTAGACAACAGATATACTTGAGCATCAATTTATTCAAGTAGAAGAACCCTGGCTCCTGCCTTCTAGGGTAGAGTTGTCACTGGCTCATGCCCTCCAGGGTAGAGTTTTCACTTATTCTTGCCCTTAGGGATAAAGCTCTCACTTGCCCTCACCCAACGGGGTTGATCTCTCTCCGTACACTCTCCGGAGTAAAGCCCTACCCACGGAACCTAGGGATTCTAATCCCCAAACTATGGACAAGGATGAAAAAAGGTTCACAAGCTAAGGTAAAAAAAAATATGTTGAAATATATACTCATTAGATAATAACTGGAGAATCCAACCATTGAAAGAAAAGAACACTTACTCATGTCCTCAAGGGTAGATCTATCTAGTTCTACCCTTTGGGGACATCAAGAAACTTTTAATAGGAGCACTCCAAGTCTATTTTGCTCTCACCCTCCAGGGTTGAGTTACCACTTGCTGCACTTTTTGGGATGTAGCTCTTATTTTCTCTTACCCTTCAGGTCAAAGTACTCAATTGTTTGTGACCTCAAGGGTTGTGCTCAACTAGTATCATTTGGGATCACCTCACTGTCCAAGGAAAAGGTTAAGTCTTTCCAACTGAAGGATTCTATAATCTAAGTTTACTCCAAGAGTAAGGCTCACCTTTCCAAGGATAAAAAATTTCATCTTCTAGGATCATTTCATCCCTCCAAAGGTAAGCACAACTCTTTGCAAGTGAAGGCTTCTATAAGCTAAGCTCAATCTAAGAGTAAGGCTCACCCTTTCAAGGGTAAAAAATTCCATCATTCAAGATCACCTCAACCCTTTGGAGATGAGACTGAATCTTCCCAAGTAAAAGTTTTTACTACTTAAGTCTTACTTGAGAGTGAAGCTCACCTTCTAAGGTTCAGAAATTTCATCCCCCAGGATCATCTCACCCTGCCATGGGTAAGAATAAGTCTTTGCAAGTGAAGGTTTCTAAAAACTAAGTTTCATC
Organism: Cinchona pubescens; assembly: GCA_025175665.1. Taxonomy (NCBI): domain Eukaryota; kingdom Viridiplantae; phylum Streptophyta; class Magnoliopsida; order Gentianales; family Rubiaceae; genus Cinchona; species Cinchona pubescens. The sequence goes on from JANKKI010000163.1 coordinate 2,423,593, forward strand.
CAAGAGTGAGGCTCATTTTTCGAGAAGTTAGAAATTTCATCCTCCAGCATTAGATCACCTCACCCCTCTGGGAATAAGTCTATGTTTTCGAAAGTGAAGGCTTCTACAAGTTAAGTTTCATTCCAATAGTGAGGCTCACCCTTTTGAAGGGTAAAAAAAATCTCATTCTTTGGGATTACCTCACTACTCCGGGAGGATGCCTAAGTCTTCCAAAGTAAAAGTTTCTCAAGTCACATCATCCTCTAGGGGCAAATCTAAGTCTTCTCAAGTGAAGGTTTCTATAAGTTAAGTCTCACCCCAAGAGTAAGGCTTACTTTTTCAAGGGTAAAAAATCTCATCCTCAGAGATCACTTCACCCATTCGGGGGTAAGCCTAAGTCTTCAGGCTTCTACAAGTTAACTCTCACCTTAAGAATGAGGCTCACCTTTTCAAAGGTCAAAAATCTCATCCTTCAGGATCACTTCACCCTTCCAGTGGCAAGTCAAATTCTTCCTAAGTGAAGGTTTCTAAAAGTTAAATCTCACTCCAAGAGTGAGGTTCACCCTTCCGATGGTCAACAAATCTTATTCTCCAGGATCATCTTACTACTTCAGGGGGCAAGCCTAAGTCTTATCTAGTGGAGGCTTCTACAAGCTAACTCTCTTTTTCGAGAGTGAGATTCACATTTTCAAGGCTCAAGAATCTTATCCTCTGATATCACCATACCCCTGCGAGGGTTAACCTAAGTCTTCACAATTGAGGGCTAATCAAATTGAAGTCTCACCCTAAAAGTAAGGCTAACCCATCCTATGATCAAAAATCTCATCCTCCGTGATAAGCTCATTCTTCCATGGGCGAATCTAAGTCTTCTCAAATGAATACTTTTACAAGTTAAGTCTCAACTTAAGAGTGAAACTTACCCTTCTGAGGGTTAAATATCTACATCATCCAGAATCAATTAAGTTACCTCTCCGGGGGAAAATTTAAATCTTCTCAAGCTAACACTCATTCTCAAGAGTGAGACACACCCTTCCGAGGGTCAAAGACTTCATTCTTCGGGTTCAACTCACCTTTTGAGAGGAAATAGATCTCACTAAGTCTTCCAAAGTTATGACTTATCAAATTGAGTCTCACCCCAAGAGTGAGTCTGACCTTTTCGACGCTCAAAAACCTCACCTTCCGAGATCATCTACTTCATTCGGGAAATAAAATCAAATGACACTCGGAATCGGCATAACTCATAACCCTCCTGAGGGTAAACAACAAAGTCTTCCTACGGACAAGGCTTATATCATTCACTTAGGAGACTTGTGCCTAAGGTAAATTTAGCCTCAAGCACCTAGGAGATTTCACCTAGGATATTTGCGCTTGGAAATTACCCCTTCGAGGATGAAAATAATATTTTCCTTGGAGAAGAAGTTTTTTAGTTAAGTATGCTTAGAAGAGCAACTATAACCCCTCCGGGGGTGAAATCAAATTCATGTAGAAGTGTTGTGCCTAGATCAAGTTTGGTCCCAAGATTAAGGCTTTATCTAGGAGATTCTAGGGGCGAAAATATTTACCTAGGTTAAGACTTTGGTGTCAAGGCCTTGGTATTAAGTTACTGTGATATTACCCTTCCTGGGGCAAAAAATATTTTTACCCAAGTATGAAGACAATAGCTAGACAGAGCAATTTAGTCACTTGAAAAATTTTCAAGTATCTAAAGGAACGAAGATATATGGAGGAACACTTGAACCCAAAGAAAGGCACAAAGTAACAAAGGAAATATATAATATCATATATATAAGAAAGGCATAACATAGGTGGAGTTGGTATAATGAAAAGTCCCGATTCAAAGCCAAGTACCATTTGAGTCGGAGCCTCAACTAGAGGCAAAGGTGGCAAAGTAGGCTCAGTGGGAACATTGATTTTCTTTCCACCTGTAGGCAGTGCAAGAGCTACTTGAGATGATCTCATGGTACTCTCAATCCTAGTAGTATACCCTTTGGCATGCTCAAATAAATCCCTTTGCTTAGCTCTCCTTTGCTCCATTGCAAAGTTGCAAATAGTAGCCGACATAGTGTCCACTACAAGATCAAGTGAAAGAGTTAATTCCAAAGCATAAATCAATATTAAATTTATAACTAAATGAAAAAGAAGACATGCAAAGAAATGCTAAAAATGTGTGTACAAGTCAACTTAACGAAAGAGTGAGATCAAGTTCAACAGCACTCAATCCTGCTGACACTAAAGTTCGCTCATGTTCACTAGTGCCTCTTGCTCATACTCACCCAAGGAATCCTCACTAAGATCCTCTTGGTTAGTTTCAATAGTGGCTTCTTCGCTAGCATTATTTTTTTTAGACTCACACTCATAATTAACTTGGACAAAGCAACTACCCTAGGATGCTCTAATGAGCGGTGTTCTTCGACCTGGTGCAAGTATGAATATTTGGGTGGCATTCCCACGATTGGAGTATTAGTTCTATGCAAATTCACCCTTACTTTGGAATGAAGAACCCCCTAGAAAAGGCCTACCCATAAACAAAGTTCGCTGAAGTCCTCTTGGTTTATGTTCTTGGTCTTAAGCACTCATATATATTTTCCTTTCTCAAAGAATTAGCCACTTATACAAATGTGTGAAGCATCAACTGAGTTATCAAAGCCATACTCTTTAGTACAACTAGCTCCATTACCAACATCAACTGAGGATAATTCAAGTGGATCCAATGGTTGTTCTAAATTCATGTTAAGTTTATGACTGGAGCCAAATTCATTTTGAGTGCTAAAGTAGAGTTGGGTACTATAGTGGAGTTGGGTATTATGGTAGAGTTGGGTGTTGTGGTTGAGTTGGGTGCTATGGTAGAGTTGAACGCTATGGTTGATTTGGATGCAATATGGTTCAATTTAAAGCTCAACCTCAAGCTCAAATCTAAGGTTCAACCTCCAGCTCAACCTTAAGCTCGAGACCAAGGTTCAACCTCAAGCTAAACTTAAAATTAACCTGAAACTCAAGCCTAAGCTCAAGCTCAACTTTTCCTCTGAGAAGTAAATTTTGATTTGAGAGTGGTGGACAAATCGTAATACATAAATATACCACCTAATGACTCGCAGACATGTGACAAATTGGTCAAGAGGCTTTGTTGGTCAAATATTCATGAGGGCAATTTGGTTTTTTCACCTAAGCTCAAGGCTAATAGTCTATCTAAGACATTTAAGACCTCTATGGATCAATTATTTAGTTTATGGTCTATTAATTATTCAAACCCATCAAGTACCAGTATAAATAGCAAAATTGGAAGGTTAGTTTTCATAACTCAACTTTCATTACAAATCCACTTGCTATTCTTAGCTTTTATTTGGTCTCTAATTCACCTCCTGTCGAGCAATTTTTGACTTGAGTGTCGAAACATATTCCGAGGGACAAAGTCCCGCTGCTCTTATTTTTCATCTCAAGTGTTCGATCGTGAGTATGACGTGCTACATTACCTTTGCATTGGAGTATTGTCATTTGTTAGACAACTTTGGACTTAGATCTAGTGACTTTGATTTTAGACCTTGGTGCTATAATTTTTACGCATCAACATGTAGAAACATACCACATAATATAATAAATAAAATTGATAAGTATTTTGTTTGGAAAATCACAACAAATTCAAAATAAAAAAGTATGAAATGTATTTCTCAATAAATTGTTTTACAAATTTATTTACGAAAATATATGCACATTTGTGGTGCTTGTGTGTGTTGATCTAAACAACATCTCTAGAAAACATAAAATGCTACTATATAATAATAATAATAATAATAATAATAATAATAATAATAATATGATTCATATTTTGTTCGAAAAATCACATACTTATAAATTAAAAGAAAAAATAAAACGAATTTTTTGATAATTTTTTGTCAATTATATACCAATATTTATGTGCAAATTAATTTGCATGTATGTGTTGATTTAAACATTAGAACATGTATATATACAATACATATTATAATAAAAAAATGTTATTAATATTTTATTTTGGAAATAACTAGCTCGTAAACCGGAAAAAAGTAAAATACATTTTTTCTTCATTAATTAGTGAAGGACATGAAAAATTGAAACCCAATGCTATTTTCTAATAATTATATTTATATCTCACAATCTTCTTGTTCTTTCTTTTTTTCAAACTGCTTCAATCAATTAAAGTTTGTAGGGGTAAAGTTGGCAGCAAATTAGTTTAACTCTCCTTACATTTATTTTTATTTATTGAACTGACAATGTTACAAAAAAGTAGAATTAGAGAAGGTATGTGATATTTTTCAAAGTTTGAAAACACTAAGTGATATTAGCTTAAATTTTAAGGTATGCTTATAAAATTTTCCCAATAATGTATTTCGCAAGTGTTTTGGTGGTCATAGGTACATTGACTTGTCCAATTTACCACAACAATTTCACATTCTGATTCTATAGTTCTTTGTCAATTACTCGAGATACCTGAGATACAGAAGTAGCAAAAGTAAAGATAAAGCGAAGTAATGCATTTTGCTACAATGTACTTTCTATATTACTAAGCACAAATATCATACGCTGAAAATATGTAACACAATAGAAAACAATAGTTTAAAGTAAAACCTTGTGTATATGTTATCAACTCAAAAGAATTATTTACAAACACATTCTGTATAGATTCATAAACTATCAAGTGCAACTGAGCATGTCATTGCCACAGAAATATACTAGTACTATAATATTGAGGATGTGAAAACTTGAAAGTATGGCAATTGCTACACAGTTCCATTAAACATATTCAAAGGCCTCAAATCAAATTTGTCAACCACCACAAATTGGAGGGGCAATGAAAGTTGTCAGCTAGAGCATCTGCCTGTTCTTGGAGCAATAGTAGCAGTAATTGTGAAGATTGTGCTTGCCCCAGTTCTTCTTAGCCGTCAGCTCCATGCTTTCTTGAGGATGTCACCAAGTTCAGGAAACACTCGAGAACAAAAAACCACCTTTCAGGATACAATTTGCTTAATATGATAACAAATCGAGGTAAGGTTCAGGTACCCAAGGTACAAAGAACATACTTAAGCTTAACCACTGAGAAATCCAACAAAGAACCATAAAATTTTAACAAAAAAAGAATCATAAAATTTAACCCCCAACAGTGAAATTGTGCGCAATTTTATCGGGTAATAAATCTAGCAAAAGTGAAGTGTATTCTGGAAACTTTGGTGTTTCTTCATTTATTATTTATACGACTTACTTCCAGGCCAGTGCCAGAATTGAAAAAGATATTAAATTCTACAAATGAGTTAAAACTTGTATTGTGATAAGTTGGTTATGTTGAGTTTTCGACATTTATATATATATATATATAGATATATATATATATATATATATATATATATTAATTGTATAATATGTACTATCATATTTAATTGGCCTAATATAAAGTAATTTTATATAGTTTAAGATAAATGAGTCTAAACTATTTAATTAGTATGAGTTTTTATGTGTAGATATCATAAAATCTTATTTCATACTTTTTATTTTATGATGGGCAAAACTTGGAGAATATGAAAAGTATCTCTATACATAGGTTATGGTCCCCAAATTCTACGTATGTTACTTTTCTTGACATCCTATCATAAAAAAAAGTGAGAACCATATTCTCTAAAATACATACATACTAGTAATTTTGAAGATCAATAACCACAACATTCAAGAATCAAATCCGTAAGTTCAAGAATCACATCCGGGTATTCAAGAATCACATCCGGATATTCAAGAATTACATAAATTCTTATGGATTCAGGTACGCTTCTGCATCTAATTTTTAATTTATATTCTTGATGATTAAACATGAAGGATCCGTGTTATGATAACATTAGTTGTCATGATATTAAATTTAATTTGGTATATCAACAAGTGGTATCAGAGCATCTTCATGTTGAATCATTGATAAATCAGTTTTTTTTTTATATTTGATTTATGATGTGATTTCATACGGATTTAGTTCTTGAATTCAACAAATTTTTATGTGATTTAATTTGTTGTATTTAACACAATTGTGGTTATATTATGGATTAAATTTTTGAATCTAATAATTTTTATATTTATCCAGATTTAATTGTTGGATTCAAAATTTTGATTTTATTATTATTTTTTTCTTTTTTGGATTCTATTTGGCTTTTGAATTAAAAAAAAAAAAAAAAAGAAAGAAAGAAAGAAGAAGGAGTTACGGTGCAGTCATAAATTTTCAGTTCATGACCTGAAGGAATTAAGGAATATAGATTCCTCGTTGGAATCAATTTGGTTTTAATTTTTTTAAATCTCTGACAAAATAATAAAATTCAAATTTTGGTAAATTAATTAAGGATGTCTAATGTTAAAAAATATATTGATTGACACAGCATGCTATCAAAATAGTCCCTCTTGTGTATGTCAATTTATTTTGGAATATTAAGATGATTATATATTTGTAATTCATGCGAATATTTATCGGCCCAAAGGAAGATTAATATTTGGCCGAATTACATATACAGTTATGGTAATAAATATGTGACAATTATTCGGTATTCCATGTGAATAATAAGTCGGTCTAAAGATAAACTTACTATTTGACAGGATTTATTGTCAATATTTGATTGCTACACCAAGAATACCACTTATAAGTTAATATTTCTGTCTAAAAACTAAATATTAATGTTGGAGAGTTAGGTATCTTGTGATGGGCCTTACTATTATTTGAATTTATAATTTATGTTATTTGGAACTTATGTGAATATGTTGTTTTGTTCTATTTTCAGTTAATACATTTGTTTCTATAATATCTGCCAACATCAATTCCATCACTATGTTGAATGAAACTAACTTTAAGGAATGGAAAGAGAACGTAATGATCATTCTTGATTGCATGGATTTAGACCTTACGTTAAGGATTGAACAACTCACTTCTCTTACAGAAAATAGTTCCACAGAGAAAAAAATGGACTATAGAAGTAGGATAGTTCAAATCACATGAGTCTTATGATCATGAAACATACAATTCCAGAAACCTTTAGGAGCGATGTGTCCGAAAAGGCAATTGCCAAGGAGTTCCTTATGAAAAATAAAAAGCGTTTTGTAAAAAATGATAAGGCAGAAACAAGTACGATTCTATCGAATTTGATTTCAGTGAGGTATAAATAAAAAGAAAATGTAAGGGAGTACATCCTAAACTTTTATGTCTCATCTTGTTTCGAAACTTAAAACATTGAAGTTAGAGCTGTCTGAGAACTTGCTAGTGCATTTGGTTTTGATCTCTCTTCCTGTACAATTCAGTCAATTCAAGGTCAGTTATAACTGTCAAAAGGATAAATGGTCTCTAAATGAGCTTATTTCTCATTGTGTGCAAGAAGAGGAAAGGTTGAAGTAAGAAATGATTGAAAGTGTTCACACGGTAAGTACTTTTAAGGACAAAAACAAGAAAAGGAAAAAGGATAAAGAAGTTGTGGATGGTCCACTTCAAAAGAAACAGCAAAAGAAACAAATTGAGGAATTTGATTGTCACTTTTGTAAAAATCTTGGACACATGAAGAAGGACTGTACCAAATATCATGCTTGACATACAAAGAAAGGTACGCTTCTCTCGTTGGTTTGTTCTGAGGTTAATTTAGTTTCAATACCTAGCACACTTAGTGAATAGATTCCGGTGCTACTACTCACATAAATATGTTTATGCAGGGTTGTGTCTGAATTATCGAAAGTTGAATGATGCTGAAATATTCATCTATATAGGAGACGAAAAACTAGTCAAAGTTGAAGCAATAGAAATTTTTAGATTATTATTAAAAACTGGTTATTATTTGAATTTGAAAGAGACATATGTTGCACCGTCTTTAGATAAAATTTGGTTTTTATTTCTGTTTTGGACAAATCCAATTATTTTTGTTCATATACAAATAGTCAGTTTAGTCTTTTTCCAAATTCAAATATTGTTGGTACTGATTTTTTGTCTTCTCATGATAACCTTTATTTATTCGAAACTATTGTTTCATACAATAGAACCTTGCATATAATTTCACGTGGTACTAAATGCAAATTAATCAATGAGAATTCTGCTTCACTCTAGCACAAGCGTTTAGGACATATATCTAAACAAAGAATTGAAAGACTTGTGTCAGATGAAATTTTTAATCCCTTTGATTTGTCAGATTTTCAAGTCTGCGTTGAGTATATTAAGGGGAAACAAACATTGCTGAACTGAACATAAAGAGATTAGGTGCCAATAGATTTTCGAACGTCTTAGAAGTAATACAAACGGACATTTATGGGCCATTCCCTACAGCTTCTTGTAATGGTCAACAATATTTTATTACAGTCATAAACTATTTTTCTTGTTATGGTTTCTTTTATCTAATTCATGAGAAGTCTCAGTCACTGGACATATCAAGGCTTTTAAAGTTGAAGTTAATAACCAACTTGGCAAAAGAATTAAAGCTGTCAGATCTAATCGTAATGGTGAATACTATGGTAGACATGACAGATCAAGTGAATAACGTCCAGGGCCTTTTGTTAAATTCCTAGAGGAGTGTGAAATTGTCCCACAGTACACCATGCCAAGATCTCCTGGCATGAATGGTGTTGCTAAGAGACGAAACAGAGCTTTAAAGGATATGGTGAAAAGTATGATTTGTCATACAACTTTATCGGATTCACTCTGGGGGGAGGCATTAAAGACTGCATCTTATATCCTTAATAGAATTCCAACTATAAGGTAACGACCAAAACTCCCTATGAATTATGGACTAGCAAAAAGCCTAGTATAAAGCATTTATATATTTGGGATTGTCCAGCTGAGATAAGGGCTTATAGGCCAAATGAAAAGAAATTAGACTCGAAAACGGTCAGCACCTATGTTGTTGGTTACTCTGAACGGTCTCGGGGATACAAATTTTATGATCCCACATCCAGATCCTTCTTTGAGACAGGAATGCCTAGCTCTTTGAGAATATTGAGTTTGGGGGAGAGAGATAAAGTTAGAGATTTTGTCCTTTAAGAGAAATTTGTTTCTCTTCCTACAATTGTTATTAACAATGATCACCCTTCTATTCCGACATTGTTCAAGAAGCAATACCAGTATCACAAGAAAATGTTAAAAATCTTTCCCGTCAAGCACAACATTAACAAACTCAATGACCTCAATAACAAATGCTATTAAGGAGCTCCACTAGAGAAAGGAGAAGTGTGATTTCGGATGATTACATCGTATTTATCCAAGATCATGAGGATGACATTGGATTGGTGGAAGATGATCCAATCAACTTTCATCAAGTCATGTATAGTGCTAATTCTCAAAAGTGGATTGATGCTATGAATGAGAAAATTAAATTCATGAAAGACAATAATGTTTGGGAACTCGTCACACTACCTGAAGGTGCGAAACCATTGATTGCAAATGGATATTTAAAACCAAAAGGGATTCGAAAGGTAATGTGGAGAGATATAAGGCACGTCTTATCACAAAGAATTTTACTCAAAATGAAGGTATTGATTATAAGGAGACTTTTTCTCCAATATCATCGAAAGACTCTTTCAGGGTAATAATGACTTTAGTGGTACAATTTGACCTTGAGTTACATTAGATGGATACAAAGACTGTGTTTTTCAATGGTGACATTGATGAGACCATTTACATGGTGCAACCTAAAAACTTTATGTCCAAAGATGCATAAAATATGGTTTGTAAATTAAAGAAATGTATCTATGGGCTCACACTAGTCCTTCTCGTTAGTAGTATCACCAATTTCATCAAATTATCATCTCGTTTAGTTTTGATATGAATTTGGTTGATGATTGTATATACCACAAATTTAGTGAGAGTAAGTACATTTTTCTAGTTTTATATGTGATGACATACTACTTGTCAGTAACGATATAGGTTTATTGCACGAAATCAAGAGATTTTTATCATAGAAATTTGAGATGAAAGATCTTGGGGACACCTCTTTTGTATTAGGGATTTAGATACATCAAGATCGCTCTTGAAATATTCTTGAATTATCACAAAAGAGCTATATCGAGAAGGTTCTTAAAAAATTTGGCATGCAAGATAGCAAATCAGGAGATACCCCTATTGCTAAGGGAGACAAATTCTGTCTCGCTCAATGCCCTAAAAATGATTTTGAAAGTAAAGAAATGCAGAAGATTCCCTATGTTTCAGCAGTAGGAAGTCTGATGTATACTCAAATTTGTATGGATCTAGATATTGCGTATATTGTTGGGATACTGTGTATAACTGTCTTTAAGTAGATATTTAAGCAATCCGGGAATGGTTCATTGGATAGCAGCCAAAAGGGTCATGTGGTATCTTCAGAAAATAAAACATTATATGCTCACATATAAGAGATCGGATAAATTAGAGATCATTGGGTATTCTGATTCTCATTTTGTTGGATGCCAAGACAGTTATATATCCATTTCGGGCTATATTTATTTGCTTGTTGGTGGAGCTATCTCTTGGAAAAGTGTTAAACAAACACTTATAGCTCTTCCACTATGGCAGTTGAATTTATAGCATGTTATGAGACATCCAATCATGGAATATAGTTGCAAAATTTTGTTACAGAGCTGTGAATTATGAATGGTATTGAAAGACCGCTAAAATTATTTTGTGATAATAAATCTGCAGTTTTATATTCCAACAATAATAGGAGATCAACAAAATCTAAACACATAGACATCAAGTTTCTAGTTGTTAAAGAAAGAGTTTAGAGTAGTTAGGTGTATATAGAGTATAGTGGCACGGAATTAACTCCATGATTGCGGATCCGCTTACTAAAGAATTATCACCCAAAATCTTTCGTTAGCACACTGCTCATATGGGTGTTATGTCTTTTGAGAATATTTAGAATTAGTAGGAGTTTGTATTCAATTTATATACTTTTTATTTTTAAGACACATCTTATATTTACAAATATTTTCTGCAAAAATAAAGAATTCGGTTCTAGAAATAAAGTGTTCAGTTTATGTTTCACTCTAATTTCATTTTCAGTTTGATCTCTATAAAGAAGAAAGTTGGACCAATTGGAAATAGGCATGTTTAAAATCACATTACATGTAATTTCTATGCTACACATCTATACTTGATCTATGTCATTTGGTTGTGTTGATGTACGTACCCAAGAATAGGTTTAGTTACAATTAGCGTAATGAAAATTGTCTTGATTCTATATTGATATGACTAATGGACGAGATTGTTCGGAGATGACTATGATCATGATGGCTAAAGGTTTTGAACTCATAAAGTTTAACATATACAATAATATATATATAGTCTATGTGAGAGAATGTTGGATTTTGGACATTTACATATATATTAATTGTGTAATATGTACTATTATATTTAATTGGCCCAATATAAAGTGATCTTACATATCTAAGATAACTGGGTCTAAATCATTTAATTAGTATGAGTTTTTATATGTAGATACCATAAAATCTTATTTCTTTTATTTATGATGAGCAAAATTTGGGGAATAAGGAAAGTATCTCTATATATAGGTATGGTCCCTATATTTTACGTATGTTACTTTTCTTGACATCCCATTATCAAAAAAAGTGAGAACCCTATTCTCTAAAATACATACATAATAATTTGGAAAATCAATAACCACAATATTCATGAATCAAATACGTAGGCTCAAGAATCACATTCAGGTATTTAAGAATCACATAAATTCTTATGGATTCAGATACGCTTCCGTATCTAATTTTTAATTTATATTCTTGATGATTAAACATGAAGGATCCGGGTTATTTTGATAACGTTAATTGTCATGATATAAAGAAAATTTTAGAATCTCAACAGGTTACTCACATCTTCAACTAATAATTAGGTATTTAAAAATCAATAATATATGATTGCTCATATAACTTTTCTGCCAGTATCACTTAGGCTATATTTGATTAACAGAAGTTCAATAAAACCTAATGGCCAAATTTCAGTACACAGCTATCTTTGGGCAAAATTGGAGTCCTTACTTTTTATGATTTTTCTCTCAATTTTGAAAAAAAAAGGAGAAACTTTCTCTCAATTTTGATAGTGGGAAGTTTTATTTTATCACTATTTGGACTATCTATTCATGTGATCATGGTTACAACGTCGCTGAAGAGTACAATAGTCATAATGGGAAAAAATTGTTTAAGACCGATATAAATAAACAACAGGCCAAGAGGAAAAAAATGAGACAAACCCAACATAAATCCTTTTAACCACAATAGGTTGGACTTATTCATCAGAATATAACATGATTTCCACCTGCATAATCAACAATGCAGAAACTCAAGTAAAAAATGAATATTGTTAATCTTTTACTACATGAATTCTTTAGCTTCACCTTATTTTAATTGTGAAATCCTGAATTTTTGAATTATTTATTTATTTTATTATTTTAAATATAAAATAATTATAAGAGTCATAGTCAAGAAAATATATTACAATTGGTAATTTAACTTGATTACTATTGATTAATAGTATATATCCTATAGGGAGTAGTATACATCCTATAGATAATTAGATTTAACACTTTATATAAATATACATAATAGGTATCTGATATATTTTCCTCAAGTTACACAAATTTTGAGGAGTGAGCAAATCGTCTGCACACATAAAAGATTAGCCTTAGTTTTTTTTTTTTATTAAGCTTTAATTTATTTAAATTCGTTTTAATTATTTATTAGATTATTTCTCGTGTTGAGTTTTGGTTGATTAGTTTAGATATTATGAATTTGGGAGGATTAGTATTTTGAATTGGTAATTAGTTTCATGGGATTAATTAATTATTGGGTTAGGAAATTTGGGAATGATTTTCATACTGTAAAATTTTTTTTTTTTTAAAAAAATGATGGTGGCTGGAGAAGTTTGGACGGGGAATTACAGAGAGATCGGAGGAGAACGAGAAAGAAATTTAGGATGTTTGCATATATTACAAGATTAACCCCTTAGTTTTAGGATATGTAGAGTAAGGCCTAAAATGTTTTAAATCAGAGTCGAATTAAGTCTTTTTCAGGTTCTGGAAATTATAGATTACCCCTAATGATTTTATAAAGACATTAGTAGTCCTTGATGGTTGCTGGAAATTACAGCATGAACCTTATAGTTTAGAGATATTTTACTAAGACGTATAAAAGTTTTGATAATTGACAAATTTGCCCCTATAACTTTAATAAAGTTAAAAAATGACTTTCAAAAGTTTTGTAAGGTACCCAAAGGTTTCCAAATGACTTTTTAAAGTTACTAAAATACCCTCATATGTTTTACAAGTTATCTAAGAGATTCCCAAATAATTTTCAAAAGTGACTAAAATACCCTAAGTGAATTTCTAAATGTATAGAATAGTTCTAATACCTTCTAAATTGATAGTAAAGACTAAAAGGCTTTTCAAAGATTATAGTAAGGCCTTATGAGTTTTTGAAAGTTGTAATAAAGCCTATAAGTTTTGAAAATTCATAACAAAGATATTTTTGACTCAATTTAAACTTAAGTGATTAGATTATTTCGGCTAAACTAACATATGATAAATATTATTTTTGAACTATCTTGAACTCAATTATTTCTAAAAGTTATCGATTAATACAAGGATTATTTTGAAATAAAGATTAGGAAAATATTCGTCTGGACGATGAATAATCGAAGTTATTAGACTTTAAATAAGAGGGAACAATATTTAGAGAAATTGCTATACGATTTAACAAGAAAATATTTATTTTGAATTATTAGTACTAGAGTATTGTGATTTTTTTAAGGATTATCTACAAGGAACAAAAGGCGAATAAAGACACTTAATGAGCGATTATTCGACCGTTTGAGGTAGGTGGTGCTTACTTCTGTACTTTCAAAATTATATTTCTAAATTATGTATTTTAGAAATTATTTTATGATTGTGCATAATTTTCAAAAGTCGTTTGTGAAAATGTGTTTTGCTTAAGAATTATTTTTGTTATGAAATTCTAGATCATGTATGGTTATGTGACTGTTTGGTTTTAAAAGTATATAGAAATGCATTATACGTATAGTTTGGATTATGCATGACATGCATGTGCTGTATGGGTATAACAAGATATTATGGCTCTAAACGAACATGTAATAGTCGGTAGGAGTTATAATCCTAAATTAGAGTCAAGAAATACTTGATACCAGAGTCATGAGAGACTTGGCAACACAGAGTCAAGAAAGACTTGACACTAGAGTCAAGAAAGAGTTGGCAACGCAAGAAGAAGGTCAAGAGGAACTGCAGAACTTCTTGACAGCCTTTTCTAGTGAGGTTAATCACCAGGCTGAGTACTCAGAAGCCGATGACTACTGCCCGTTAGTTTTGAGCCATTTAAATGGATGCATGCTTTATGATATGAAAGTATGTATGTTACTTGAAAGTACAAGTCATGAAAAAAATGTTACATGACATATGAAGAATGCCACGAATATGTGACTTTATTTCGTTATATATTTTACAAGAATGATGTTTCATATTTTACAAGAATGATTTGGATAAAAGCATAAGCATGTGATAGTATGATATGTATGCATGAGCTGTATATATATGTAACAACATGATCTAGTAGGAGTAGATACTATCTACTGGGCGACTTGTCGCTCATTTTATGTTTCTTATATTTTTGTACAGAAGACGAATACGAGTATGTATTAGTTAAAAATAAGGACTAAGCGTTCGAGAATAAGGAAGGAACTTAAGGTGGTCACTACCTTAGGGATTTGTTTATAGGTTTATTCTAATAAGTTAAGTCTGCGTGCTTCTAATGATTATCTATTATTAACGGTTTGTAAATTTGTTTATGATTTGATGTATACTGTAAAAAGCTGCACTATTTCAAGTCAATATATTTTTAGAGAATTGCTTTCGCTATTATAGTTAGATGTTTAAAGTAAATAGTACATGCTATGATGCCTTGTATTCTTGAGATTTCCTCTTAAAGATACGGCGAATGATACGTGCCTGGCAAGTGCGAGTCAAGGACGTGACATTAATCATTTACTTGGTATTCTTTAGCTTCACCTTATTTTAATCGTTTACTTGGTAGAGCTGTGTTAACTTTACTAAGGTTTGAAACCAGAACTCCAAACGTACATACTTAACATTACAACCAAGATTGCACTCTTCTTGGCCACAACGTTCATTCAGTTGATATCAACCAAGGTTTGTAAAATCAGATTCTACGTATAATCTTTTGAAAGTTGTAGGATCGGATCCTAAGTAAGATTACAAGATCGTAAAATCCTACTAAAAACATAAAAATATAAACTTTTATTTATTCTAAAAATTAATATTCAATAAAAACTGATACAGACAAATATAGAAAATTTTAATATTCATCACAAAATAAGTTTCTTTAACTTAAAATTATAAAATTTGATATTAGATACTCATAATATAAAAAGTTTGCGTCATCATAACTTTATTACTGTTTTTTGATTAAAATTTTTTTTTAAAAAAAAGAATGGTTTAAACACATGAAATATAGCATTTGAATAAAAATTATCAAAACATTAATTTAACTTTTTAAATGTAGACATAAATTATAAGATTTTAATAGTACAATTACCATTTACATATAATAACGATTTTACCTCTAGGATTGGAATTAAATTTGCAAGTTTAGATTGTAAAATCGTAGGATTGAGATTTTGAGTATTTTGACAACTATGGTATCAACTCGAATTCCATACCAGTAAATACAAATCACATAAATTTGCATCCGTCAATAGTATATATAAAGTCCGAAATTCTTTGACCTGTGTGGGTGAGCAACAGATGGCCAAGAAGCTCCTGATTCTCGCCACCATTGCTGCTACCACCATCAGGCGAACCTTGCCCCCGTTGGAACCCTTTTATCAAGATGAAGCTGGCAAAACATGCAATGGTGAATTCACAGAAATTCAGGTGAAAAAGTTGTGTTATAAAGGAATTATCAATTATTAATTGATTCAGAATTTCAAACAAAAGATATTATCAGTGCAGTCTATTTCCTATGAAGATTTAGAGCCTTTATTATCCACTCAAAGGAGGGGAAGATTTGAAATTGTAAGACCAAATAGAAATCTAAATTGAGGCAAAAACTTCTGAATTTACCAGATTCAATCATATAGAGATTTCTTGAGCATTAGTCAATAAATGATCATTTGACTTTAGTGATAAGGGGGATTTTATTTATGTCCTAGACTAATAAACAGAATGATCAAGAAGGCCTGTCAAACAACATTAGCAATCTATTCATGAAATATATATGTATAATACATGTCTTCGTGTATTAATAAGTATCTTAGATGGGTTGGGATCCCTTCTATTCATCTCTCCCTAATTTTTTTAATCGATTATTTATATTTTAACAACTAAAATTTTTAAAAATAATCATATTATATCAATAATTTTACTTTAATGAGTAAATCAACATACTTTAAAATTAAATATATTCAAAATATTTTATAATTCAATTTGCTCGAAAAATTTGGATGGTGTGTAATAAGTCAAAATCAAGACAAAAATTTAAACATTTAATCAAACAAAAAAAATTAATCTATTTATTTTCAAATTTTATATACAACAAATATATATAATAAATTATATTATGAACGGTTGTGATTTTCAAAAAATAATTTAAAATTATATTCTTCTAAAGTATATTAGAGAGTTGTTCTCTAATTAATTAATATAAAGGAGTCTAGTCCATCTTAGATCGCAAGGAATTGAATAACAAAGTAACAGAAGAATTTTGTAACAAATATATTTCTAATATATAACATCTATTTCAAGAAGATTTAACTGCAGGAAATTGTAATAGCAAATGGAATGTTGTACATCATGAATCAGAGATGTTTTCCAAATCATGAATTCATCTTCTCTTTTGCTAGTTATTCTTAGAATTTGCACCCCGAAAACCAAATATTTAACAGAAAAAATAGTCAAATAGAAACGTAATCACCAAGTCCAGTGCCACAAGCAATGAATTTGATTACCTAACCTTGCAAGGTGAAAACAAAGTTGGCCTTGTAAACCAAGTATTCTTATCCACTTCATTAGCTAACTCGTTAAATTTATCCTCAATAGTTAACAACACCAATAGTAAACAAAATCATCCCCCAAAAAAGGTTACAAATTTATGTTCAGTTATAGGCCCAAAATTTTTTTAAAAAAAAAAAGAAAAAGAAAAGCAACCCTCCAATTTAAAAGTATGCCTTCACTTTTTCTTTTTTTTTCCTTTCCCCAAAGTTCTTACCATGATATGAACCATTTCAAAAACTTTAAAATTCTAAAAAAAATCATATAATGACTCTAAAAACCACAATCTTTTGCCAAAAATTAAAACAATAATCTCTCTTCCCAATTTCCTAAATTAAGCCACAATAAAACAGATCAAATGCCCCAAAAAGCCTATTTATTTATTTATTTATTTTTAAGAAAAGAAAACTGGAATACCTTCATGGAATATATTTCAGTTTTTTAAAAACTGAAATATCTTCTAGTCAAACTCCATTTAAGCCCATTTTCTTTCTCAGTCCCTAAAAAACTCAAGAAAAAAAGAAGAGATTTTTAGCTTCACAAATTTTTGCAAATGTTAAAAAAATTACCATGGTACAAAATTTTCAAGACTTAACTTTGTTTTTGATTCTCTGTAGTTATGTGTGTTTTGCCCATGATTTTTGCAATTTCAATTGAAATTGCCATACCTGAAGCTTTGGAATATAGTTATCGGAAACTCTCCCCACCCCTATAAACTGTATATTGATTTATGTATATCGAAACACGATTTATTTGTGTTTCAAAATGTGGCGATTCACGATTCAAAACGTTAAAGGTGGCAAATTTTTATTTATTGAGAAAATGAGAAATCCACTATATTCTCTAACTTTATCTAATTAAAAGTATTGGATTGGGGAAAATAGTTCTTGAAAGTTGAACATTTTTTTTTCTCTAGTCACTAAAAATTCAACATTTATTAGAAATTTAATACTATATACTATCAACTACTTTCTTATCCCTGTAATGTAATATTTTTTTAAAGAAGAGGTGTATAGTGACGTATCGACTAAGCCTACCCTTAAGTATCCGATGCTATAAAAAATAGCGAATTGCGTTCCCATACCCGTACCGCGTTTCTTAGTATACTGTGTTTCTGGTAACTATGCTTTGGAATCTATTTGGATAGGAATTCAAGGTCTAACTTGCAAATTTGGGTCAACATGCAAGAAGTTCGAACAAAACTACGGAGAAAAGATGTGAGATCGACTGCTGCGGGTGTGAAGTGTGATTGTGTGCAAGTGTATGTGACTATGTCGTGTGTATTTGCGTGATCGATTGGAGAGAAAGAGAAGAACGAAAATCTGTGAGAGAGACTGTTAAGGAGGAAAGTTCTTATCAGCATAGAAGAGGGGAAATTGCTTCATTAAAATTGCTTTCGAGCAATGTTTATAGAGATGAAGAGATTTTCTAGAGTCAAAAGGCGAAAAACAAATGGCTGCAAGAGGGTGATAGGAACACGAATCCATGTCAGTATGGCAGCAATAAGAAAGAAATACTATATTTAGAACATAATTATAAAAAATGTGGTACGTTAGGAAATGTAATACGGATACGAAGACGCGATTCACTATTTCTTTAAACTATTGGATACGTAAGGATATACTTAGTTGATCCATAGCGATACGTCACTTTTTAAAAAAAGTTGTTGTATTATAGAGATAAGAAGATAGTTGGTAGTATATAGTATTAAATTTCTAATAAATGTTAAATTTTTAGCGATTAGAGAAAAAAAAAATTACTTTTTAAAAACTATTATCATCAATCTATTATTAAATAATTTTAATTAGATAAATTTGGAGAATATTTTGTCAATTTCTTAATAAATAAGGGTCGATGGATTTGCTACCTTTAATGTTCTAAATATGAATCGCCATATTTCGACCGCAAGGGTGCTGAATTTGACATACTAAAAGCATTTTCAGATTTTAAGCATCTTGTTCAGGTAATGCAATAATACTTTAGTGCAACGAGAGAAGGCAATAGTAGTTCTTTGGTGGTATTCGAAGGTTGAGAAGGGTGCAACAAGAGCAAGAAATGATAGAAATGGCACATACTAATACTCATCAAGGGAATGTGAATATGGAGAACGAAGAAGAAGAGGTAGGTGGAAATAATGGAATGGGTGGCTATAGGAACGGAAATGACACGAATGGGAATGGAAGGCCATTGAGGGAGTATGCTTTACCTAATTTTGATGGGGCGAACTCAAGCATTGCACGGATGCCCGTGCAAGCTAACAATTTCGAAATCAAGCCCGCCCTAATCCAAATGTTAAATAAATCGTGTTTCAATACGAATCGGTAAACTGTTTATAGGTGTGGGGAGAGTTTTCCGGTAATATTCCTTATGATTCAGAATCCTCAGAAAAGAAATGATGAATGGTGCGATGGGAAGGATGAAATTGCTGGGGAGATTGAAACTTTCTACCATGAGTTGTTTACTGCTTCTGTTGAGTCTAACCATGGGGATATCAGCTTAAATGGGATTCATAAGTCAATCACTGGTTAGATGAATTCAAAAGTTGTAAGAACAGTGGAGGAAATTGAGATCAAGGAGGTTCTGTTTTCAACGCATCCAAACAAGGCACCAAGCTCCGATGGTATGTCTCTTAGTTGTTTCAAAAAATTCAATCATATTATCAATTTGGATGTAGTTGATGCTGTTAATATTTTTTTGGTGTCTAGTATATGCTTGGAGGCATTATGATACTCTCATTACTTTAATCCCCAAAATTGATAATCCTTCTTCTATCAACAGTTTAACCTATAAATCTCCCTAATGTCTTATCCATACTATATATAAAATATGAGGAGTTTGGTGTGATGTAATTATATGTATTGCCAAATGTAGTTTATCTTTATTTACATAATTAATTTCAATTGATACCCTTATGTGTAGCCACTCACTTCTAATTCCCTTATTTCCACATTCTATTTTTTTTTTATTTTTATTTTTTTGAAATTGCACACTCATATGGTTTGCCTTTTTCACTGGTGTAAAATTATTGCTAAAGTCCTTGTCAATAGGTTAAAAAAGTTCTTAGTGTCTGCATTAGCCACAATCTCTGATTTTGTTCCGGGTGAGCAAATTTTTGATAATTTTATCATTGCGCATGAATACATTCATTAATTAAAGAATAAGAGAAGTGATAAACATGGTTTTGTGACCTTAAAATTGGACATGTCCAAAACTCATGACACAGTGAGTTAGAGTTTTTTTGGAGAAAGTTATGAAACAGTTGGGATTTTGTGAAGTCTGGGTTAGATGAATCATGGAATGTGTCGCTACAATTTCGTACTCAATCAATCTGAGTGGGCAGAGGCCTGGTTATATTGTTTCTTCAAGAGCGATAAGACAACACCATAAGGTGATCCCTATCACTTTATCTGTTTCTCTTCTGTGCTGAAGGCCTTTATGCTTTATTAAGGAGTGTTGAATACCAAAGAAACATTACTGCGGTAAGACTTTGTAAAGATGGACCTCCAATTACACATTTATTCTTTGCCGATGACAGTCTAATTTTCTGCAAGGCTAATCGGAATGAAGCTAAGAGTATTAAGGAAATTTTGACGAAGTATAAGAAATGTAATGGTCAAATGATAAATGTTGAGAACTCCTACATTTTTTCAGGAAAACTATCAGTGAGGGGGACAAAGGAAGAGTTATGCAAGTGCTTGCGGATATACCTGAGGTTTTCTATGGAAAATATTTGGGTTTGCCTCTAGTGATGGGGAGGGATAAGAATCAAGTTTTTGCAATTATCAAGGAGAGATTGGCTACAAAATTGAAAGGGTGGAAGAAGAATACCTTGAGTGTGGTTGGGAAAGAAGTCCTTTTGAATCTGTATTATGACTATGCCAAATTATAACTAACTATGTCATGCTTTAAGCTGTTTAGAGGCCTATGCAAAGAAACAGCAAAAATGATGGCAAATTTTTGGTAGGGAGGGGATGAACAGAATAGGAAAATGCAGTCGGTGAAGTGGAGTCATCTATGTAAACCAAACGAAAATGGGAGTATGGGTTTCAGGGAGATTGAGAGCTCTAATGTTGCTGCACTGCCGGAGGTTTTTGACTTGCTCAAACCTACTTGTAAGCAGAGTGTTAAAGGCAAAGTATTATTGAAGAGGGTCAATTCTGGATCATGAACCACCTAAAAGCGGCTCATGGTTATGGCAAGGTGTGGCAAGAACTTGGAGTTTTTTGAAGGAAAGTTTGAGGAAAAGAGTAGGAGATGGAAGAATCATCAAGATATGGGAAGCTGCTTGGATTATGGACAGTGATGATGGAATGATCAGGACTAATAGACCTTTCCCGTGGAATTTGGAGTTGGTAAATGACCTTATTGTTGATGACAAATGGAATGAAAAACTATGATGAAACAAACTTTCTGTGCTTTAGATGTCGAAAGGATCTTATGCATTCGTTTGAGCTATTATCCCAGGAAAGACTATTTTATCTGGCCTTAGTCCAAGATGGGACAGTATACAGTTAAAAATGGTTATGTCAAGGAAAAGGAAAGAAAGGGTAAACAAACAGAGAGAAGACAGTTTAAAGGCCAATCCAGCAGAATTGCAGGGGGAACAAAAATTTAGAACCTGATCTTGCAATTAAAAGTTAAACACAAAATCAAACATTTCCTGTGGAAAGGTTTACATCAGGTGGTACTAGTGAATGAGGCTATTTTTAAAAGGACAAGGATGGGTGACCTAATTTGTAAATGCTATAGAGAAGATATGGAAACACTTGAACATATGTTATCTTTTGTCAGAGAGCTCAGCACATCCGGAAAGCAGCACCAATTAATTGAAAAGGTTTCAGCGACCTGAGGCATAGCTTTTGGGACCATGGTTCAAAGACTCCATCGAGTCGTAACAATTCTACGTATCCGGTATGGAACGAACCTAACCGGTACGAGTTCGATCCGGGACATACCGGATACGTAGAATCGGAGTTAACTCGGTCGGAATCGGGTGATTTCTGACGAAATGACTCACCGAGTCATGAATTCGAGAAAGACTCGTTCGAGTCGACCGAGTTGACTCATGAGACGAAATCTCCCAAAAATTTTCAACTAAAAAGAAATTAGACAAAGATGATAGAAATAATATATTGAGTTGCCTTTTTAAATTTCTATCTCTGCCATTTCTTCCTTTTCTTCTTGTTGTCCCGTTGCCTTCCCTTTGCGGCCTCAAGTGATCCTATTTTGTTGTTGCCTTTAAATTTCTTCAATTGCTACATGCCTTTGATGTTAAGATTTGCAGGAAGAAGGGACTGATTCTTTGCTGCAATAGTCGAAGGAGACAATGGCTGCGGCAGACATTTGATTTGGAATAGAGCTTCTTCCTCAAAGCCAACCACTACACCTTGTTGGTTGTTTACCCCTTATGATCTACTACAGCGGATAATTACTCTTATAACCTTAGTTTTGAGAATTTGTAGAAAGACCCCTATTATTTCTAATTTCTTTCCCTATGTAGTACTATATTAGTACCATTTTATGAAATTCACTTGACACAATATATAATTTCATAAAATGAGAAAAGTATCAATAGGAAAATAAACATATAATACTACCTCTTAAACAAATCACAAGTAATCCACTACTAAATAAACTACATAATAAATATTAGTAAGAAATTTTATAATCCTGTCAAGGTACTATTCTAATATATTTTAGAGAGACACGATACAATATTATGTACTTAAAAAATTTATAGTGCAAAAGCATTTAAACACAACAAAATTATTATGTTACAAAACTATAAAATTTTCTAATATTAAAACTACTTTAATTTATTTATGTGGATTCTAAAATATTTGATTGGTTAATACGATTATGGTCATCTAATATGATATGTTGTTATATTATTTAGTTTGATAATTATATTTATTATGACACACCCTAAATATATAATTTTTTTTAGACATTTTCTATAGTAAACTTCTTGTACAATTCGATACGCAATCGATATAATGAGACCGATAGAGAACAATACGTTCCACGACCGTCACCGCCACCGTGACTTTAAACCATGTTTGGGACTGGTGGGTATGTGTATAGCAGGGTTCTGAAGAAAGGCAAGATGGTTCGGAGCACATGAAAATCACTGCTAATCTCATTTGGCAGATTTGGAAGGAGAGGAACAAGAAACTCTTCAACAATGAAAGAACCCCTTTTGTACATACTGCGCAAAAGGCAATCATTGAGGGTGTGTTTATTTGAATTGAAAATATTTGTTTGGGAGGAACATGAAAAATTTTATTTTCTATACAATTTTTTGGTGTTCAGTTGACAAAATAAAAATATTTTGAAATAAAAATTTTTAACGGTCTCGTCTTTAATTTTATGAATACAAGTTAAAAAAACTTATAACAATGGTAATAAATACCTTACAAGTAATTGTGGTTAATAAAAGATTGATTTTATTTAAAATTAAATGATAGTACAATGTAGTAGTAAAATACATAATGATAGTTATATTAGCGTGGGACCCATGATTAATAGAAAAATGAATGGAAAAGAATTGAAATCGAAATTAAGTTTAGCAAATGAAATTATAAAAGTAAGTATTTGAGGTTTAATATCACTTTTAAATTATTTGAAAAATAACTTACGCTCAAAAATTTTATAAGTTATTTTCAACTACAGAAAAAAAAATTAAAAAATATTTTACACTTTTCTGGTGTTTGCCATTTAAAAAATATTTTTCTAAAAATATTTTTAATTCAAACGAACACACCCTGAGTGGTCTGAATATGCAGAAGCACAAAAGGATAGTAAAAAAGGAAGCATGGAGGGAATTGTTTTACAGCAACATAGAGTAATCTGGAAAGCTCCACAACCTGGTGCTGTGAAGATCAATACGGATGTAGCAGTTAAGGAAACTAATAGGAGAGTTGGTTTAGCAGAGATAGCAAGGAACAGTCGAGGTAGATTGCTTAAATGTTGGGCAAATTGTGTACAGAGAAAGGGGATCCGTGGGTGGAAGAAACCTTAGCCATCCGAGAGGCTCTGTAAAAAGGAGTGAAGAACATTGCGACTGCTTCATATTGAGTCTGATAACAAAGATATTGTGGATAAATTAATACAGCAGGAAACTAATGATGTTAAGATTGGATTGATTTTGGAAGATTGTTTATGCATTGCTCAACAGTTCTAGTCATGCATCTTTAGGTTTATCAATAGGAAAGGAAACATTATAGTAACTCATCATTTAGCAAAATTTGCTAAGAATCTAGTTTTAGATATAATGTGGAAAAAATCCTTCCCCTTGTAGATAGACATCTAGCACAAGATGATATGAGGCAAGTTGCCCTGTAAGTATACTGTTTCTTTGATAAATACAACTATAATTTTGGGGAAAAAAAAAGATTAGAGAAGAAGAGAGAGGGTAAGAGAAACACTAGAGAAGAGAGTATCTATTGGTCATCTTATCTTACTCTATATTATATATAAAGTATAGGAGAGAGTTTTGTGTGATGTCATTTTATGTGCTCCCTAGTTTACCCTCTTAAGTTAGTTTCAAAATTTCCATTCATAACTCCCCATAAAATTTCTTCATATTTGTTAGTTAATTTTTTATTTTTTTTAAAATCAAACACACATAGTGTGTGTCTTTCTCACTAGTATATGTAAAATAAAGCAAGTGACTCTTTTTTGTGTGCCATTCTTGCGTTTTCATTATTACCCTCATTAATTGTTCAATGACTATTTTTGTAAAATAAATAATTGAGTGAATTCAGTTGCAATAAGTTAATAGTTTAGTGATTATTTTCACAGTTTGCTCTATGTAAAGTAAGATACTTTTTGATGTGCGTCATTTTTTGTATTTCTATTATTACCATTAAGTGGTTTTCATAACTAATCATTAATTCTTTGTAACTTTTAGTGATAGCTTCCACTCCTTATTTTCTTTCACACATATTTAATTTAATTAGCTCGCACATTAGTGTACATTTTCCAACTAATAGAATATAATACCCTAGATGAATATCCCCACCAATTCACCAGGACCACTAAGTAATTCAAATACCAAAATTACCCCTAACCAATACAACAAACCCTAAAAATCATACGGGACTTTTCACCTCTAGTAGGTAAAACTCCCGATACATGTATTTCACTTGCTTTGTAAGTAGTACTTTTTGTATTTATGTGACTAAATATGAAAGTATCTAAGATAGAGGCATTCAAAAGTTAGTCAATTGAATTATCGAGTTGAATCAAGTTAATTTTTTTTTACTTGACTTGTTTGACTTTTAACTCAATTTTGAGTTAAAATCAATTAAATAATCGACTCATCGACTCAACTTTTACTTCACCTTCAAAGTCAAATTCTCAGTCGAATAAGTTGAACAATTATATTTTAATATTTTAGCCATATATTGTAACAATATATTAATATATTTGGTTACATAATATTTGAGCCATAGTAACACATTCTTAATTCTTTATAATTAAATATATTAGTAGCTAATAATATTCTTAATTCTTATTATTTAGATATCTTTTCATGTATAATTGTTGGGATTATTAATGTAGTACTTCACATTAGATACAATTTATTTACTTATACATTAAATACAAGTGTACAACTTATTAATATAACACTTTTGTTTCAATAACTAATTAAATGAATTACTAATTTCTTTTCAATACATATAGAGATTAGAGTTAAGTAATTATTTATACTTTAATGCTTATTGGATGATCTATATATCTAAACATACATGATGTTCATATAGAAACTAAAATTAAGTAATTATGTATATTTTAATACTTATTGAAGAATGTTGTGATTGTTAGTTTTACAACTTGGTTATGTATTTTGCTTGTATTAGTTAAGAACTTGAAAATTTTTAATTAATTTCTATTTGTAGTATGCCCATATTTTGAATTGTAGAATGACACTTTGTCATTGTTTGAATTTGCAGAATAAATATATACTAAATTTTGGAATTAGAATATAAAATAAAAGTATATTTTTGTTTGGCTTAAGTCAAATTCAAATGATTGGACTTTAATTGATTTTTGATTATATGACTTGATTTTGATTTTGAAAATTTTAAATTGAAAGTCAAACAAGCCAATCAAAAAAGACAAAAAGTCGAATACCGGTCTAACAAACACTCTTATTTTTAGATGACTAGGAAATGAGAAAAAAACTATATTGGTGTACGGTAAATTCTTGGGTAGACTTAGGTGTATGCTAAGATTAACTCATTTACCTACATAGCCCATTTCCTTTTAAAATTTCAAAAATTATAGAAGACATTGTTCTTATATAGATTATGTAGATAAATAAGGATCACAAAATGTATGATAGTCATATACCTTGATTAACTCAAGAATTTATCTGATGTATTACATATTATAATAACTAGATTATGATTATCTCAATTGGGGAATCATTCATTTATCTGTTTTTTTTGTGTATGATAGCACCTTGACACCTCTAAAAGTTTTAATTAAATGTGTGATCTTTGCCAATAATTATTTTTGAATTTTAATGAGAAAACAATGTAGTTTTAATTCCATCTTTTTAGGCATTTAATTACACTAAAAAATCCAAGTCACTAAAGAATAATCAAGTTATTTTTTAAAACATTCTTACTATTTAACTCAAAATAGAATAATCAAGTTATTTTTTAAAACATTCTTACTATTTAACTCAAAATATACTAACTAATTTTATGCCACAATTAAAAATAGAGTAAAGTGTCTATTTGGTCAATGAATTATATTTCAGTTTTCATTTTAGTCACTAAATTTATTTTGTGGCCAAAAAGGTCACTCAATTTTTAAAATTGCGTTTAAGGGGTCATTCCATTAATTTAAGGCGTTAAGTCTCTGTTAGTCAGCACATGTGCGATTCACATGTGTCTCATTTGGGATATTTTTTTATCCAACTATAATGGACTAAAAATAATAAGAAAATTTGGAGTCAAAATTAGCTTATGATGAAAAACAAGTTCAAATTCTATTTGTAGTATGCCCATATTTTGAATTGTAGAATGATACTTGGTCATCTTTTTAATTTGCAAAATAACATACTAAATTTTGGAATTAGAATATAAAATGAAAGTATATTTTTATTTGGCCTAATTAATTTACCGATCGAATAAGTCAAATTTAAACAATTTGACTTTAATTGATTTTTGATTATATGACTTGATTTTGATTTTAAAATTTTTAACTCGAAAGTCAAACAAATCACCGGTCTAACAAACACTCTTACTCTTAGATAATCAGGAAATGAGAAAAAAACTATATTGGTGTACGGTAAATTCTTGGGTAGACTGTATGTTAAGATTAACTCATCTACCTACATAGCCTATTTTCTTTTAAAATTTCAAAAATTACAGAGACATGGATCTTATATGGATTATGTGGATAAATAAAGATCACAAAGTGTATGATAATCATACACGTTGAGCTATTCAAGAATTTATATGGTGTAAAATTACATATTATAATAACTAGATTATGATAATCTCAATTGGGAATAATTCATTTATCAGGTTTTTTATGTATTACAGCACATCTAAAAGTTTAATTAAATGTGTGATCTTTGCCACTAATTATTTTTGAATTTGAATGAGAAAACTACATAGTTTTAATTTCCCTCTTTTTAGGCATTAATTTACACTAAAAAATCCTAGTCACTAAAGAATAATCAAGTTATTTTTTTAAAACATTCTTACTATTTAACTCCAAATAGAATAATCAAGTTATTTTTTAAAACATTCTTACTATTGAACTCAAAGTATACTAACTAATTGTATGCCACAATTAAAAATAGAGCAAAGTGTCTATTTGCTCATTGAATTATATTTCGGTTGTCATTTTAATTAGTAAATTTCTTTGATGGCTAAAAAGGTCACTCAACTTTTGAAACTGCGTCTAAGAGGTGACTCCACTAATTTAAGGCATTAAGTCTCTATTAGTCAGTGCATGTGTGATTCTGACATGTGTCTCATTTGGGGCACTTTTTCCAACTATAATGGTCTAAAAATAATAAAAAAATTTCAAGTCAAAATTAAATGGTAAAAACCAAGTATAAATTCTATTTGTAGTATGCCCATATTTTGAATTGTAGAATGATACTTAGTCATCCTTTTAATTTGCAGAATAACATACTAAATTTTGGAATTAGAATGCAAAATGAAAAAATATTTTTGTTTGGCTTAATTGATTTATTGATTGAATAAGTCAAATTTAAACGATTTGACTTTAATTGATTTTTGATTATATGACTTGATTTTGATTTTGAAATTTTTAAGTCGAAAATCAAACAAATCAAGTCAAATAATACAAAAAGTTGAATACTGGTCTAACAAACACTCTTACTCCTAGATGACTAGGAAATGAGAAAAATCTATATTGGTGTATGGTAAATTTTTGGTTAGATTAAGGTGTATGTTAAGATTAACTCATTTACCTATTTAGCCCATTTCTTTTTAAAATTGTCAATCATTTATTACAGAAGACATTATTCTTATAGGGATTATGTGGATAAATGAGGATCACAAAGTGTATGATAGTCATACACGTGGATCTATTCTAGAATTTATCTGGTGTATTAAATATTATAATAACTAGATTATGATAATCTCAATTGGGGAATCATTCATTTATCTGGTTTTTTATGTATGATAGCTCATCTAAAAGTTTAATTGAATGTGTGATTTTAGCCACTAATTATTTTTGAATTTTAATGAGAAAATTAAGTAGTTTTAATTTCCCTCTTTTTAGGCATTTAATTACAATCACTAAAGAT
This sequence comes from Cinchona pubescens, assembly GCA_025175665.1. Taxonomy (NCBI): domain Eukaryota; kingdom Viridiplantae; phylum Streptophyta; class Magnoliopsida; order Gentianales; family Rubiaceae; genus Cinchona; species Cinchona pubescens. The sequence goes on from JANKKI010000163.1 coordinate 2,452,405, forward strand.
AGAATAATCAAGTTATTTTTTAAAACATTCTTACTATTTAACTCAAAATATACTAACTAATCGCATGCCACAATTAAAAATAGAGCAAAGTGTCTATTTGGTCATTGAATTATATTCTGGTTGTCATTTTTGTCAGTAAATTTCTCTGGTGGCCAAAATAGTCACTTAACTTTTAAAATTCCGTCTAAGGGGTGACTCCGTGAATTCAAGGCGTTAAGTCTCCATTAGTCAGCGCATGTGCGATTCACATGTGTCTCATTTGGGGCATTTTTTATCCAACTATAATGGTCTAAAAAAAAAAAAATTGGAGTAAAAAATTAAATGATAAAAACCGGTATAAATTCTATTCATAGTATGCCTATATTTTGAATTGTAGAATGATACTTTGTCATCTTTTGAATTTGCAGAATAATATACTAAAATTTGGAATTAGAATATAAAATGAAAGTATATTTTTGTTTGGCTTATTTAATTTACCGATCGAATAATTCAAATTTAAACGATTTGACTTTAATTAATTTTTGATTATATGACTTGATTTTGATTTTGATTTTGATTTTGATTTTGATTTTGATTTTGATTTTGATTTTGATTTTGATTTTGATTTTGAAATTTTTAAGCCAGAAGTGAAACAAGTCAAGTGAAATAAGATAAAAAGTCGAATACTGCTTTAACAAACACTCTTACTCTTAGATGAATAGGAAGTGAGAAAAAAACTATATTGGTGTATAGTAAATTTTTGGATAGACTAAGGTGTATGTTAAGATTATCTGATTTACCTACATAGCCCATTTCTTTCTAAAATTTCAAAAATTACAGAAGACATTGTTCTTATATGGGTTCTGTGAATTAAGAATCACAAAGTGTATGATAGTCATACAATTTGATATACTCAAGAATTTATCTAGTGTATTACATGTTATAATAAATAGATTTTGTTAATCTCAATTGGGGAATCATTCATTTATCTATTTTTTATTTATTTTTTATTTTTTTATGTATGATATCTCCTAAAGTTTAATTAAATGTGTGATCTTTGCCAATAATTATTGTTGAATTTTAATGTGAAAACTACGTGGTTTTAATTTCCATCTTTTTAGGCATTAATTACACTAAAAAATCATAGTCACTAAAGAATAATAAAGTTATTTTTTAAAACATTCTTACTATTTAACTCAAAATATACTAACTAGTTGTATGCCACAATTAAAAAGCTAGATAGAGCAAAGTGTCTATTTGGTCATTGAATTATATTTTGGTTGTTATTTTAGTCACTAAATTTCTTTGGTAGCTAAAAAGGTCACTCAATTTTTAAAATTGCGTTTAAAGGGTCAATCCGTTAATTTAAGGTGTTAAGTCTACGTTAGTTAGCGCATGTGCGATTCACATGTGTCTTATTTGTGGTATTTTTTGTCCAACTATAATGGACTAAAAATAATATGAAAATTTGGAATCAAAATTAAATGATAAAAAACAAATATAAATTCTATTTGTAGTATGCCCATATTTTGACTTATGGAATGATACTTTGTCATCTTTTGAATTTGTATAATAATACACTAAATTTGGAAATTAGAATATAAAATGAAAGTATATTTTTGTTTGGCTTATTTGATTTACCGATCGAATAAGCCAAATTTAAACTATTTGCTTTAATTGATTTTTGATTATATGACTTGATTTTAATTTTAAAAATTTAAAATCGAAAGTCAAACAAGTCAGTCAAATGAGATAAAAAGTCAAATACCAATCTAACAAACACTCTTACTCTTAGATGACTAGGAAATGAGAAAAAAACTATATTGGTGTACGATAAATTCTTGGGTGGACTAAGGTATATGCTAAGATTAACTCATTTACCTACATAGCCCATTTCCTTTTAAAATTGCAAAAATTACAGAAGACATTGTTCTTATATAGATTATGTGAATAAATAAAAATCACAAAGTATATGATAGTCATATACCTTGATCAACTCAAGAATTTATTCGGTGTATTACATAGTATAATAACTAGATTATGATAATCTCAATTGGGGAATCATTCATTTATTTGTTTTTTTTTTTTTTATGTATGATAGCTCATCTAAAAGTTTAATTAAATGTGCGATCGTTGCCAATAATTAATTTTGAATTTTAATGAGAAAACAGCGTAGTTTTAATTTCCATCTTTTTAGGCACTCAATTACACTAAAAAATCCTAGTCATTAAAGAATAATCAAGTTATTGGGCAACATACTTTAAAAAAATTCTTACTATTTAACTTAAAATAGAATAGCAAGTAATTTTTTAAAACATTCTTACTATTTAACTCAAAATATACTAATTAATTGTACGCCACAATTAAAAATAAAGTAAAGTTTCTATTTGATCATTGAATTATATTTCGATTGTCATTTTAATCACTAAATTTTTTTGGTGACCAAAAAGGTTACCTCAACTTTTAAAACTGTATTTAAGGAGTCACTCCGTTAATTTAAGGCATTAAGTCTCCGTCAGCGCATGTGTAATTCATATGTGTCTAATTTGAGTTATTTTTTGTCCAACTATAATGGACTAAAAATAATAAGAAAATTTGGAGTCAAAATTAGATGATAAAAAATAAGTATAAATTATAAATAAGGTCTCACTAAAAACTATAAAAAAATTTAAATAAAATTAAATAATTTTAATTTACTAAATTTATAATTTGAGCCCCTCTCCCATCCCCAACCCGCCATCCCTATCCCTCCCCAGCCTATCCTGCCATTGTCTCTAGCCCCCCTCTATCCCCAACCTGCCACCCCATCCCTCTCCTACCCCATCCCATCCCGCCACCCCATCCCCTCTCCCACCCAATTCTTCCACTCCCAACCCTCGGTTGTTTCCCATGGAGTCTATCCATAGGACTCATTACTTTCTCACCTTCGCTAAACTCCGTCAAATTCCAAAATTCTCCATCCAAATCCATTATAATTTCCTTCTCATTTAACCATTCAACTCCTTAACCCAATCAATTTCTACAAACTCTTTTTTTCTTCACCAAAGAATCCCACATTAAAGGCTTAACTCCACTTTGCACTTCCAAACTTGCACAGGATTCTCACTTTGCACTCTATACTTTTTTTTGGACACTTTGCACCCCGAATTGTCTAATTCTTCACACTTTAGTCCAAAATTTAATTTCATCAACAAAACTAACAGTTTTAAGGCGCGTGAAAAACATGTGCTGTTAAGTTAAAATTGTCCATTAATAGAGCATGTTGTTCATACACTTTAAATGTTAATAGTTAGTTGTTGATGAAATTAGATTTTGGATTGAAGTGAAAAAAATTAAAAAATTTAGGGTGCAAAGTGTCCAAAAAAAAGTATAGGATATAAAGTGAGAATCATGTACAAGTTTAGTGGTGCAAAGTGAAATTAGACCCGAATTAAAATTTCAACCAAAACTCTGACGCCTCATTCCAATGGAAACCCATCAAGATTCCATTTTGATTCCACCTCTCTCAAATCCCATCTTTCTTTTCTCTCAATATGATTCATTTTCCCCCTTTTTTGTTTTGCTTCTGAAGCTCCCGTTCCAACTCAAGAAATGTCTGACAAAATTAATTTGGAAGCCATCGTGTTTTTGATTGACGAATTCTTTAATAAAAATCCATTCTTTCTTGTATGAGTTACCTTCATTTGGGGCTTAACTCCATTTTGTACCCCTAATTTGTACCGGATTCTTACTTTACACTCTAAATTTTTTTTGGACACTTTGCATCCTGACTGTCTAAATCTTTACATTTAGATTAAATCCAAAATGTGATTTCGTCAAAAAATTTAACGGTTGTACGGTGCGTGTGCAACACTCGTCGTTAAGTGCAAATGACAATAAAAAGGCCTAACTCCACTTTGCATCCCAAACTGTCTAAACCTTTCCACTTAAATCCAAAATATGATTTTGTCAAAAAAAATATAACAGTTGTAGGGCGTGTGTGCAACACTCTCCGTTAAGTGTAAGTTTCCAGAAAATCACTAAAGGTGTTAGAAATTTAGTGGTGGGAAATTTTTTCTCCTTTAATTTGACCAAAATTTTGGGTTAAAAATAGTCTTTTTCCTCTTATTCAATCATTTTTCTCTCAATACTCATTCCTTCTTCCTAATAAACTACCCATTATAAATTCAAATAAGGTTATATTGAATTATTTTGGAAATAAATGAAATTAAACTAAACTTTGAGGTGAAATTAAAAAATAAAAAATCATTTCTTCCCCAATCAGTCATCACATCCCCCTCCTCATTTTCCTCAGCCATAGCCAGGGATTTTATACCATCCCTAATTCTCCACCCCTATCCCTACAACCTCACCTTAACCCCCCGCACCATCTCCCACCTCTCTCCTCACCTCCAGATCCGACACCCATACCCGAGATCTGCCCCATCCTGCCACCCCGACCTTTACAACTTCTCTTTCCTTGCTCCCGAACCTCTATCCATCTACTTCTCCTCATCCCCGAATTCCCATCTACCCCAACACCCCTCTACCCCTACTACCCCCACTATCCCCTACATTTTTTTTTTAAAAGTTTATTCTGTATATTTTTTCAATTTTTTTTCTTTTCTATTCACAATTTTTTTCTTAGTTTTTCATTTTGTTCCTTTTTTGAGTTTTTGTGGTCACTTACACTTAACGAAAAGTGTTGCACACGTACCCTATAATAGTTATATTTTTTGACGGAATCATGTTTTGAATTTAAGTGGGAAGATTTAGACAATTCGAGGAGCAAAGTATACCAAATAAAAGTTAAGGATACAAAGTGAGAATCCGGTACAAGCAATTGGGGTGCAAAGTGGAGTTAGGCATTTTTATGGTCACTTGTACTTAACAAAGAGTGTTGCACACGCGCCCTACAACTGTTAAATTTTTTGACAGAATCACATTTTGGAGTTAAATGGGAAGATTTAGACAATTTGGTGTGCAAAGTATCCAAAACAAAAGTTTAGAGTGCGAAATGAGAATCCAATACAAGTTGAGGAGTGCAAAATGGAGAGCCTTCATTTGGCTTATTGTAGTCCATGCGGCCCAAGAATACTTCCAAAAATACAAGTTTATTTCTTGCATTGATGCTTTTAGGGAGCTCTGGGATGAGAGGAATTATCAGCTTTTAGATACTAGGGATAAGAAGAGTTTGAACTTCCTAAATTTGCCTAATTTGAATATTTTAAACAAGAATGTGCTGCAGGTGGAGTTACATGAAGGGAATGAAGAAGGGTTTCTAAAGAAAGGTGGTTATGGTTGTCAAGGAGGAGGAGGGTGGTGATAGAAAAAGAAAATGTAGATGGTAAAAAAAAGTGTGACAAAGGATGATTGGACAATTTTACCTTCATTAAAACTCATGTGACATGTATATGTATTGACTAATAGAGATTTAACACCTTAAATTGACAGAGTGACCTGTTAGATATAATTTTAAAAGTTACATGACATTTTCAATGAAAATTTAGTTACTAAAATAACCAAACAATAGTATTACAATATTATTACAATTCTTTTAAGTAGTCGTTTTTTTGTTCTTATACATAAACTTAAATTTACTACGTAAATAGAAAAGGAACTAGAACAACATAATTTTGTGTGTTAAGCCAAGTCTAGAAGTGATGTGGATAAAATTTAATTTTTCATTTACTCAAATAATGATATGTAAGCCATTTAAAAGGAAAATCAAGATCTCCAATATACCCCTAAATGAGGAACATTCTTGTCCATATTCCACAACAACTGAAACATTATTCCATAACAACTGAAACATTATTATGTATACCACGTTTTCTTCAATTTTTTCCCCTAAAAGCTAGTTCACAGCTAGATTGCAAATGTTTACGAGTTCATTAAAACTGATATACAATTTCTGAAATTATTTATGCTGTGAAACTATAAAGAACATGTGTATAAGAGACAAAAAAAAAAAAAAAAATCAATCTCCAACATAGAATAATATCTACCAGTAAGATAAAGTTAAATGAAGAACAAGAGATAGCAAGCTTTTCATTAATATTTTACAAGCAATATGTATATAATCAACTGAAATTTTACTGTGAAAGGATTTGCATGTCTGTAGGTACTCCTATAAATAATATATCAACTTGTGATCAAATGCTACTTATGATTTAGGCCATTTTATTGATTTCTCAAAGCCCTGCAAACACATAGACACCACATAAATCAGAACCATACAAGATAACCAGATATATGGACTACTTAGATTATAGTTTGGATTAACCTTTTCTACACTAACGATGTAGATCAATTCTTGCATTATCAAGTGTAGATGTATATCACGCAATCATTTTATAAATTTCAATGTTTTTTTTTTCACTTGTGGCATGCATCTACACTAGATGGTCTTCATCGTCAGTGTAGAAAAGTTAACTCTTACAATATACCTGTACACCTTGAAGTCCCTCGGTATATGGCAGTAGTTGAAGTTTGATCTTCTTAAGTGCTACATGAACATCTTGAATATTGCATCTCTCTCTTGGAGACTCAATTGTGCAATTTAAAGCCAACTTCATGATTGATGAAATGCAATCCAACTTCTCAGGAAAGTATTTGTCACCAGCCTTTAGCAAATTAGCGTCGATAATATAAGCTAATTCATTAGGCATAGAGTCATACACCCAGCTTTTCAGATTCATGGTTTCACCAAATCTTTCATTGTTGGGACTTGTTCTTGTAAAAACTTCCATCACCATGATTCCAAAACTATAAACATCGCATTTGGTCGATACTAATCCTTCCAATCCATACTCTGCAATAAATGTTAATTCTTCTTGTATGTTGTTGAGAGTTATCGAAAAAAGGAAAATGGGCTTCAAAATTCCAAGAAAAATTAGATGACAAAAACAATTCGTACATTTACAAGAAAATTAAGTTTCACCTGGTGCAAGATAGCCAAGCGTTGCTAATGTTCTGGTGAATGTAATGCTGTCCTCCTGGCCCAACAACTTTGCAATACCAAAATCACTTACATGGCCAACCATAGTTTCATCTAGCAATACATTACTAGGCTTCAGATCACAATGAACTACTGGAGTTGAATAATCACCGTGGAGATACTGCACTGCACAAGCCACATCAATCACTATATCCAATCTTTGCATGACATCAAGAAAACAATTGTGGGAGTACAACCACTTTTCAAGGCTTCCATTAGGCATGAATTCAAGCACTAATGCCTTAAAGTCAGGATTAGAGCAACTGCTAATAACTTTTGTGAGGTTCCGATGACGAAGCTTACGCAAGACTTCACATTCTACATCGAAACTCTTAAACGCTCCTTCCATTTGTAAATTAAACACTTTTACAGCAATAAGAGAGTACCCTCCCATCATCAAGAGTACCTTTATAAACAGATCCAAAACTTCCTGTTCCCAACAAATTGCTTTCATTGTAATTGTCAGTTGCTTGTAGAAGTTTGTAATAAGAAATCCTTTCTTGTGTTACAGCATGTGATGAATCTGCTTTGTCAGGAACTTTTTGTTTCCTTTGATATCTTAGGTAAACAAACCCAAAGGAAATGGCACACACTGCTATTATCACCCCTAGTAAAATAAACATGGTTCGATGCACCTTTTTGGTTCCCAATTTATGAGATGAAATACTTAGGCATGGGGGGACATGGAACCTATAATCTCCACAGAGTCCTCCATTTGAAATAAAGGATTCACCTGTGAAGTTTGTAAAAGGACCTTTGGAAGGAATTTCACCACTCAGATTGTTAAAAGAGACATTGAAGTCTGTAAGTAATTGAAGCTTCTCCATTGACATTGGAATTGAACCTGCGAGAAAGTTATGTGAAAGATCCAATGACTGTAAACTGTAACATCTCACCAGTTGACTCTGGAATTAATCCTTGCAACCTGTTGTTTGCTAAAGAAAGCTTAATCAAGTTCTCCATATCTCCAATTGAGCTGGGAATGCCACCTGAGATATAATTCATTGACAAATCTACCAATGTAGCCATCTTCAAATTCTTTATTTCAAGAGGTAGAACACCACTCAACGAATTTGAAGAGAGGTTAAGCACTAAAAGATCTTTTAGGTTCCATATATTTGCAGGTAGAGTAGAGCTTAATCTATTGTAACCTAGACTAAGATTTCTCAAAGCAGTTACATTGCCTAAACACTCGGGAATTGGTCCCAAAATTTGATTTTGGTCCAGATGTCAATCGCCTAGGGTACGGAAAACACAAAAAATGTCCAAGGCTATGTTGCTTAGCTTGTTCATGCTAAGATCTACTACTTGAAGTTTTTGCAATTCCTTGAATGTACTTGGTAATGATCCAGTCAATTCATTCTGGAATAAACTTAACTGAATCAAGTGATTGCACATATATCACTGCTCAAATTCCCAATTCCAGATGGAATATTGCCCCTGATTTTGCTGCTGGCTGCTATCATCATTTCAAGTGAAGTAGAAAGATTTCCAACAGAATCTGGAAGAATGCCATACAGTGGATTTTGGTGCACCACTAATGCTGTCAGTTTTTTGCAATTGGTCAATGAAGTGATGAAGCCCAATTGAGAATCAGCTGTCAAATTGTTGTCATGTAAATCCAGTTTTTCAAGGAGCCTTAGGTCTCCCAAAGAATTGGGAATAGAACCGGTGAATCTGTTTCTAGAAAATTCTATGATATTGAGTTTAGAAGAATTTGAGATCGACTCTGGTATAGTTCCCACTAAGTTATTTCTACTGAGATAAAGATTTTCTAAATTAGGAAGCCCATAGCCTATAGTGGATGGAAGATTTCCCAAAAGTTGATTTGATCCAAGCGCAATCACTCTTATTCTTGAGAGATTGAAGATCTCTATTGGTATGGAACCAATTAATCTATTGCTCTTCCCAGTTCAATACTTCAAGATTGTATAAATTGCTGATCTCTCTTGGTATTAAACCTGCCAAGTTTAGATTAAGCATTTATATATAAAAACTAATCTCTGAAAATTTTCGATCTTCCAAGTTTTCAGTTTACGTAATATGATATTCACTACAAGAAAATTGCAAATTTCATGCGGATTTTTGCTGCGGATTTTTTCCCCAGGAATTATATACGGATTTTACTGCAAATTTTAGTTTTCACGGTTTGGGATTAAAATTTTGCTACGGATTAAAAAATTCGCATCAAAATCCGCAGATAACAGTCCCTCGATAAAGCGGGAACGTATTATTTACAAAAATTGCGCAACAAAAATCGAAGGAAAAATTAAGGACAATAGCAAATTTGCTGCGGAATATATTTCCAGGAAATTTGCTGCGGAATTAAATGTCCGCAGCACACTTGCTGCGGAAATAAATTTCCCTGTCTCTTATACACATCTAGATGTGTATAAGAGACAGCGTGCAAAGTTTGTACTTAGAAGCCCATTCTTGCTTTTCAACATGTACTCTCAACAACATGTTTTGTCTCTGTCATACACATTAGCAATGTATGTCTTGATCTTAGGCAATGTGCATGAACATAAAGATTCGTTTTCAGCTTCTCATAGAAGATGGATGGACAAAATTGCTTGAGGAGATGTAGAAATGAGGAAGAAGAGACGAAATTGCAGAGTTTGGAAATGATTGATTGATCTACCATTTCAATTTTTGTTCTTTTATCTATTTTTTTTTAATTCTTGTTATCCATAATTTTTATGGGTGGTTTATTTTGTTATTTTCAGTTTTTTTATTTTTTTTGTAGCTATTCGTTGTCAATAAATTGTGTAGGATTTTTGCTATGTTATTTTCATTTTTTTTATCCCTAATTTCTATATGATTTTTGCTATAATTTTTGCAGTTTTATTTTTATTTTATTTTTATTTTTATTTTTATTTTGTTTGTTATCGTATAGATTTTTGCTATGTTATTTTGATTTTTTTATCCCTAATTTCGTAGGATTTTGCTATACATTTTTGCATTTTTATTTTTTTATTTTTTTTATTTTGTTTGTTATCGTATAGATTTTTGTTGTGTTATTTACATTTTTTTTTCAACTGTTTGTTATCCATAATTTGTCGAGGATTTTTGCTATGTTATTTTCAATTTATTTCCATATAATGACAATATTTAACACCTATACTATCATATACTAAATTTTTACTATAATAAGCAAGTGGAAATTTTTAATGAAATTATATTCTTATATTTGTCTAGAAATTAATTGTTTAACAAGAGTTAACTAAGTAAGTCATTAGTTTGGTTAGGCAAAATGGAAGTTCCGGAGCATCGAAGGTGGATGTATAATAGGCTTCTTCCAAATCGCCGGGGATATGTGGATTCATTTTTGCAGGGTTTGGCTGGGTTTATAAATTTTGCTTGTCAACAACCAAAATATTTAACTGAGGGAGTTATTAGATGTCCTTGTGTGAAGTGCAAAAATGAGCGACACCATGTCCCTGATATGGTGAATGTTCATATTCTGAGGAAAGGTTTTAAACCTAGATACTGGTATTGGACATCACACGGGGAGGAAGCACCTCAAAATAATTTAAGGTGAAAGTTCATGACAAGTATGGAATTATTGAGGTGAAGAAAAATCGAAGATACGCAAAGTTTGACCCATTTGTTTTTGCTGAATGGCAACACAAGTTATATTGCCCTTATCCTGGAAAAGAAATTGGCAAAAGTGATTGGTGGGTGGTTATTAAAAATAAGCCAAACGCAGCTGTGGATGGCAAACAAACATTAGAAACTGCCTATCAAGCGGATCAATCCTATTTTAATGCAATGATTGAGGAAGACCCAATCGACCAACTGCACGATGATGAACATGATGGTGAAGAAGTTGATTTAGGTAGGAGGCCGTTAAGGGAAGAGGAAGAGGAAGAGGAAGGCGAAGGCGAAGGCGAAGACGAAGAATAGTAGATCCATAAGTATCCTAATAGTTATATAAGAAGAATAATTTTTGTACAAGAATAATTATTTTTTACATTTATATTCTTTTATGGTTTGAATGAGGGATTTGTTCATGTTATTTTTCCAATATTGCTTACATTGGTGCCATGTGAATTTGTCTTGCATATTCATGTAATTTTTCAAGAATCCTTATATTATTGCTATGTGATTTTGTATTTGAATTAATCAATATCTTACTTGGTTTCATTGGTTGTTGTAGATGGCTGATGCAGGAGATCAAGGAGGAGAAAAAACCAAAAGACAGGAAAAACAAATGAGGCGGAGGCGAGTGTGATTGAAGCCACCACTTTGCCCTGATCTCTTAAACACTCTAGATGTATTGTATTTGAATTTGTTTCGTCGAATTGTTTTTTGAGATGAATTTTTGCAAATTAATGTCACATGATGATCAATGCGAATTGTTTTTTGTGATGAAATTGCTGGAATGTGGCATGATGGTACAGGGGGATGAAAAAATCAAACAATACTAACAAAAATTTTCTGTGAAAATTATTTGGGGATTTTGCTGGGGATTTTGCTGCGAAAATTATATGCAAGAATTTGCAGCAATATTTGCTAGGGATTTTGCTACGGAAAATATAGGGTTAGTATTGTTTGATTTTCTCCATCCCCCTGTACCTGTCAAAATCCCCAGCAAGATCCCCAAATAATTTTCAGCATAAAATTTTTGTTAGTCTTGTTTAACATCAAAAACCCTTGCAAAATGACGAAATTTTGAGATGCGGAATTACCAGCGCAAAATATCCGCATGTATATTTCCGCAGCAAATTCCCCATCAAATTTTGCTGCGAATTTTATAATCCGCAGCAAATTATTATCCACGGCCATTTTACCCGCGGATTATTTTTGGCACCAAAATCCGCAGAAAGTCTTGTTTGCTGCGGATTTTTCATTATAATCCGCAGCAAAATCCGCATGAAAACAGCAATTTTCTTGTAGTGATTTAGCATAGCTGTTATGTTGTTATGAGAAAAGTCTAGTAACTTCATCCTAGTTAAATTACCAATCTCTCTTGGAATTATGCCTGCAAAATGTGAATAACTAATATTAAAAAAGTTTACATCTTGTAAATTAATTTGAAAACGAATATTAATGTAAATCTAAAGCATAAGATAACAAGACAAATCATTGCTAATGTGATCGACAGTGGCAGCTTTTTTTCTCCCAATGTAATGAACTCAAGCGGGTTGCTACTATCTATTCTATCTTTTATATACTGCTACAAATGTACAAACTTTGCACGTGTATTAAGTATGACAAATTAAAACTAATATTTTTTATTATGTCAAAGAATTTTATTTAATTGCTATTATAGTTATATGTTATATGGGATTAAGTATATAAAATAAACTTGGTATGGATATTTCTTTATCTAAATATATTCAAATACTCATATTTGTCATCGGTACATGATTGAATTTACAAATATTACAAAGTATTCCATGATCAAAAGGTTTTACAAAAATTGCAAAAGTAGCCAAATCCAAATTGACTTTAACTTGGACTATTTCAAATTCAACGACTCAATTTATCACAAAAAAAAAAAAAAAAAGAACACTACCCATGTATTCACATTTAGTAATATGGCTAAATATCAGGAGAGATAAATATAATTAACCCCATATATATATATAAAAGAATAAGTTTCAACATTCAATTGAGAAGAAAGTGATAACACTTTTCCAATGACTTATTCTAAAGTACATCCTAGGTAATTTAGGTAAGCTCTTTGTTATTTAAATTCAAATTGTCAAATAATAACATGTCCCGCATCAGTTGTACAAAGGATTTTAAATTAAATATGTATCTTTTTTTTAAATTAAATAACATATTTAATAGGTCACTTCACTCATTGTTAATTAGTTTTGAGACGGAACTACATGTTTTTTAACACAAATTAAAATCAAAGTTGTAAGATAATTTTATTTTGATATAAAGTGCTCTTCCTTTTATTAATTTTAATTCATTTTTACATGACTGAACCCTGAATACTTTCAAGTTATATTTGATAAATTGTGTCACTTTTATCTCTTTTTAAGTTTTTGATGTTATATAACTTAATACTATATCACTGTCTTAATATTTTATCATAACTTGTTAATCACGCAAAAAAAAATAAGTAGACGAACACTTTCAAGATCTCCAAGTATTGAGAACAAAGTTCACAATTTTCATACTATGTTTGAGGTTAAAAAAAAAAAAGAAAATACTTACGTAGACCCGATCTTTAACTCCAATACCTATAGATCTTGTGATCAAAATTAAATATTAAATAATTTTGTTTATATCAACTGATGTCATAAATTGTCTAAAATTTAATCTATACTATAAGATTTACAAGTAGGGCAAAAAATCGTGTTTACCTGATTATTTGCCTAAGAAAAAAGTCATTTTGAACTGGGTTTCTCAAAACTAGTGGGCTAAAAAAAGTTCCACTCGGTTCCCAATCTTCCGTGTTCAAGCAGTGGCTTAGGTCGGTTTAATAACTATTTTTAAAACTACATGGGCACCCGAAGTCTTGACTAAGAATAAAGATCTTACCTTCTAAACTATTATAGTCCAGATATAGCAGATCAAGCGCCTTCAGTTTTCCAATTTCTTTTGGAATGACTCCAGTGAATGCAGTTTTTGAAGTTGTGAACACTCACCCAAACTTGATGGGATTTGACCATTTAAGTTGTTGCCCGACAGACTAAGCAATTTGAGTCTGTGAAGATACCGACATACATAATCTGGTAGATAACTTGCTGAACAGCGAGACCATTACTGTCCCCGGTAACAATTTCTAGTGAGGAAATGTTGAAAATCTCGCTGTTAACGTCTCCTTGCAGGGAATTGAAAGAAAGACTTATACTTATGAGCTTTGACATGTTAGAAATAGAAGGCGGGACAAGACCAGTGAAACTGTTGTATTTGAGTGATAAATGCAGAAGTTCGTGGAAGTTACCCAACCAGGGGGGCAAGTCTCGATTGAGATTGTTGTCACCTAAATCTAGCACTCTCAATCGGCGCAACCGAGCAAGTTCACTCGGCAATTCTCCATAAAAATTGTTTATACTCATGTCAAGAGAAACTAGAAATGAGAGGTTTCCGAGTTGTGGAGGTACAAGGCCACCAAGATCCATGTTTGAAATATTTAAAGCAGTCACCCTACGATGACGGGAGCCGCAAGTGACTCCAACCCAGTCACAAATAGAAGAACCGACTGACCAGTTTTTTGCCAAGACGTGGTGAGATTCTACGGAGAATTGAGCTTTGTTCAAGGCAAGAAGAGCAGATTGATCTGTGGTAATGTTGGTTGTGGAAATGGCTAAGGAAGTTGAAAGTAAACATGTTAAGAAAAGTCCAATGAGGAAATAGTAGTGAAATATCTCCATGATTGTTCGCAATAAGAGAGAGGGCGAGGGACGAACTTTATGTAGTGGCCTCAGCATGGATTTGTTGACTTCTCAGCAATTTTTTTATCTTACAGAAAGAAAATCATTTTTTAGTATTAATTCCACTTTGCACCTCCAACTTATACCATATTCTCACTTTGTATCTTTAATTTCAGTTTTGCATACTATGCACCCCCGACTTTTTAATCTGTCTCAGTTTAGTCTAATTTTTAACACAATCAACAAAATTAACGGAATCTTAACATGTGTACTCAAAATATTGCGACAATATTGTTGTACAACCTACTAAATTTGTTGTGTGCATGTAAAGATTTTATTAAGTTTGGTGACAATGTTAAAAATTGAATTAAAGTGAGACAAATTTACCAAGGTTTAGGGTGTAAAGTATTCAAAACTAAGTTTGGGATTGTAAAATGAGAATCGGGTATAAGTTGAGGGGCACAAAGTGAAATTAGTCTCCTGTATATGAAACATGTTTAATTTTTGCTGCTGTTCAAAGGCCGCGAGTGTAATCTATCCTACAACAATTGCAATTTCTAAGGGCAAATATTTAGGTAAATCATGTCTTTCACTCCACTTGTAAACTCTGTGGTGGTGTGGATTAAACTTTAAGGAATCTATGATATCAGTTAATGTAAGCAAGATTTTTTAAAATTTAATCCTAACCACCGGATGTACACGTGGGATCAAAGATCAGATCTACTTAAGTATTTTTCATTTCTAAGTCATGCAATCCTTGAGAATCACTGAAACTATATCAAATTAAGTTATTCGTGATTGAAAAGTCTTCAACTATAAAATCATTAAACCTAATATTGTAATTGAGTGTATGTAGGGGTGAGGTCAAAACCCTAAGGTTAGGATCAACCATTACTTAATAGGTATTTAATAATTGTTAAAGTAGAAATAACTTTAAAAAAAAAACTTTCTTTTTACAATAAATAGTTTACGTACATATAATTATACGACTCCGATGGTAGTTGTAATTTTTTACAAAGTATAGAGAATTTGTTTAAATTTTATTGGATATGTATTTGAAAAATTAATTTAAAATGAGCAACTTTATGAAAACTTTATGTTTGTTTTAATTAAATTCTTATGTTTCCAAGTAATATTTGTCCACAATTTTTAATATGTCATCATTTTTAATGGTATTATTTTGGAGTTTAAATCTTCAGGGGTCAAATATGAAAGTTGGGGTGCCCCTCACTTAAATCCTAAAAATTTAAAATTCTAAAAATTTCACATACCATTATAAAATTATGCAAAGTTGGGGTGGCCCCCACTTGAACATGGCTGCGCCTCTTAGTGTGTGGAAATGCCCAAAGTCGTGATTGAAGTCACGAGCTTGCAAACACTAGATAATTCTTGGTCGTACACCCTGCTACGACCAGGGTACTTACATAGGTGTTATTTTATCTATCATTTTAAATAGTTATACGAGGATTAACAAAGTTATTGAATTACATCAACCTTACATGAAGATAAGTGATTAAATTATTTTTTTACATTAATATTCTCTAACTACACAATCATATCCCCATTAATATGGCAGAAAGGGTAAAATTAAAAAATAATCATTTAATACTTCATCGAATTTCTAAATCAATAGATAATTTGATACAAGATAAATTATCTAAAATGATAGATAAAATAAAATTGTGAATATTGTAAACACAAAATAAATTACCTAAAATGACAGATAAAATAATATGGTGGGAGTACTTACTAGTTGGCAATAAAGCGTCCTATAACTTATTAGTCATGAATTCGAATCAATAATGGTAGGAGGAGTTGGTTTAAAAAAAACAAAAATGGAGTACTTAGTAGTAACATGTAGCTTAATCTCATCCAGAGAATGCTACAAATGGTAGGAGCCTCAACCTAGGCTAGAGATGGCAATGGGTCAGATTGACAATCTAATCTGTCCCATTTTTTTATTCGGATTTTCTTGGTTGCCCAAGTACTGTAGTGGATCATTCTCAATCCGTCGAAGTAGCTATGGCTGGGTTAAGGCCTAACTTTTCCAACCTGTAACTAATCCAACCCATTTCCCAACTTTTTGACTAGCCTGCCCTACCTTGGTCAACTCGTTGACTAGTCAATTTTGGACTTTCTTAAAATTTTTTTTTAATCTGCAGCATTTTAAATGACGTTTTTCTTATAACACTTATGTATTTTTCCTCTTTGACTAATATATATATATATATATATATATAAAATAATTTGTTATAATAAGTAATGAAAAATGAATTACTAAATAATAGTGATAACTTCACATAATAAGTAACAAATGGATAACTTTGTAGTAATTTAGAATAAAGAAATAATAACTTCGACTACTAAATACTAATTTTATATAAAATAAGTAATAACTTGCAACAAAAAGTAATAACTTTTGAAATAATAAGTAATAATTTGAAATATTATGAATAACTTAGTTTAATAACTAAAATATTATTTTTTTTCTTAGTTATATATAACTTATATTAATAAGTAAAAAAAATGATTTACTAATTAATAATAACTTGAAATAATAAGTATTAATTTAGACTATTAAATACTATCTTTGAGTAATAAATAGTAATTTAGAATATTAAATACTTATTTAAAATAAAATAAATAATAATTTAGTTTAATTTCCATTAATCGAAAATGGATTCGTTTATGGGGTCAGTTTGAACCCGGCATGGAGGGCCTGGTATGGCTGCAGTCCTGCACCAAGTATTTTGTCATGATCATTACCTGTACGGTGTCGTTTTGTACCAATTAATGACAGTTAATAGTGTTGCTGTTACTAACTAAGTAGTTATTTAGTTAAGTTGGAAGTGCTGAGTTTATAAATACTCAGTTCAGCTAATTGTAGAAGGATGTTATGGAAATAGAGTAAAATTCTTCCATCTCTTCTCTATTCTATTCTAACCCAATTCTGATTCTTTCTCCTCTCCAAATTTCTCCTTCCTCATTCTTTGACTTACAAACTCTCCTTCTCAGTATCAACAAGTTAATCTTGATCCTGACATATTTTTGTTTACTAGCCTGGTCCGACCCGACACACCCTGACTTGTCAAAAAGCCTAACTGTTGTGCTTTTGGCCCGGTAAAGTCACCGTCATCCGTAAGAATATTATTAGTGTCCTAAAGTACAATTATTAGTCTTTGTGAGAGATAACAAATTCAATTAGTACAAAGAAAGTATGCATCAGAAAAATGCTACATGTGTAAATGAATGATAGATGAATTTGTCATTTACTTCTAATATTTTCCTGGCATCTTAAAGATGTGGAAACGCTACAATTTCTGGGCATCTTCTCCCGTCTCTCTTATTTTCCTTTGGGGCAGTCAAGATTGCCTCCATCTGGGTGTGACTATTTAAATAAATAGTTCTTATTATAATTTGTTAACCGCTAGAAACAAAGCTAAAAGCGTTTCCGAATTCCGAGGGTAAAATGCTACTAGACATTTACCTAAAAAAATACTACTAGGCATTTAATTATTTTTGCAAAGTGTAAAAGAATATGAAATCTTGATTCATATAAAAACCGAAGCTACTTCAAGATTGTTTTGTTTTGGGTTAAATGTAGAAAACCCCCTCAACTTACACTCTAGTTGTATCCCTTGTTTTTTCATGTTTTGAGACAAAATTACTTTTATTATTTTAAAATTTTGTTTTTGTTTTTCTTTTCTCTTCTTACTAATTAATTTATTTTCTCTCTCGTATTTTCCTTTCTTCTTCTTGTCCATTCTTTCTTACTACCGCTAAATTATTATGCTACTAGTAATTGGTTAGTTAAAAATTCTAATTTTTTACATGTTTATAAATAATTTATAGAATAAATAAGTTTTAAAATACAAGCAACATATATTTTAATAGTATAATATTGATTTACTAATACTATAATTAACAAATCTTTGTAAACAAACTACAAAAAGATAAAATAATTTGTAAAAAATTAAAATATATATTCTATGTATGCAAATAATTTTCTTTGCCTAAATTTGTCATGCATTGTGCACATGACTTATTTTTAGAGAGCAAATTTAGAAAATTCATCTGTGACCGTGAAGGATATAAAGTAAATTGATTGATTAGAAATTAATTGGTTTGTATTTGTTTATATTTAAGATCATTTTAAGAGCTGGCTTGTGGTTTTTTTCTAAATTTTACAACCCAATCTAATGCTTGGTTTCGTATTGGAAAGGAAAAACGAGTTTCGAATTTGCACTCAAAAAATATATCATGTAAACAACACATGACTCATTTAGGTCAAAAAGTACTTGGGTTTTGGTCTAAGAATCGAAATATGACGTTTTACATTTATGAGAGATTAAAAATTATCATTTTAATAATGAGCTAATAAATACAACTAAGTAATTGAGGAACTAATAAGATAGTTTTCTCTACTATTTAATACATCGTTTCTGTGCATGTAACAACTCAGTAATTCAAAAATTTTACGCTTAGAAATATAAATATAAGTCGGGAATCCTTTTCAGTAAACTAAACCATTTTTGTTGAATACATACATAAAAACTCGTGTGGTCACTAAAACTTTAGTCAATATGTAGGCAACTAACTACACCTTCATAAGTTCTTTTCACCAGTTCATTAATTGAAACTTAATAAAAGAATCAAGCTAAAAAATACATATGACTTAGGCCACTATATAACACTGTTCCTCCCACTTTCTCAAATTGCACACAGCCACGAAGATAATTTTCGACCATTTCCTCTTACACTATAGTTTGTATGTTTTCTTTCAACTTCCATGCCCGTGACTATTTCCAATATTATCACAGACCAATATGCTCTTCTTATTTATTTATTTATTTATTCTGGGCCAATCTGCTCTTCTTGCCTTGAGAACTCGCATCTTATTTAGCTCTTGTAATCTTTTAGTTGATTTTTATTCCATTAATCCTAACCAAATAATTCTACATCTAGCCTAATACATCTTCTAAACCTCTTAGGAGTTGAACTAGAGAGATAGCTAGAATTAGAAGTAAAGTAGGATTAGACTAGTTTTTCCATCATTTCCCTTCTCATTTGGTGAGAGTTTTCTTATATTAGAGTAAATTAGGATTTCTCTTTCTTGTAGATTTAAATTCTAACCTAAAGATTAAAATTTTTTAGTTTTAAGTACCTTGTTTATGTTAAAACTCCTTTAGTTAATCTTTAATTTCATGTTTTCTTAGTTTAATAACATCTAATTGCTTTCAACAATGGATTCCTTTACATGATTTCTTAGTGTAGTTGATAGATTAGTTGGTTTAAAGTTTTCTTTAATTATGCTTTTTTAATAATAATTGGTAGTTTAGATTAGTTCATTAGGATAGATTAGTTTACGGACTTTTCATTTAATTGCTTTCTTAGTTTAATTGGTAAATTAATACATGGGCTTTCTTTAATCATGTTTGCTGTTAATTTGTAGTTTAAGTAGTTAATTGCTTACTAATCTATATTGCTTTATTTTTAAATTGTTCTCTCTAATTGCTCTCTAAAGATATTTCCTTCTTAATTATTTTCTTAAAAAATATTTCTTAGTGTCAATCTTGACTTTAAATTGCTTTGCTTGCCTTCACTACAGGAAAATGAGGCTTTAGTGACGAAAAACATAGTGACGACACAAAATCTCGTCAATAAAGGGTGTTATTAGTGACGACTTTTGACGTGGTCACTACAAAATGGAAGGATTTGCCTTTTAGTGACGAAATATAAAAAGTCGTCACTAAATAGTCATTACGTCATCACTAAAGATTAGGCTGAAAATTGCGCGGAAATATCTAGGATTTAGTTACGATATTTTGTTGTCACTAATATTTTCAGTGTTAGTGACGATGTTTCATCGTCGCTAATATTTTAAGAGTATTCTAGGATTTAGTGACGATTATTCATCATTTATATTTTTAGTATTAATTATTGGTTTTAGTTATCAGTACTGACTTTACATATAGAAAGTAAATGTTTGAAAATTTTTGAAAGTGGGTTTTGCTGGATTGTGTTGAAAAAAGTTAGCTAGTTAATGTAAAAATATAAATAGATGAATAATCGTCACTATACACCCTTTAAGAATCTTAAGATACTGTGTCGTTACTACACATTTAGATGTCTATTAGACACATCTAGATGTGTATAAGAGACAGTATAAGAGACTAATCTTTTCATGTTCCACTATTCAGCCACAACTTTTTTTGGTATTATGTAAATTCTAATCCAACATTTGTAATTGAAGGGGAAAAAATTGTCTTTTCCTAATATAATGGCCCCATTAAATAAACTAAATATTAAAGAAATTAATTAATATTTTGTAACAATCAGATGGCCCAAATAGAGGTGAAAAAATTAATTAGACTACCTTATTGGATGCTTACCCATCAAGGAAATTAATTCTAATTCGAAAGTCCAACTATATATAAAAAAGCCCAAACAATTTGTTGCCACATAACATGCCAATGTATGCATGTATGATAGCTTGCCAAATAGGCCATTTAGTTGGCTTGTGTTAGTATGTTGTAGCCCAAGTGGGTAGATAACACATTAAGATATATATATATATATATATATATATATCTTAATGTGTTATCATATATATATATATATATATATATTTTGACCCATTAAATAACAAATTATGAAACATAATGTAACTAATTGGGCTTGATACTTGGTAGCCCAATTAAAAGTCTATATATATTATTATCTTAAGATGGTTTCCATATAAGCTTAATTTGGTGATTCATAAATTTATAATGTGATACTTACGTTTAATCAATTTTTTTTGACTCTCTAGTATTCTAATTTTGTCCTAAAAATTTAATTAATGCATGATATTTATTGCTATCACTACAAGAAAATACCCCTATTATAACATATCTATAGAAGCACTGTAACAAGAATGCCTTAAAAAATAATTTATGAGGCACTTATGAGTAAGTGCCACATAAAATTAGAAAATTATAATTTAAACGACAACGTAAATTTAGGAAACTTGTAAAAAAAAATTCTGAAAAAAATAGAGCTAAACTTAACCTGCTAAAAATATAAGAGTAAAATTTTCATATAAAATATCTAATATGCCAGATCCTTCCCCATCTTTTCTTTTTCCCCCAATTTCCCTTATCTTCTTCCGCCTTAACTTTCTCCTTCCCCTTCTTATTTTTCTTTTCTCCCAATTTTCAGAAGCCCTTCTCCTCTATCCGCCCCAACTTTCCCAAGGCCAGAAGAGCAGATTGGCCCAGTCTAAATAAATAAATAATTTAAGAAGATCTATGTAAGTCTTCTCTCCCCTCTCCTTCTCTCTTTTCACCTTTCTAATATTTTGTCTTACAATTTTTTTTTTTTGAAACCTCAGATTAATCCTTTGACTCTTGCTCCAGAGGCTGTTTTTTTGTTGATAAGGAATTTTTATAGCAGTCCACTAGTTTGGCATCTCAATATTGGAGGTACGCTTATACAATTTTACAGAAAATTTAAGGTTTTAAATTTTGGTATAAAATTTTAATGAGTGAAATCAAAGAAAGTTTTTTATTACAGTTTCTAAACCTTGAATATAATTGTTGTTCAAGTCTTATATTGTTAATATCGTTGAGAAAACTGTGTGTATTTTGGTGATTAAAAAACAAAAAGGCTTTTTGAGCTTTGCGGCTGAAAGGAAACGGGGGATCTTGATGTACATAAAAGTTGAGATTTTTTTCAATTTTTTGTTTTAATTTTTTTTATTTTTATAGCCGTTTCAATGGGAATTTTTAGTTCTGGAATTTGCAAAATATCCTTTGTGGAACATTCACATTGCACAGGAGAAGCATTATGGGCAAGAAAGATGAAATTTTGCTTCTTATTTTTTTGAAACATATCAAAAGTTTTATTAAATCAATTTGCCTAGGCATTTGATATGAAGCAAACGAATAAGTTACTCCAAGACTGTTGGAGGAATAAATAAGAAGAAATCAAATACATCAAGAACAAAAGATACTTTGTTCAAAGTTGCAGATCAAAATTCGTAGTCTTTCTAAAAGTTCAAGAATTTTCTGTATAATCGATTAATAAAATTGTATCCTCCCGAAATTCCGTCGTCCACCCGATTCTTGATTTGATTTGTTTCGATTATCTGATCAACTTCCCATATTGTTTTTCGTTTCATTCTTTTCGAGTAAAAGCCTTGTCGGTTTAGTTTTTTGTGTTGTAGGCCATTAGCTTTGATTTTTTGGTGCTTTCTTTGTGCTTAAGTATGTTATTTTTGGCTACTAAAGGAACCAGTTTGGTTGTTCTCTTCTTAATACACATCATGAAAGTGAGATGCATGCATGTATTAAGAAGAAAAATAATCATTTTGATATCGTTGGTAATACTATATAATTAATTACACATGAATTAGTATTAGACTAATTACAACAAAGTGGAATGTGATGAATACACTGTCTTTGGTCATTTGTAATGGTTGACCAGCATAGATGGTTTCTTTAAAATAATACCAAGGCCTAATTGATAATAGTGGATTAAGAGCTTTAGTCCCATTTAACTTTAACTTTGACAGGGTCAAAAAAAGGGGCTAAATTGGAACTACTTTGAGAGTTAGGGTGAAGTGTCAAAAATTAAAATTTGGTATGCAAAGTGATTATTGGTATAAGTTGAGGGGTATAAAATGGAATTAGTACCTTTATTTATTAAACCACCGCCAATGAAGTGAAAAATCGGAACTAAGTACTTATCATCTACAATGAGGCTTAGTTATGAAAAATGTTTCTAAAAAATGAGTTTAATTTTTTTTTTTTTAAAAAGTTGTGGCTGAATAATCATATCTTAAAAGATTAGAATAATCAATCATCTTCATTTTACACACGAATTTTCAATATTTAGCTCATTTCTTAAACACAATTTCATCTGACTATATCAAATTTTCAATTTTGTGTTCTCAAAGTGGTCATTTAACACCACTAAGTGGACTATAATTTATTCATGTATATTTATTATATGAGTTTTTATTTTTATATTTGAGAAGGGAAAAGGGGGAGAGTAGAGAACCGAGGCACGTATTATGCGGCAGAAGAAGTTAATAAAAGCTGAGGGAGTGATTAGTAAACAAATGGGAATTTTGTTTTGTAGTGATTTGGAATTGGAATGCATATTAATACTCTTAGAGAGATTCAATGTTGTTTTTTGTATCATGGTTAATTTGACTACAAATCTAATTTGAAAGATTCTTCAAAGCTCAAGATATATTCTTCTCGAACCTAGGATTTAAATTTTTTTTCTTAGTGAAATTACTTTTTACTATATTCTTATACTATTTTTTTTGTTAGCCTATGGATTTACTTATATAATTGAATACATTTGTTTAAAGCTAGATCTTAGGACTAAAATTGTTCATAGGATATTTGTGGTTATATGAGTAATTAGTTGCTATTGAATTTCTTTTTCTTATATGGAAACTAGTTTTTGGCTTATTTAATTTCTTTTTTTGATTGATTTTATAAGTCTTGTCTAAGAAATGCACGAGGTCCTTTTGTCAAAATAATGATTTATATATAAATGTTTTGTGAATACATCTTCCTTACTATTTGCTTGTATGTTATAATTTATTTTGTCAGGTACATATTGATTTATTCTACTTCCTGATATAGTTTGCTCGATAAATATCTAATACTCATAATAACATATGGATAAGAGTTGGATGCAAAAAGATAGCCGAAGTGATGAATTCGGAAAAGGTTTAAAAGCATTTTTAGATTATGCATTTAAGCATTCCATACATCAAGTGTAAATGGAATGATTGCATGTCCATGTTTAGAGTGCAAGTGTGGAGTACCTGTGTCTAGAAAAGAAGCCAAAACTCATTTGAAAGTCTCTGGATTTCTTAAGGGATACACACAATGGGTAGCTCATGGAGAATTTTTATATTCAGCTCAATCGACATCTAGTTCTAATGATGTTTCACATGATGTATTTGGTGTTCCTGATAACATGCATAATCTAGTTCATGATGCATTAGGAGTTCCTCAACATAATTCTACTTTGGGTGGTAGAACAGAATTTGACGGGGATCGACCTAATGCAGAAGTTGAAAAATTTTACAAATTAATTGATGATTCTCAACAAGAGCACTATCTAGGGTGTAAAAGCTTTTCCAAACTTTCTTTCATTATTCGTTTGCTTCATATCAAATGCCTAGGCAAATTGAGCAATAAAACTTTTGATATGTTTCTTGATTTGTTGAGAGACAGCATTTCCATGCAACCATGGTTAAGCTCTAATATTTTAAAAGAGCTCCACCCAGATAAGATTGTATAAAAGAATTAGTCATTGGTTATGAAAAATATGATGCTTGTCATAATGACTGTACTTTGTATTGGGGGGTAGACTAGTTGTGAAATATGCAAGGAACATAGATGGGTTACATCAGAAAATGATCCCACTGGTGCATTATAAATTATACTAATGTTAGAATGATTTTCATAATTCTTTCTGGTTTGTTAATTAATTTGTTAGTAAATCATTATTTAACAACATGTTCTAATTTGAGTAATAACTATTAATTTAAAATAATTGCAAGTTCCAGTTTAATCTAAAAACAACGTGTTTCTTTTTGGCTTGTTAATCTAGATACAATGTGAATGATGTCAATTTGATATTTAACTGTCTCTTATACACATCTAGATGTGTATGTATAGCAAGTGTTGTGGTATTATATTTCCTGAACCTCCTGGTGAATATTTACTAATTACAGATAATGATGCCCATTATTGGAGGAACTCTTTGTGACTGCTAGAGCTTGTACAAATGAATTCTTGACAAGTAGCTTCTACACAAAATAACATTGTAAGTGCTATTTAGTACCTTTATAATTATACCAAATTTTTAGCAAGTAATTGATTATTTTACTACAAAACATGAGTTGATGATAGGAATTTAGTTAAGTTTTTGTGTTATACTATGAAGATGTCCATGGAAAGATGTAAACATGTTTTAGTGATGATTTTCCATTAATATGTGAAAGTGCCATTTTTTGTCTTTATTGGTTATTGAATGTTTGACTTCATTAATTTTGAAGTTATTGAACTTATACAAAAATTGGTTTCTGTTTCGAAGTATTGGAATGAAAATAAGTTTTTAAATTAGTTTAGTGGCTGATACTACATATTTAGTGGTTGATTTTAAGTAAGTTGTCTAATTTTTATGAAAATCATATTTAGGAGATGGACAAGAGTTGGATGACAATTGACAACAGGAGGGACGAGCGATATGCATTGGGTGTTCAGGGGTTTTTAAAATTTGCATATTCTAACTCCTCTAAAGATCAGTCCACTAAAATTTCATGTCCTTGCAAATCTTGCAATAACTTTCGTAATCAATCAAAAGAAATTGAGCATCATTTGATGGTGCATGGAATTAGTAAAGATATGTTACATGGGTATATCATGGTGAGTCATATCAAGATGATTCAGATGAGGAGCATGTACTGCATGAAGGGTTCCATGATGAAGATGAGGCTGATGACCTAGATGACATGTTAAATGACCTTTCTCGTGCTAATTGTGGGGAGGGTTGGCAAGATATTGGTTGTTCTTCAAGTGATCTGTATTGCAAAGCAGATGCATATTTAAGATTGTTAGATGATGCTAAACAACACCTTTACCCGGGGTGCAAGTCATTCTCTAAATTGTCATTCATCGTCTCTCTACTTCACCTAAAGACCATGAGTGGTTGGACTATCAAATCATTTGATGGTTTGCTTGAAATTTTCATAAAAGCTCTTCCAAATAGTGCTTCTGTGCCTAAATCTTTCTATGAATAGCAATTACAAGCAAAAAGATCATTTGAGATTTGGGATTCAAATATGAAAAAATTCATGCATGCGTGAATGATTGTGTTCTCTTTCGTAAAGAATATGCATCCAATACCACCTGTCCTAATGATAAATGCAAAGAGCCACGTTTTAAAGAAGAAGGTCACAAGGTTCCTAGAAAAGTTCTTCGCTACTTTCCTCTAAAACCAAGGTTGCAGATATTGTTTGTCAATGATGAGGTAGCAAATGATATGAGATGGCACAAGGAGAAGCGTGTTGATGATAATAACATCATGAGGCATCCGGCTGACAGTGAAGCATGGAAACATTTTGATAGAATCATCCTTCCTTTGCTCATGACCCAAGAAGTGTTAGGTTAGGCCTTGCAATTGATGGATTCAACCCATTTGGTAATCTTAGTAATGCTTATAGTATATGGCCTGTTTTTATGTCAATGTTAATTCCAGGACCTAAATCACCAGGAAAGGATATATATGTGTATTTTCAACCCTTGATTACAAAGATGAATTGAATGAGTTATGGGAAGGTGTAGAGGCTTATGATGCATACAAGGGAGAAAAATTCAAGTTACGTGCTGCTCTTTTATGGACTATAAATGACTTTCCAGCTTATGCAATGTTATCTGGGTGGAGCACCAAAGGATATTTTGCATGCCCTGTTTGCATGAATGATACAATTTCTGAATACTTACCTTTTAGTAGGAAATTATGTTACATGGGGCATCGTAGATTTCTATCCTCTAACCATCAGTGGAGAAAGGATAAGAAAAATTTCAATGGCAAAATAGAAATTCGAGGGCCTGTTGTGCCTAAATCTGGATATGAAATTTTAAATGAGGTTCAAATGTTGAATGATGCCATGAACTCTTTCGGTAAATCTTCAGAACAGGTGCATCTAAGAAAAAGAAAGCGCAATGCCGATGGGTTATATTGGACCAACAAAAGTGTTTTCTTCAATCTTCCTTATTGGGTCCAATATAACCCACGGCACAACCTAGACAGACATGCCATGTTTCCATGTTGTGTACTGAGAGCTTATTAGCTACCTTAATGGATATTAATGGAAACATCCAAGGACACATGGAAGTCACGTAAGGATTTAATGCAGTTGAATTTGAAAAAGGAGTTGCACTTGAAACAAAATGGAGATTCTTTCACCATGCCGATGGCTTGCTACCATCTAACCAAGGACTTAGATGAAGGTGCTTCAATTCATGACATCAATTAAGTTCCCTGATGGTTTTGCTTCAAATGTCTCTCGCTGCATAAAAGGTGAAGAGTTTCAATTGTCCGGAATGAAAAGTCATGATTTTTATGTTTTCATACAACGGATTCTCACAATTGCAATTAGAGGATGTTTGACAAAAGAAGTTCGACAAGTTTTATTTGAGCTTAGTGAATTCTTCATTATCTCTGTCTCTTATACTTCTTTTGTAGATGTGTATAACCTTCAACTAAAGAATACAATTGATCTCATTCATGTGCAAGTTGGAACATAATTTTCCCACCTTCCTTCTTAATGACATAATGATACATCTTATGGTTCACTTACCATATGAATCAAAAATTGCCGGTCCATCACAATATCGTTGGATGTTTCCATTCGAGAGGTAACCGATGACATATTAGTTTTATATGTGATTTTCACACAAAATATGCAATTAAAAGCTAAACATTTTAAGTATGTACAGGAAAATGGGGACATTGAAAGGATATGTCCATAATAAAGCTCGCCCAGAAGGTTGCATTGCCGAGCGGTACATAGACAAGGAGTGCCTAACTTTTTGTAGTATGTACTTGCATGATGTTGACACAATTTTCAATAAAGTTGACAGCAATAATGAATTGACAGAAGCATCAGGTGTATTATATATTTTTTCGGGAAAGGGTCGTCCATTTGGTGGATATAAAGTAGATGTTTTAAGTTCACCTGAACTGGAGATGCTGCATACAATTTGTACTGAACAATTGTGATGAATTAGAAGAACATATACAGTAAGTTTTTTCTCTAATTTGTTTACAACATTATGCGCTTCAGAATTTTAGGATCAAAATATTGTATATTTTTAGGCCGAAGGATTACATTATAATACTTTCATTCATTTAGGGAGCACAAAGAAAAGCTTGCAGTAGAAAGTAATGCAAATGTGGATCAACGTCATGATAAGCAATTTACTTCATGGTTTCGTCAACGTGTAAGAGACAAAAAAAGTACCTTGTTTCGTTACAAAATTTAAAATTCATAAATTACTCATTAATTTGTTGTTCTACTATATGTAGGTTTTATCTTGTCCTGAAACCTGTAACGATGAAATAAGATCTTTGGCATTGGGACCAGATAATAGAGTTAGTCGGTACACTGATTGCATGGTAAATGGCTACCGATTTCATACAACGAGTAGGGAAAAGGGTAGAAAAACTCAAAATAGTTGGGTTGTGGTAAAGGGAGAGCATGGAAATAACATTGTTGATTTTTTTGGGGTATTGGAGGATATTATTGAAGTTGAATACTTAGTAGGAAAGAAGAAGGTGTCTTGATATTTAAATGTAAATGGTGGAACACTGGAGATAGGAATGGATTACATATTGATAAAGAAGGGAATATTTGTAGTGTTAATTTTTCTAAAACATGGTATAATGATCAGCCTTATATTCTAGCGGATCAAGTTCACCAAGTTTTTTATTTGAATGATCTTAGATTAGGTAGAAATTGGCATGTTGTACAAAGGTTTAGTCCTCGTAACTCGTATGATGTTCCACAACGGCCAGACAACGGGCCAGATGAAGAAATTTATCAAGAAGAAGAACCAAGCATAAACCTAGTCGTTGATTTGAACTTCGACATGCCATCTCTTGCAAGGGGCACTTTGTCTTTGCAGATGTTGCCTGCTAATTCAGTTCACACCAATGCAATGAAGGGTTTATCAAGGGTCCCTCTAGTTCATGATGATGACTTTATCAATGATGATGACATTAATGGAAATCAATCAATCTTGCACGATGAAAATGAAGACTTGTGGCCTAATGACTAGTGTTGCTGTCGCAAATTGGTGCTTTGCATTTTTTTTTTTTGAATTTTCTAGTTGTTTACTAGTTTATGTGCAGCATCTTAATTTGTATACTTAAGTTGTCATCAATTTTTTTTTTTTTTTTACAATATTGTTTCATCTTTTGTTCTTTTCTAGTAGTATTTACAACTGAATTCCCAATAATGATGTTTTGACCCTTTGTTACTTATTGTAGATGGTTGGACCTGGAAGAAAAGGACTAAGCAAGAAAGCAACAGTTCCAAATGCCAATCGACCTGCAGGAGTGAATAGTGAGGCAGGTTCAAGTACTGCTCGAGCTCCATTAAGTAAGAGTACAGTTGATCCACGTCCGAAGAAAAGTCCAATTTTGTAATCTTCTCCCAGACGAAGTGCACGCCTTACACATAACAAGGTCACCACTACTTTTGATCTTACGAATGAATCAGAAAATGAACCAGAGCAGCCAGCTTCACAAAGAAATGTAGGCAAAAGTTCTAGAACAAGGCGATCTTTAAATTTGACACAAATCGGAAATCCTGCTCTTCACATTTTCTTCAAAAAACTGTTGGGCAGCACAGGCACCATGAAAATGATGAAGAAGATGGGCACAACCTTCATGAGAATGATGAAGAAGATGAGCACAACCACCATGAGAATAATGAAGAAGATGTGGAAGAGCAAACATCTCCTCCAGGTGATTCGGCTCTTTTGTTTATTGGATAAGCAAACATTTCCTTCAGCTATACTCAACTACTTTAATCATTTCTAGTTTTTCTTTTCTTCTTTGGGTTGGGTTCAATTTTCCTTTTATCGAGTCAGGGTGCATTTTTTTTTGTTTCCTCAGTTTCTATTTTTACTTAAGATAGGGAGCCAAGAATACATCATACTATTATTTCTTGCTTTAGGCCTTGCTTTCTTTCTTTCTTAGGGCAATGAACAGAACAAGAATATTATACGGTTCGGGTACTGACTTCTCAAATTCATGAATTTTATTTCTATACAATGCAATTATTACATGCATTTCTTATAGTGTCAGTCCCCTAAAGTGTTCCAATACTAACTATTTTTGTGTCTTATAATAAATGAACAGTTGTATTGGCAAAGAGGGGTCCTACAAGGAATATCAAATTGGCCAATAGAAGGAGGAAAAGCTCACCTTTGTCTAGTTGTATGGATGAAGTATCTGGAAGGGTAGTTGGGGATGATGCTCAGCATTTCATAAGTGAGAGTGGATGTATTGTTCATAAACTTGTCTCCTCGAGTAACCCAACATGGTCCAAATTGAGCTCAGAGTTGAAGGATGACATATACAACAACTGCACGGTATTGATTCTTTGATAATTAGTTCAACTATTATGACATAATGAGATCTTAATAGCCAAAGAAGATTCATTTAATTTTCATGATTTTTGTAAATGTAGCAACAATATGAGGTTGGAAAAAGTTCAGAAGTAAAGAAACGTATTCACCAGCACACTTGCTTCTCAAATTAAGAGAGATCAAACATAGGCTGCATAAGCGCTTTCAGAAGTATCCATCTAAAAGAAGAGGCAATGAAGCATGTTCCTGAGGGCTTTGATAAAGAGGCGTGGATTAAATTATGCGAGGAATTTGACTCTAAAGATTTCAAGGTATGTTGACTAGTTTTAAATTTCTTTTATTTCTATTTTTCTATAAGTTCATACTTTCATAGGATATAAGTATGAAGTTTGAAATTTTGAATGATAGATCATAGATTTGTGAAAGATGGATCTTTTTGTGTAAAGTTATTTAAATTAAGAAAATAGAGTTTGCATCCTAGTCAAGGCATCAACCTTAAATAGATTTTGAAGTGATTCTATTATAAAAAAAGTTCACTGGTTTTAAGTTATGACCATGTTGCTATGTAATGACACAATTCTATTTTTATATGTCCTTTCAAATCTGGTTTTTTTTTAAAATGATCAAAGTGCAAGAAATCAGAAAAACCGTGCAGGATGTCGAACTCCAACTACTGTTGGGACAAAGTCAATTGCAAGGATGATCGATGAAAAGGTATACATAGTCTCATTTGATTTATTTTACATGAAATCTTCTTTCATATGTTTTTCACCTTAACAAATATGTATTGAAATTGCCACAGAGGAAGGTTGAAGGCCAAGATGTTTCTGCCCTTGATGCTTATAGGATGGCTCATTTCTCGAAAAAGAAGGGCAAGATGGTTAATGATAATGCTAGTGAAATATTGGTGACTGTCTCTTATATTATTACATGATAGACATGTATGGAGTTAACATCCTTAACACTAATTCAACAAGTATTTCCTACACTATAGCAATTTCTTGGAAAGTTAACAGTCTACGACAGGATTGACACCAAATGAAATTTGTTTGCAAGAGTTTAACTCCATACCTGGACATGTGCGGGGTCGGTCAGCACCAAAGGGGTAGCTTCTTTCCTTTGAAAGATATCGCACTGAAGTTGAAAAAGAGAAACAAAGAGCAAATGAAGCTGAAGAACGTGCAACAGCTTTGGTCCAGCAAGTCAATACTCAACAAGAATTGATCAAAGAGCTCAAAGACCAACTTCAAGAAAATGGCTACCGATGCGAAGATGGATGCACTTCTTGAGAAAGTTGGTCTATTAGTTACGATGCAATCCGAAAAAAATGTAAGTTATCATCCATTTAGCTTTTACATTTTTTGAATTGTGTATGGATTGCTGTCATCAATTATATATGATCTTCCACCAAAATGAGAAAATATAATTGCTACACATAATTGAGCATATTCTAAAAATATTATGGTACCAGACTATCATTCATTAATGGAAAATTAAAGGAGATAAAAACGTCAGTGGACCATTTCTTTTGGTTATGTAATATGAATTGATTTATTTAGTAAAAAGTGTTTTTATAAGTTTGATTTTCTAGGAGATAGAATAGAAATTATGCTGTTTTAAAGGTATATCAAAAGGAATTTTGTGATTTGAAGATTGGTTTGGTTGATATAGGCTGCTAGAAGTTTAGTGAGTACTTTAAAATAGGCAAAATATAGAATAAAAGCTAGAGAAAGGCTGGATTTTGGGGATACTATGTGTATGGGAGTGAGATGTTAATGGTCTGCATATGCTTTTTGGAGCTAATTTTTAGCTGAGTCCTGGTAAGAAACTGTATCAAATGTAATGTGAACCTGAGATGTGCTTTCTTTTTGTGTTAAAAAGAGTATAATTTTTTTTAATTACTTGTTGAGATCTTTCCTTAAATGAAATGGGAATATCTACTTCAAATGTTGTGACTTGTGACAAGTTGTGACTGTTGATTGGTGTTCTAGTTACTTTTTTCAATAGTTTTATTTTTCTTTCTAATTGTCGATTTAAAAGCTCAATGGCGTAGAAAGAATCATGCCGCCGACCCCACTTACTGCGAATAAAACTTGGTTTATTGTTGTTGTCATCGTCATTTTAAGAAGTTATGGGCATTCAAGAAATAAATATTCTCGTCAAGGTGTTTTGTGAGAAGGCCTTCATAGATAAAGCTATTTGTTCAGTCAAATTGTGTATTATTCAAGTGTTCTGTCTTGCATGTTTAGTTCAATTATGGAACATCTAATTAATATAAGTATACAAGAGCTATAGATACCAATATCTTACTTTTGCAATCATATAGACTAGAACTGTAGAATAGAAATAAAATGACTTGGAGTTTGATAAGGTTGATCTCTAACTTTATGAACATATGCCAGAAAGATTGACTTCAATCTTCTGATATTTAATGAAATTCATTTTGGAGTAATAAAAAATCAGTAAGGATCAATACTATAACATATTTAGAAAGTGTCAATTAAAGAAATTTTGTTCTTGATTAGTGAAAGAACTCTTAGATGACTACATACGATGCAACAAAATGTTCTGTTGACTCATCTTTGAAATGCTCTCTTGATATCCTTGAGACATGTCTGGATGTGTGGGCATATGCATTTTTCATTATTTTAGGTTCCCTTCCCTAAACTACTTTTTCATTTGATCTCTCTTACTTTAAGTCCAAAAGTGTTCATTGAGCTTTTAGTTTAGGAAACTTAAATCTTTTGAGGGTGTTTGCTAATTTCCATCTTCATGAAACTTTAATCTCTATCTAATTATGACCTACTCTTTTATTTTGCTTGCTTCATAACATGGCTTGTCAAAAGTGATTTTTGGGTGATTTCTTTGTGCTTTTGTGTTGTCAAGAGTCTTGCTTAATTTAGTAGCTAGGATGTGTTTTATTTATGCTATCTCAACTCCTGTATATATTTATGTATGTATGTGTTTGTGTGTGTATATATTAACCTTACTGGAATTCGTGCCTGTTAAGTGGTTGTGATTTTTGGGATTTTTTTGTGCTTTTTGTTGTCAGGAATCTTGCTTAATTTAGTGGCTAGGATATGTTTTATTTATGCTCTCAACTCCTGTGTATATGTGTGTGTATATATATTAGCTTTACTGGAATTCTTACTTGTTATTTGGTTTTTGTTTCATCCCTTCATCTTTTCTTCCATAGCTAGATAAAGTAACCGTAATTCAGCATTATGCGCTTGTCATTATGCTTGTGTATCCTAGACAATTGAAGAAAAATTAGGCTTATTTTTGTCCGTCTCATAAAAAGAAGTTCGTTATCTGTCTTGGTTGCCTATCGTTTTTGTTTTCCTTATGTTTAACATATTCAACAAATGTTTATTGAATTTGGTAAAGCTTTAATAAGTCCAGTTGTCATACTTTAATGGACCTAACACAATTTGTGTATTAAGTATTTTTCCTTGCAGTGAAGCTCACCGACAAGCATGCTTATTTGGGAAGAAGTGTAAAAGGTTCTTGCCCATGCTTTTGATGTTGCAGGCCTTGTTTGGCTCTTTTGTACTGCTGAATTTATGTTAGTTATATTTGAAGACATGGATATTGTAATCTAGTAGGTGTTGGAACTTATAAATACTTGACTATTATAGTTATTTGGCACTCTTTTAGCTACAATTGGACTGTCATTATGTTGTTGGACTGTGATTATGACAATGAAATCCTATTTTGCAGGTTATAAGTTTAGTTTTATAATTGGATTTCAGTAAAATATCAATGTGTTTTTTTGGTTTTGGCATTGTTAGTAATTAAATAGGATGTTCCAAGAAAAATTGCTTACAGGTCTGAAAAACTTGTGACCAACTTCACTTGTCACAAAAAAGTTTAGAAAGTCGTCACTAAATGTGTTGATCAAACACATATTTAGTGACTACTTTTAGTCGTCACTAAATGCATTGACCGAACACATATTTAGTGATTACTTTTAGTCGTCACTAAATGTATTGACCGAACACATATTTAGTAACTCCTCTCCTATCATCACAAATGTCGTAACTAATTATATTAACCGAATGCTTATTTAGTGACACCACCGTCGTCACAAGTTGTCACAAAATATTGTCACTAAATGCGTTGACCGAGTACATACTTATTGACGTCATTTGGTCGTCACCAAATGTCGTCATAAAATAAGGCATTTAGTGACGACGTGCCATATTTAGTTACCCTTTTTTAGTACCTTTTGTGACTACGTATACTCGTCTCTATTTTGTGACGAATGTTTGTCGACTCTAAAAACACTCATTCATTGACGACTTTGAATGATGTCGTCACTATATGGCTTTAGCATCGAGCCTTTAGCCTCGCACAGTGACGAGTTGAATCGTCGTCTCTAAATTATTTTAGTGACGACTTCTTAACTTTTTGTGACGACTTGGCATGGTGACTAAAACTCTATTTTCTTGTAGTGCTTTAAATTTCTGCCTTAGTTTCATTAGTTCTAATTTTAACTAAATATCTTCTTTAAATCAACACTTCAACTAGTAATCTAACCAAATATTCAGTAATTATTGATCAATCCTTATGGTTACGATCCCCGCTTC
The DNA here is from genome assembly GCA_025175665.1 of Cinchona pubescens. Classification (NCBI taxonomy): domain Eukaryota; kingdom Viridiplantae; phylum Streptophyta; class Magnoliopsida; order Gentianales; family Rubiaceae; genus Cinchona; species Cinchona pubescens. The sequence goes on from JANKKI010000163.1 coordinate 2,487,461, forward strand.
CCTTTACTACTAGTCGACAATTGTATACTTGTGGGATGTCACCTAATTAGTAGCAGGATTTAGGTGTTTATAAATTTATTAATAGGTGTGCAATATTGAGCGTTCTAAGGGTCGTGTAGATTAGGCATTTTACTTGTTTTAGTAGTTAATTTAGTTCTTAATCGGTAGTTTTTACTTGTTTATGTTGATAGTTCTTGTTTGTGAATTGAAGTGGCACTTGTGACTCCACAAATTAGTTGAATTTACTTTTTTATTGCATGGTTAGAAGAGAAAAAAAAAACCTTTGATTTACCTTAACAACGAAAGAAAGACAATTAAGAGAAGTTCAAAAAGCAAAAAGAGTGCAACATGAGTTAGAGAGACTTCAAATGGAGAATCTTCAACAAAATCCTAGAATATTGAATGAGAAAGTAGGCAACAATGGTGATGATGAGCAAGTACAAGGAATTAGAAATCATGGCATAGGTGCTAGCTTCAATGGTGGAATTGGAAACAATGGCAATGGAGTTCATGAAAATGTTCGTCCTCTTAGAGACTATGCAATGCCTAACTTTGATGGAGCTACTTCTAGTATAGCAAAGATGCCAGTGCAAGCGAATAATTTTGAAATGAAGCACGCCCTTATACAAATATTGCAAGCCTATGCAATGTTTAGAGGTGGTTATAATAAGGATCTATAGACACATTTGATGAACTTTGAAGAATTGTTGGATACGTTTAAATTTAATGGGGTGTCCATCTCGATTGTTTACGCATAAGGATCTTCTCTTTCTCATTGAGGGATAGAACAAAAGTTTGGTTACAATTGCATGCCTAATGTCCCTACTTGGAATCAATTAGCCCAAGAATTTTTGGCAAACTATTTTCCTTCCTCAAGGACCTCCAAACTCCGAAATGATGTCACATCATTCAAGCAAGACATGGTGAAGGTTTTAGTGAAGCATAAGAAAGATTCAAGGAATTGTTGAGAAAATGTCCACATCACACTATTCCTTTTTGGTTGCAAATTCAAATATTTTATAATATCTTGACTCAAGAGACCAAATCAATTGTTGATATATCTGCAGATGGTTCAATATCTTTCAAAACACTAGAGGAAGCTCAAGCACTATTTAATAGGTTGGCATCTAACTACTACTCTCATGGCTCAATTGCTCAACCGGCTGCTTAACACATCCAACAAGCTAATGTTCAACATGGAGTCTTCAATTTGAACTCTAATGATGCTTTGTTTGTCCTGCCTCAACAAGAACTATAGATGAATGTCATGATTAACTTGACAAGAGCCTTGGAGAATTTGGGAAATACCGTAAATGCCATGGCTTCTTCATCTCAATCACCCCTTATATGTGATTTTTGTGGTGGTGGGCATTCAAGTGGGCAATGTGAGGTTCCTTTTGGTTCAAGTGAGCAACTAAACTATGAATCTAATCAACCATCATCTTCAAGGAATTCTCCCAGTGCTTGTAGAAATACCTACAGCCTATCATGCAAGCCTCAACTTCTTCTTCTATACCCTATTAATCCCCTCACCAAAGGAATTTTCAAGCCAATTCTTTTCAACCCCAATCAAATCCTCCTTATCTAAACAACCAACTCTTGTCTCAATTTCAATAACCTAATCCTCTACCCCCTATAAGCTACAATTAAAACTTCCATGGAGAGGCTGATGATCTCCAAATACAAGTTGACAATTTGAGAAGGAAGAATGAAAACCAAAGGAGAGAAATGAAGAATCAAAGAGGTCTTTCTTTTGCAGAGAAAATGAAAATCACATGAGGGAGTAAGAAAATTTAAGAGCCATTACAAGGAATTTGAAAATTCAATTGGGGTAATTGGCTAGGCAACAAAATGAAAGACCTTTAGGAGCCTTACCAAGTGACACAATTCCCAATTCGAGAGAGCAAAATGGAAGAGATCAAAACGAAAGCAAACATGTGCAAGCAATTACTCTAAGAAGTGGTAAGGAGTTGGTCCATGAAAGGAGGTTGATGGAGGCAAAAAAAAGAAAAAGAAAAAGAAAAATGAAGGAGCATGAGAAAGCTATCAAAAATGAGGAATTGATATCCAAGAAAGAAAACGGCAAGGTACATGATGAGCCAAAGACAAAAGAGAAGATAGAATGGGGAAGCATTTGTTAAAGCTTAACAAAACTATTCAAATTACTTTTGAACCACAAGCGAGTGAAGATGAGCCGAGAACTCAAGAGGAGCTCCTCCAACTGATTTTACACGAACAACAACATATGTTGCCAAGGTTTGATGTATATATTATGTACCTGCATATGTGGCAACAAACAATGGAGGCTCGACAATTGGCTAGAGAACGTGGGGTGAGTCCATAAACATTTCCACCCTTTCCTCATTTTCCTCAAGAATTGGCCCCAAACGATGAAGATTGATCATAATTTTGAATTTTCCTATTTTTTTTATTTTAATTTGATCGTACTCTTTTATGTTTTCTATGTAGTTTGTATACCCATAAGGGGTTAGGATATCTTTCTTGGATAGAGAATAATTTGGTTTCTTGATTTATTTGTTTCTTACTATTTTAAGTGTTTTTAGGTTTTGTTTTTGGTTTTAGTGATTGATGTTTTCCACCTCGACTCTGGTGAATTTAGTTCAAAATAAACGGCACCAAACATTCTTCATTGACAGAGAAGCTTTCTATTTCCCTCTTAATGCTTTTATTTTCTATAACATTGGAGACAATGTATATTCCTAAGTGTGGAGTGGGAAGTTTTCTTAATTTCTATTTGTTTGGTCCTTAATTTTGTTTATTCATTTTTGTTTAATTTTTGCATTTATAATTTGTAACTTAACTTTTGATTTGAGAGGTTTTCAAATTTTTGAAAATTTTGTTCACAAATTGCTTAAGCATGTTTCTTTGATTTTATACTTGATAATTTTTGAACTAAATTATCATGAGTAGGATAGTATTAATATTTTTCTAACATGATTTCTAATTTTTGTGCACTAATAGCCCTACAATATTGTAGCTTTTAAGATGTGTAATAGATAATTGTGTAGATTTACTTATATTGCACTCCAGACACTTGCTTTATTACATTTTTTAGACAAAATTTTAGATAATTAGATTTGATTTAAAGATAAGGGTAGACATTTGTTTGAACATTTGAGTCTTTCAAACCAACCATTATTGTAAAATTTATCTCTACAACTCTACTTGAGCCTTAATTAGTTTTGAATGGACAGAAGCACTGTACAATTTTTCCTAACTCATTTTTTTATCTACCTTTGTGAGTTACCTAAATGCATATCTTCCCTTAAAAGTTTTAATGCCACATTAATTATTAACGAGATATAAGGATAGAAGGTAGTTGTATGAGAGTGTTTGAATAAATGATGTACAATTTACGGTGAAGGGGTGTTTAAAAATTGTTGATCATTACAGGTAGTGCCCATCACTGACACTTGCATTGGAGTGTTAGCAGGTAGTGCCTATCACCAGTACTTGCGTAGATATTTTTTTGCAAGTAGAGCCTACCACTAGTACTTATTTTAGAGAAAAGAAAAAGAAGAAAAAAATAAAGGAAATATTTTTACAAGGTATTGGTGAGTAAGGTTGAAATTGAAAAAGAATCATTTTATTTTGCTTGTTGCACAAAATTTTTATGAGTGTTCGAAGAATTAAGTGTAGGGTTACTTCTTTGAAGGATGGGTATTTAATGTTAAAAAAGAAGTTTTATGTTAATGAGGCACACATTAATTTAAAAATTTTTCTTATTTGTTTATCTTTTTTCCCTGCGAAGACCCTAGCCTTACGTTACCGCAAGCTACCTAATTTAAATTGAATCAGTTGTCTACATTAGTGAAAAAATGTAAGAAGAGTAAGCTATGAAGTGTTTAAAAAAATTGAAAAGTGTTTGCATGATTTGATCCGAATGTTTTAAAAATTATTTTTGTATGGCTATGTACTCAACTACACTTAAATTCATGTATAGGGTTTATTATTATTTGACTATTTTCCTTATGATGATTTGGTTCTTGGTTATTTATGTAGATAATTGATGAGATGTGTTGAGTATGTTTGTGATTTATTTCTATAATTTGCTCGAGAATGATCAAAAACTAAGTATGGGATATTTGATAAACTCATAAATGTAGTATATTTTATGTGTCGTTTACCTCAATTTTTAATGTAATTTGAGCAAAAATTGAATAATTATGAACTAAAATAATTTATTTTGAATTTTGTAGAGTTTGAATGAAGAAAGAGTCCAAATTGATCGCAAAAGTAGAGGAGAAAATCCCTTAATTATTTTGTCTTGCTAGCGTAAATAGGCTTGTAAATCTAGTAATTGTTCCAATAATTCTCATAAGAACGATTCTTACTCATCCCATATACAAACTCACCTCATATACTTGCAAGTGTGAAAGTTGATTAAAATAATTAAGATTTTTATTACTTGTTCATTATTTACAAAAACCTATTCAATATTTTACCGAACAAGAAGCTACATCATTTCTCAAATTCGTTGAACATTTCAACCCGAGTACATGTTGGCTTATTAAGTTCAGACGATACCACCAGTCCTTCCATTAGTCAGATTCTGAACCTAAGCTGATCAAATTCTGGCAGATGACCCCACATTAAACTTGCAAATATTGAGAAAAAAATAGAAAAGAGAGTTGGCAAAACAATTTTATAGGTGTGAACAATGCTGAATTAGCATGGATAAAACAAGACCAACTTCCCAATGTTGAATAAGCATCATAAAGATCTTTCTCTACCCCCACCCCCCTCCCACTCCCTCTTTCTAGAAAGATGACATTCTAGATATGGTTAAATCTGTGACACATGAAACCAAGAATTGAAATCCAAGAAAAGAAACTAATATTCTTGAAAATAGGCAATTGGAATTGAAATCATTTCAAAGGCTACTACAAACTGATAGCATGTGGAATTGGCTACCTTGATTTTAGATAAAATAATTTAGCTTCCAGGTAACTAAAACAGCAAGCTCAACCATTATTAGACAAAGATTCAAAAAAATATTTAAAAATAAGCTAAACAACAAGTACAATATATCCTAAAGCACAATAAATGCTTGTTTTCTCTTCCTTCAAGGGGCTTCAGGATGATTATGGTGAAGAAAAGCTAAACTTACTCACCTGAGGAACTATGAAGTGTCTAGACAGCATCGAAGTTCTTGTATGTATAACCCACAAAACTTAAATCTTTTGGAGTTAATAGCATCTACATGAACGAAAAGGTCAGATAGCTAGACAAAATTCCATGATATAGCAGTTTCTGTTTAATAAAAGAAATATAAACATGAGGTATTAGCTGGCTATTGATCAACCTCCAAAAATGCACGCAATACGACTTTTATCAAAATACTTGGAAACAAAAAACAAAGCAAGATTAACGTGTCCCAGTTTCAAGATGTGTACAAAACAGAGATTTATTGGAGCATCAATCAAGGATCTAGATCAACCAAATTTCATGGGATAGTAGATTGTAAGCTTTACTATAACAGAATTGTTTCAACTCCTAGTACTTAGGAAAGTGATCTTATGCAAATTTGGATTGTAATGTTGTATTGCTATTCACGCAAACTCGGTAAGTTCTATAACAGTCTCCAATTGAAACTTGACAAACTCAAGATCAGATAGAAGTGAGCAGGTCTATCTGAGCAACATATCACTTTAACAGCTCAAAGTATCAGCATAAGTAGGAGACAACATTACTTCTAAATGGTTGTTCTCCCACCAAAAATTTTTTTAGAATAGAGATGAAATGTTCTCTTGTGCACCGTACTTAGAGAACTGAACATGTACGGCAATTCCTTCAACTAAGAGAAGAAAAACAGCAAATTTCATTAAGAAATATACTTCATAAATGCATAGATACCTTCTTCAATGGTCCTCCAGCTCATACAGTTTTTAAGAATACTGGATATCCACCTCTTCATTAACTTCTGGTTTCCATTTCATACAGTTTATCCCATTCGACATCCTTAAACCAGGGATGCGCCTAGCAAAAATTCTCATATTGTCAAAAAAATAAAGAAAATCTTGAGAAAAATGAAGCAATAAAATTGATTTAAACACACCTTAATTTGAAATACTTAAGCACAGCCAATGCCCTTTTTTTTTTTTTCTAAAAGGAAAATATTTTTAATAACTATTATTCTTTACTGGTAAGAAATACTGAATGCTTATCAAAAAAATTTGTGTATGAACAAATATATATAATCCAAGAATGAAGCAATAGGTTAGTGAAGCAATTTGTTTAAGGCTGACAAGTATATGATTTGTTAAGAGAATTACAATTAAAAAGAAAGAAAATTACTCATGAGAAGAGAATGTATATTTGCATACACCATAAATATTGATACAAACGTCCTATTTTTAAAGACAAACACCATCTAATTATCTTAAACATTCCCTAGCATCAATTTGTAAAATGTTATGCAGGCTAGCATCTCTTTCGCAAAAATATTTACTGAAATTCTTTATCTGGAATCACTTTCTATACAATACAAATCAAACTGCAACATGGAAACCAAACTGCAGCATCCCACTATTTTCACTTATATAAAGGAATAGGTACATCCTTTGTCAAATAAAAGGGTAGCATGCTTTTTTCCTTTTTTTTTTTTTTTTTTTTTTGAACTTAACATAAATAATATCATGAGAAGGGAACTAAAGCTTCTTACATTCTCTCTTCCTGAATATGAAAAATTATACCAGAAAATACATCTCAAGAATATCAACACATTCAACACAAATGACAAAGTAGATAAACACAAAGAATAAGTTTTATAATGTTATTGACCTCAAGGAAGGTGAGGTGTAAGACAACTACATCCTAGTGTCAAGTTCCAAAGATCGTGAACATGAATAAGAACCTACAAAATGCACAAAACTTGTTGGAATGTATTTTGAAACACCAAAAAGGACAAACAGAAAAAAAAAAATTATAACTTTCCTAATTAGCAAAACAAACTATTGGGGATGGGTTCTTGTTTCAATAATTCAACTAAGATTAATTTTAAGTTGTTCTAGTGTAACTTGAGTTATGACAATTTTATAGCACTCAAACAACATGTATAAGGATATGGTTCATCATACTACAGATTTTTGGAACAAAACTTTAACCACTTGGAAACCAATCTTGACAATTAAAAAGAGCTACTAGTTTCCCGCTTTCGTGTTATAGTTGAATACACAGACAAAGAAAGACGTGCTGCTATGTTCGGAAGTTTCCTAGAAATGTATAAAAAAAAAAAATTAAACTAAATTGTTGAAGAAAACAGCAAACTTGTGAAATAAAAAATTTTGGATGACATTAAGATCATCCTTTCTACTCAACTAACAACATTAATATTAAGGAAGCAAACCTGCCCGAAATGCATTAAAGTTACAAAATCTAAGCTTGATGCTAAATTCATCTCTAATATTAAAATAAAATCTAAGTTGGAATGTCCTAAATAAAAATCATCCAAAAAGAAAAAAAAAAAAAAAAAATTTACCGAGATAGAGGGTGTTGATGCTAGAATATTTGAAGAAGAGCAAAAAACACTATATGTCCTTTTTACTCATTCTCATTCTTTTTGGCACACTAATTCAACTCTTCAAAAGAAAAATTATGTTATTACACAGTGCAACAAAAATTTTAGAAAAATTTGATATTTTCCAAACCTTATTTTGATGATGACATAAACACTTAACTATGTAAACAAGTTTTTGCAAGACTATTATCTGTTTTGCTAGAGATAGGACTTTCGGACGCACTGAACCGTCCGAACTGGGTCAAAATAATTCGGACGCATTGCACCGTCCGAACGAACAGGCAGAAAGAAATAGGATCCCACTGCCTCTCATTATGGACGAACATGACCTGTCCGAACCCTCTATCGGACGAAAGAACGAACACATGCACGGACGTCTGAACGAAACTCTTCAGCAACTGCATGAAGATTGGACGCTATGTCGGACGCTTCCAATTTGTCTCGGACGTCCAAAACCCCCAACGGCTACTTTTTGTGCATTTATTATTTAGCCGTTAGAAAATAGTTGCAACCACCATTTATTACTCTTATAAATAACCGCTTTAATATCAAGTAAAAACCACCTAATACATTCAATACAAGCCTTAGAGAAAAGCAATTTAAGTACAAATTGGCTATAGTGCTTTGTTGTATTAGTGTGCAGTTGTGAGTGAAATTTAACTTTGAGTGGAGTGATAATCTTGTACGAAAGTGTGGTTGTAAGTAAAATTCTTGGCTCAACTAAAAGAGTTTTAGTGTGAGCAAGAAGTTTCCAACTTTGTAAAGATTATTGGCTCACCAAGTGTGTGAAGCATTCTAGTGATTTAATACTTCAAGCTTGCTAGCTTGGACGAGTATTGGTTGTTTAATTTTCTCTCTTTACTTTACTGTTCTATTGATTTTATTATATCAGTTTATATTTAGAAAATCTCAATATTTCTGAAAGTATAATTCTTAAGAAACCTAATTCACCCCCCCTCTTAGGTTGCTTTGGGACCAACAATTGGTATCAGAGATTGGTCTCATTTTATTGCTTAAACTGCTTTTGAGAAAAGAACTATTATGAAAACCAACAATGCTCTATTTTTTGAGGGTCAATCTGTTACTAGGCCCCTATGTTTAATGGGGCAAATTTTATTAGTTGGAGAGATAGAATGAAAATATTTCTGCAATCTATTGACATTGATTTGTGGTATGTTGTCAATGAAGGTTCTTTTGAAGCTTCTATTATTGATGATCACACAAATAGAAGAAGAGAAAAGACAAGGGATGAGCTCACTCCACAAGACAAGGCAAATTTAGCGTTAAATGCAAAAGCCATGAATGTGCTATATAATGCCTTGGATGCAAATGAATCATACTCGTGTGAAGAGATGCATTTCCGCTAAAGAAATCTGGGATAAATTGAAGGAAATCCATGAAGGGAGCGACGATGTTCGTGAGGAAAAGAAATCATTACTTGTTGCCAAGTATGAGTCCTTCAAGATGGAACCACATGAGAACATTGACAAAATGTATTGTAGGTTCAATGACATCATAAAGGATCTTGAAGCCTTGGGTAAGGAGTACTCTTTGGGTGAAAAAAATAGAAAAATCCTAAATGCTCTATCCAAAGAATGGGATGCCAAAACTATTGCTATAGAGGAAGCCAAGAATTTAATTTAATACCTATTGAATCGCTAATCAATTCTCTTACTTCTTATGAATTAAAGTTAAAGGCGAAAGTAGTGGATGATGAAGAAGCAAGGCCAAGAATGAGCATTGCTCTAAAGACCTTTCAAGAAGAAGATGAAAACAGCTCCATCAATCTAGAAGATGAAGATCTTGATGAAGGAGATCTTGCACTCATCACCAAAGGATGTTCCTAAACACAATATCAACAAACGAAGAATGAAAAGAGGCTGAGCTACGAATTCAAATAATTTCAAAGGAAAGACAAGGCTTGAAATGAAGAAGCGAAACGAAAAATATTTTGAATGCGGTCAACTCGGACACTTTGCAAATGAGTGTCCTTCCATGAAAAAGAAGGAAGGAAGAAAACCTAGATTCAATAACTTTCAAATCACATGGGATGATTGCAACTCCGAAGGAGAAGTTGAAGAAGAAATGGAGTCGGCACAAATGGCCTTTATGGCTATTGGAGATGATGAGGTAAATTCTAACTATGACTCCAATGATGAAAATGATGAAGATGATCTTGAAGCTTTCGTTTTGAAATTGCATGATAGTTTAAAGGAATCATATGCTAGAAATAAGGAGTTAGTTAAAAAATCAAATGCTTTATTAAATGTTAATTCTAAACTTGTGAATGAAAATAATAGGCTATCACAAGAAAATCGTGATCTGAAGAAAAGAATGCATGAACTGGGATCCAAGGTCAAGGAAGAACAAGCCTCCTTGAAGAAAAGAATGGATGACTTGAATACTCTCTTGACTAGAAAGAAAGAAAATGTTGTTGATTTAAAAAAAAAATAGAAATGTAGTAATCAACAAAAATTTTGTCACATTTAGAAGGGATGACTTATGTGTTGTAAAACCAAAATCATCTTTATATGGAAATAAAAATATTATTTGTAGATATTGCCAACAACATGGACATGTTAAGAATATGTGTTATGTAAAGAAGAACGAAAAGCTTGGCATGAAAGTTGCATGGATTGTTAGCAATTTCACTAACTCAAATGGACCCAAAAAATTATGGGTACCAAAAGTTATCAATTGATTTGATGTGTAGGTATTCAACATCACCAACAATGCTAAGTGGTTTATAGATAGTGGATGTTCAAGGCACATGACGGGTGATGCTTCTCTCTTCACGAATCTCACATCCAAAAATAGTGAAAAAGTCACTTTTGGAGATAACAATAAAGCAAAATCAATAGGCATTGGTGATGTAGGTAAAAATGGTGAAACCTTGATTAAGAATGTGCTTCTTGTTGATAATTTGAACTATAATTTGTTAAGTGTTAGTCAACTTTGTGACAAAAATTTATATGTACTTTTTACCAAGCATGAATGTCTTATTCTTGATAAAAATCATGTTGTTTTATTCAAGGGTACTAGGCACAATGATGTTTATGTGATTCATCTTGATAAAATTAGCAATAGCAATGTAAAATGTCTTACCGCTTCCATAGATGATCCTTGGCTTTGGCATAGAAGACTTTGTCATTTTAATATGGATTTGATTGAAAAACTTGCTAAGAAAGATCTAGTAAGAGGTTTGCCAAAACTAAAATTTTTTAAAAATAAAATTTGTGATGCATGCCAATTTGGTAAACAAGTCAAAGTATCTTTTAAACCAAAGAATTTTGTGTTTACTCATAAACCTTTAGAATTGTTGTATTTACACTTATTTGGACCTACTCAATCTAATATGCTAGTCTTGGTGGTTGCAAATTTGCTTTTGCTATTGTAGATGACTATTCCAGGTATACTTGGGTATTATTTTTTGTTCACAAAAATGAGGCGTTTGAAAAATTTGTAAAATTATTTTCCAAAATTTAAAATTTATTAAATTTAAAAATGATTCGTTTAAGAAGTGACAATGGTACCGAATTTAAATTTGGAGGTTTTTTTGACTTTTGTTATCACAACGGTATTTCTCATAAATTTTTGGTTGTTAGAGTCCCTCAACAAAATGGTGTTGTCAAAAGAAAAAATAGGACTCTTCAAGAAACTGCTAGAACTATTATTAGCGAATGCGATTTACCTCAATATTTTTGGGCCGAAACAGTTAACAAGGCTTGTTATGTCATGAACCGAGTTTTATTAAGATCCCTTTTAAACAAAACACCTTATGAACTCCTCTTTTGTTAAAAACCCGTTGTGAGCAATTTTAAAGTTTTTGGTTGCAATTGTTTTATTTTAAAAATAAAAAAACTTCAAACCTTGAAAAATTTGACAAAAAATCGGATGAAGAAATTTTTCTAGGATATTCTAGTGACAAGAAAGCATACCGAGTTTACAATAGAAGAACACTCTTGATTGAAGAAGTTGTGCATGTTACATTTGATGAAACTAATGATGTTATTTCAAAGAATTTATGTGAATATGAAAATATAGGTATTCTAAAGGAGCTCGAAAAGCTAGTTATTCATGAAGATCATCAAGAGATCACATCAAACAATGATGTCAACAACCATCAAATAGATGATGAAAAAAATGAGGATATTACAAATGATCTTCCGAGAGCTTGGAGATTCGTCTCTAGTCACCCTCAAGATTTAATCATAGGTGATCTATCCGATGGGGTAACTACTCGCTCTCATAAACTTTTGAATAATAATTGTGCATTACTTTCTCACATTGAACCTAAACATGTAAATGTTGCTTTGAATGATAAATTTTGGATTAATGCCATGCAAGATGAACTTAGTCAATTTGAGATGTGTTGAAAAAAAATGTATGGACCTTGGTTGAAAGACCATCTTCTCATCCCGTTATTCGAACTAAATGGGTCTTTAGAAACAAATTAAATGACCAAGGTGAAATCATAAGGAACAAAGCTAGACTTGTTGCTAAAGGTTATGCTCAAAAAGAATGTATTGACTTTGATGAAACCTTTGCTCTTGTGGCTAGATTAGAATCCATTCACATGTTTCTCGCATTTGCATGTTTCAATAATTTCAAATTATTTCAAATGGATGTCAAAAGTGCATTTTTAAATGATTTTATTGATCAAGAAGTTTTCGTTGAACAACCTCTCGGTTTTGAAAATAAAATTTTTCCAAATTATGTTTTCAAACTCTCCTAAGCTTTATCTGGTTTGATCTTCAGTTCCAAGAGTTTGGTATGAAAGATTAAGTGATTTCTTGATAGAAAATGGATTTAAAAGAGGTGTAGTTGACACCACTCATTTTACAAAAACAAATTTAAATGGTTTGTTAATTGTTCAAGGATTTATGTTGATGATATTATTTTCGGAGCAACTAATAAAAATTTGTGCAAAGACTTTTCACATTTAATGCAAAAAGAGTTTGAGATGAGTATGATGGGCAAGCTGCAATTTTTCCTCAGACTTCAAATTCATCAAACTAAGGAATGAACGTTTATTACGCAAATCAAGTGCACAAAGGAGCTACTCAAACGATTTGGAATGGAAGATTACAAACAAGTTGGTACGCCAATGTGCACTTCAACCAAACTTGATAAAGACGAAGAAGGTAATAGTGTTGATGAAAAACACTATAGAAGTATGATCAGAAGTCTACTTTACTTAACAGCCAGTAGACCAGATATTATGTTTGCTGTTTGTTTATGTGATAAATTTCAATATTGCCCTAAACAAAACACATTTGATAGCTGTTAAAAGAATTTTTAGATATCTCAAGGGTACAATGAATTTTGGTCTGTGGTATCCAAAGTCCTCTACATTTGATTTAATTAGTTATTCCGATGCTGACTTTCACAAGCTAGATGTAAAATTGATAGAAAAAGTACCAGTGGTATGTGTCATTTTCTGGGAAATTGTCTTGTGTCTTGGTTTAGCAAAAAACAAAATTCTATTTCTCTTTCTACGCCTGAAGCCGAATACATTGCTGCTGAAAATTGTTGTGCTCGATTTCTTTGGATGAAACACACTCTGAAAGACTTTGGTGTCCTTTTTGATTGTGTTCCTATAAAGTGTGACAACACTAGTGCAATTAATCTCACAAAAAATCCTGTTATGCACTCTGGAACCAAACATCTTGATGTTAAGCATCATTTTATTTGAGATCTTGTTTGTAAAAAGAAAATTCGTGTTGATTTTATGCCTATTTCAGATCAACTGGCTGATATTTTTCAAAACCCTTAGCTCTAGATTGCTTCGAAACTCTCAGAAAATGTTTGAAAATTTTACAGATCAACTTGGCATAGATTCTTGGTTTGGACGCACTCATTCGTCCGAACGACTTTACCTTTCGGACACTGTGTTTCGTCCGATAAAACTGCCTATCTTTCTCAGATGCTCATAATCGTCCGAACGATATTCATTTTATTCACTAAACTCTCTGGAATTCTTCCGGACGCGTATCATCGACCGAAAGAACGTCAGACGCACTGGATCTTCCATCGGCCGTCCGTTCATCAGCGTTAGGACGCTTCTTCGGAAGCACACCAAACGTTCGGCAGTCCGAACGGTCTCTCTGTTCCATTAAAACCGTCAATCTTCCTCATTTCGGACTTGCCCAAACCCCTGAAACTCTCTCTGGCGAAAATTGTTCCTTCAACACCCCCATCAAATTACCCTCTTTCCCAAAATTGGTTGGAAAATTATCCTCTCTGGCGTATTTCTCACCTAAATTATATCAATTTTTCCACATCTACCATCTCATTTCATCAAATTCTTACCAATCTTTCAAAAATTAAAATTTTCCTCCCTTTCCTTCCCATCCTTCACAATGGTTAAATCTCGCGGAGGCTCTTCTACTGGAAATCGTGGACGAAAAACTAAGGTGGAAAGCTCCAGTCGGAGGAGAATCATCTGCTACTCCCCAAGTATCCACAAATCCAATCCTACCGAAATTCATCGATGCCAAGGCATCTGATCGGTATACATCCCTTTTAAGTAAATCTATAATCGTTCAACGACCTGCTTCTCAAAATTTGTTTGATGAGTATAATCTTCCCATTGTCAAAACCTATTTTGAAAAACAAAATTGGGGTCACCTAGTGCATATTGACTTACCTGTATATCATGACATAGTGCTTCAATTCACTGCCAATCTTCGGAAAGGCCCCACTGTTCGCACCTTAACTTCTCGTGTTAACAGCACCAACCTTGAGATTTCATCCAACATCATTAACACTATTTTTGAATGTGAAGTCTCAAACCCAAATGATTTTTCCTATTTCTTTTCCTTAGATAAATGGCCTGCTGTTGATACTCGATTTGACATCGATGAAGTTAGGGCCATTTTTAACATTAATTTTAAACAGGTCTCGGAAGCCAAAACCACTATTACTCACTCCTGAACTGCTATTCTATATACTCTTGTCACAAATTTGTTATTGCCAACTGACGGGCATCGCACTGAACCCGATAAAATGCAGGTTTACCTGTTTTTTTGTATTTTCAAGGGCATTCCTCTTGATTTTGGGTATCTCTCTTGTTCCCTATGGGAACTCTTTCTTACTGATACCCGAAGAAATATTCCCTTTGGCAAATTCCTCACCAAAATTTTTGATTTCTTCGAAGTTCCTTTCAGCGGAAACAAACAATGTCCTCCTTATTTTAACAAATCTTATATTGAAAGAAAAGGCCTCCGGTTTTTTAACGATCAATGGTTAACTAAGGCAGCCTTTGATTTGGCACATTCACAATCCCATGCCTCCACCTCTGATTTCACTCTTCCCCATTCTTCTCCTCCTCAACTACCTCCACCACTCCATGATCCTCATCCATCTACCTCTGAACCGTCACTTTCTCATATCTGTGGCCTTCTCACCTCCTTGAGTACTCAAGGCAGTTCCTACATTTTGAACGTCGCACTAATCGAAAGTTAAAGCGACTTGAGACTCGTCAGATAATTATCCAAGAGGCACTTAGCCTTGGCATGTCTGCTGAGGCTCAGGTTCAATTTGCCAATCTTCAGTCCCAATATCCACTCGACTCATCTTTCGACAGTGATGAAAATGAAGATGGAAATGTTCGTGAGGATGATGAAGAGGCTGCCAATACTCAAGAAGCTACCAATGACTATGAAGATGACGATGAGGATATTGACGACACATTTGATTTCATCATGCAATGACGCACCGAAGAAGAGGAAGATAGTGAAGCCATTGATGAAGACGTTCCTTTAAAACATCAAAAGATTGAAAAGCGATCCAAGAAGAAAATGATTCGCATTAGTTTTTTTGACCTCTGTGTTTAGTTTTTAGCACTTTTTTATATTTTAGGGCTTCCCGTAAATTTACCCTTTTTCTGTATTTCCTTGAATTAAGTACTGTTAATCTTTTAAGATTATAAATCTGAAGACTATTTTTTTATGAATTTCTGTTACATACTTGCATGATCTCAGGAGGAGCTTTGTTTGATGATGTCAAAAGGGGGAGTAGTCTTCTATGTCTTTTATATTGCAAAATGATTAGTCTTGTCCAATTATTTTTACATAATTACTCCATGAAGGTTTGTCATCATCAAAAAGGGGGAGATTGATATTTTTCAAACCTTATTTTGATGATGACATAAACACTTAACTGTGTAAACTAGTTTTTGCAGGACTATTATCTGTTTTGCTAGAGACAGGACTTTTGGACGCACTGAACCGTCCGAACTGGGTCAAAACTTCTCGGACGCATTGCACCGTCCAAACGAACAGGCAGAAAGAAATAGGATCCCACTGCCTCTCATTACGGACGAACATGACCGTCCGAACCCTCTATCGGACGAAGGAATGGAGGCATGTGCGGACGTCCGAACGAAGCTCTTCAGCAACTGCATGAAGATCGGACGCTATGTCGGACATTTCCAATTTGCTTCGGACTTCCAAAAAATCCCAACGGCTACTTTTTGTGCAGTTATTATTTAGCCGTTAGAAAGTAGTTGCAACCACCATTTATTACTCTTATAAATAACTGCTTTAATATCAAGTAAAAACCACCTAATACATTCAATACAAGCCTTATATAAAAGCAATTTAAGTACAAATTGGCTATAGTGCTTTGTTGTATTAGTGTGCAGTTGTGAGTGAAATTCAACTTTGAGTGGAATGATAATCTTGTACGAAAGTGTGGTTGTAAGTAAAATTTTTGGTTCAACTAAAAGAGTTTTAGTGTGAGCAAGAAGTTTCTAACTTTGTAAAGATTATTGGCTCACCAAGTGTGTGAAGCATTCTAGTGATTTAATACTTCAAACTTGCTAGTTTGGAAGTATTGGTTGTTTAATTTTCTCTCTTTACTTTACTGTTCCATTGATTTTATTATATCAGTTTATATTTAGAAAATCTCAATATTTCTGAAAGTATAATTTTTAAGAAATCTAATTCACCCCCTGAATCTTAGGTTGCTTTGGGACCAGCAAAATTCAAGAGGGAAAAGTACACCAATTTAAAAGGATGGTTCAAAATTTCGGAATAGAATTATATCGTGGAGGAAAAGATGAGCAAGAAAGGCACAAAAAAACTATTAGTTGATTCATTCTTTGAGCTAAAGCTATAGGTGAAAAGGCTCAGGTTAGATAAAAATCAGGCAAAGAACGAAGAACTTGCTTTGGCTGCAAACCAAGTTGCATTCAAGACAAAATCTCTTAACGTCTTCAAGGTTGCTCCGCCAAGAAACAGATCCGACTAGTTCTAGACCAGAATTATAACTCCCAAAAACTATTATATCATCATAGCCCATATGAGAATAAAATCATGTGTATTTTGCACTTCTGATTCATTGTAAAACATAAAAAGAAAAATTAATTAATTAAATTATCTCAACCATAACTGTACAAAGAAAACATCTAAGATGATCTAACCATATATTTCAAAATGTTAAACTTTTTCCTCTTTAGGTGAATTAGAAATAGACAAACATTTAAACTACCATTTTACAAGGTATAGAAGGAATGATTTTATTTTGCATGTTATAGTAGGTATGCTTTTCATCTCCCATCTTTTTTTTCCATCCCTTTCAGCAAAAAATCCAATTCACAGAAACAACCAAAAGCCACAAATTTGATCCAAAAAGTTCAATATTTACCGCTCGTAATTAGAAAGATCACATCTATCAACCTCAAAATCTTTCTCTACTCTAACCTCAAACTTTAAAAATATCTCAAGAACTAATCCATTCTTAGAAAATGAATATTTTTTGAGCAAAAAATGCAAGACCCTTCAATATATTAATAGATCAAAGTGAAATTTCCAGGGAAAGAATACCTAAAATGCTTAAGATGTGACTTAGCAAACATAACAACAGCCAAACTAATCGCAAGAACAGTAGAAGATGTTGTACTAAAGGTATTCCTAGTTCAACCTTCCAAAAACCTAAAATAAAAAACATAAAGAAAAGAGTTAACTAAATCTTCGAGTGATAGAAAAATGTGCAGTAGAAGAGACCAAAAGAAAATCGTGGTCCGATAAGATCCCTGAAAATTTGATGAAAATTGTGGAGCACAAGAGACCAAAAGAAAAATCTGATTGGAAGACTAAAAAGAATAAGCGGCAATTGTGTGGTTAGGTTTGTTGTGTGAAGAGATTTTTGATGAGAATCCCTGAAAATCTGCAACAGGACACCAAACCCTATCCTTAGCATTATCTCAATAGCTACGAAATTACTATCAACCGCTGCACAATATGAATCTTTTCAAGTATTCCAAAATTAGATAGGGGGCATAAGGTAATTGAAACATTTAAACCTTTACAAAACGCCAGATCGATTTAGTGTTTCCAGGTAAGGTTAGTTGTAACTTGTAAACTGACCAAAATATCCTTGTATAGTTTGACTCAATTTGTTGTAAAGGTATAGATTTCATGATAAATTAGCAAAGATGTGCAAGGATGTTAGTCAGTTACATAGCTAAAAGACGATGAATGGGATATGACAAAACTATCCTACAATAGCCAAAAGATTGTGCATTAACTGAGGGCAAAAACCGTCATTTTATAGGCCCAAAGCCTCAAACACATCAGAAGATATTGCCTCCTTCTCAGCAGCCATATCAGTAGCTCATGACACATGGCAATGGGAGGAAGATCACTTGACTTCTTATATACTTGTTAGATATTAAATAGACAAAGCTTGTCCCTGTTTAACATGTCAACACCTTTCACTTGTAAGGAGTTGTAGCTGAAACATTTATGGTATAATGTACTCTTACCTCACTCCATCGAACGAAATTCGTAACAAAGAGAACTGAGCCAATATCAATGGCACATTGCCCCGTCAATGGTTGTAACCAATTAACCCACTCAAGTTCAAGCGTCGCACTGAAGGAGCAGTAGAGACTTGAGGTTCAGTGTCAGGCATACCTTAGAGCGTCATCACTGATCCCATTTCCTTTAGCTCCAAAATCATTGATGTGAAGAAGAATGCTAGAGTTGCTGTGTGTATAACTTGAGTTTCTGAAGAACTCAGATATAATTGACTGATCTGGGAGCTGGATTAAAGGGTTAAACTCAGGTATGTCAGTTCCTTTTTATCCTTTCTAAGTTACTTCTGGGATGCAAAAACAAAGCTAGAATTACAGACCAACTCCGTTGTAAAAAATAACAGAGTCCTAAACCTCAATCATTTAATTGCAGAGTGTTGGTACATTGTTCATAAATGGCAAGTTAAATAATAAACATAATAAATGGAGAACTGTAATTGAGAAAGGACAAATAAAGTAGTACCTCCTATTGGCGATTTTTACTGAAAATTAACATGCCAGATACCAGGATTCCTATGGTTTCCAGATTTGGACAATACCTACTCTCAATTGTCAAAACGCAGCAGCTAAATCAACAAAAATCATAATAAATCTGACTGACAAAACAGCAACTATAACAAATACATAAAATTTGTCGAGGGCCATCTATTACGACAAGTGGGTTTGTTACAGCAAATAACCAATGCTCGTATTCAATATCTTCAACGCTACTCTTCAAGGCGGCCGCTCTGATGGTCAATCTCCTGCTATGATAATCTCTAAAACGGTAATAAAAACTGAATTACACGAAGAATCGTCAAAACTAGCAATAATTCTGATGAAATTTATGAATATAATTTTACCACTCGATGGGATTAAAATTGAAGATATGTTTGGAAGTAAGCAGGAAGTTCTAACTAAAATAGTAATTTTTTATTACCTAAAACAGAGTAGGAAGTACAAAATTCCGATGCTTTGGAAGTTGCACAGTCCTTGAAAGTGGCGAACTTCAATAAGCCATTGGAAAATAAACTCTTCAGGGCTAGGATTAAACTCCTGTTTGTGGAGAGATTTGGGGCTAGGGTTATACTCTTTGGTTTTTAGAGAGAGAAAATTAAAGAGGTAATGAAAGGAGAGAAAAAGCTAAACTTTTTTGTTGTAGTAATTACTAATTAGGCATACTTGTATTAAGAAATTAATTTAGCATCAATGCTTAGTCGTTCATCTTTTAGTTTTTTTGTCCAAATCATTCCATTTCAATTTCTTTGTTCTGTAACCGCCTGTACCAACGTTGTAAATTTGTGGCACAAGTTGA
The DNA here is from genome assembly GCA_025175665.1 of Cinchona pubescens. Taxonomy (NCBI): domain Eukaryota; kingdom Viridiplantae; phylum Streptophyta; class Magnoliopsida; order Gentianales; family Rubiaceae; genus Cinchona; species Cinchona pubescens. The sequence continues at coordinate 2,507,117 of JANKKI010000163.1, forward strand.
ACTGTGCGACTTGTTCTCGGCACTTCTCTCTTGTGCCGCACCAAACGTGTGACAAATGGTCACTTTTGTTGTACTATATATTAAAGACGCAATTGACAAGAGAACATAATACTAGGACAAAAGAGAATGGTATCGAAATTGTAGCAGTCCAGTTACAAGCTATGGATGATATGTCAAAGACAGCCAATAAGAGGATACCAAATTCAATGCCGAGTTGAGGTAGACCCTGATATTGTTTGAGCCAACAAGAGAAGTTAGCAAGTTGTGAACCGTGCCGAAGAAGCAGTCAACCATTGAAAGCATCCACTGGTGATAGATGATAGATGTCTAAAAATACCATTTAATAGTTTGCGGATACGTGGCCGGTCAGTCAAAACTATTAAATATACGGGAAGATATTTTAGTGATTTTTATTTAAATATTAAGTTGTGAAGATATTCAATACATTCAAGGGTCTCGTGGGTCCAATAATTATTTCTAAACTCATGAAGTATTCAAACCCATCCTGAAAGAGCATAAATAGTAAGTTGGAAGGTAAAACAAAATATTTCTAATTTCATTCACTTTACTCCACTCTCTACCAATTCAAACTCTCATTTTACTCTCAATTTTCTTCCTATCACCAATTCTAACTTGAGCGTCGGAGCCTCTCCAGGGACAAAACCCCGCCGTTCTTTTTATTGTCAAAAGTCATCACATCGTGATTTCGACGCGCATCAATACCTTTACTTTGGAGTATTTTTGTAATTGGACTTTGGATTTTAATTTTTATATTTTGGTGCAAAATTTTTTTCGCATCAACATTTGGCACCGTCTGTGGGAACAAAACAAGAAGACATCTTGAGTCTTTACCTATGGCTCCTAGCACGCGCAACACCCACCGCCACAATCCAGAAAAAGGGAAAGAGGTTATATCCCAACACCAACCAAATCGATCAATTAGAGTATTTGATCGATTGGAGGGCAAGCTGGGGATCCCAGTCTCTGGACAAATGATAGAGAGGTAGAGATACAATTGTTAAGGCAACAGAATGCCACGTTAAATGAGTTACTCATGAACATCAGTATGAGCAACAAGGTGGTGAAGGAGGAAGAGAATATTTGCATAATTCTGGTGGCAACCCCATGTTGTCCACTCTACACATCATAGCCTCTTGGATAAGAAACACTCTCGTGCAATTTATAGGGATAATCAAGGAAAAAGGGAAGTAACTCCAGTCGGGTCCTTCCGATAAAATGTGAAGGCCGGTCCGCCTCGCATGGGTCTAGAAGAGAAGCCTCCTCTAGGCCAAGTGAAGCCAGACCGAGGAGCCCAAGTGAGGCGGCCTCAGTAGCAAGGGAGAGGGAAAGACAGCGTGAAAGGGAGCAAGTTTTGGAGCGAATACCCGAGAGAGAGAAGATCTAAGAAGAAAATTGGAGGATCTCCAAGCTCGCGGTAGACAAGGTGGATGACAAGAAGGGGATGGCTGCCAGATACAAGTACTCCTTATTATTTACCAATGAGATTATGAAAGAACCCCTTCTAAGGCATTGGGAAACACCTCATTTTGATTCTTATGATAGAAGTTTGGATCCATGAGAGCACCTTGATGCTTATCAAGCCAAGATGTGTCTACAAAGTGCTTCAGATGCTATCCTGTGCAGAGGATTCCCCAGAACCCTTTAAGGCCCAGCCTCAAATTGGTTCAGAGGGTACAAGAAAGGAGATATAAGAAATTTTGATCAAATTATAAACCTTTTCTTGAACAAATTTGGGAACCAAAAGAGGATTCCAAAGACAAGGACTCGCTTACTCTTAAGCAAAGGCCAAAAGAATCCCTTCTCGACTACGTGGATTGGTTCAAGAAGGAAACTATTGGGATTCAAGGAGCTATAAAAGATATGCAAATTATGGTGTCCCAAAGTGGGGTTAAGTCCAGAAAGTTCTCATTTGATCAAGAGGTTTTATTTTGAGGTCACCCTCCAACCTCAATGAACTTTTCCATAGGGCCGAAGAGTTTGCTCAAGCAGATGAACGGGAAAGAAGAAAAAGAGTCTGGGGATAAAAATAGGAAGAAGAGAAGCAAATGGAGGAGCTAGTGGAGTAGAACCTCCAAAGATGGTTAGTATGAGGGATAGGTCATTCGTAACTATTCCTCATAAGAGGAGTCCTGACCCTCCTACAGTTTATACCCCACTCAATACACAAGTTGCACACATTTTGTGTATCATAGAGAAAGAATTCTTTGTCAAGTGGCCTTGACCTATGAGAAGTGACCTAGAGCAGCACAACAAGAACAAATTGTGCTATTTTCACAAAGATCATGGATATGAGACTAATGATTGTATTTTCCTCAAAAATTTGATTGAAAACTTGATAAGAATAGGTTTTGTTAAGCAATTCATCCAAGGGATGGGTAGAAGAAGATCACTCCAACACCAAGACCAAAACCCGGACAAAGGAGATCATCGCGGTTCACCTCGATTAGATAGATTAGTGGGGGTAGAAAACCAAGGGAGAATCATCATTCATACTATCTCTAGGGGGCAACAAATGGTAATACTGCATCATCCCTCAAAGCATATGCTCAATAGATAAACTTAGTCCAATCTAGCATGAAGAAGTTTAGGTTGTGTCAAGACACAAGTGATTCACTCTTGTAGTGATCCCTTGGTAGTGATCTTGTCTGCTGCAAATTATGATGTAAGAAGAACTTTAATAGATAATGGAAGTTCCACGGATATTCTTTTTTATGAAACTTTCAAACAAATGAAATTAGAGGAGAAAGACTTGATACCCGTGACTTCACCCTTGCTTGGGTTCGTCGAGGAAGTGGTTGAACCCCTTGGATACATTACTCTTCCTGTCATGTTTGGTACACCCTCTCAAGATGTTCAACTCATGATTGATTTTATAGTCGCCAAGGCCTCTTTTCCTTTCAACATCATTATTGGCAGAACTAAAATTGGAGCTGTATACTTGGTGCTACCCCTTTCTCCCTCCGTATGAAAATGAAACTCCCAACGAAAAATGGAGTAGGCGAGATAAAAGAGATCAAGTCGCAATGAAGCAGTACTCTATAGCTTCATTGAAGTTGAAAGCGAAGAAGGTTGTTCCTAGTTGCAATGTTCAATTCCTTTAAGAAAAAAAAGGAACTCAATCCAAAGGGAGAACCTACCAAAGAACTTGAAAATATGCTCTTAGATGAAAATGATCCTTGCAAAGTTGTGGAAGTGGGAAAGTCCCTCTCGGGGGACATCAAGGAATGCGCCATTTCTTTGCTTAGGGAATTCAAAGATCTCTTTGTTTAGGATCCCTCGGACATGCCAGGGATTGACCTCGACATTGCCATGCATTCCCTCGATGTAAATTCGAGTTTTAAACCCGTCATCCAAAAGAAAAGAAATTTTGGCAGGGAAAGAAGCCAAGCGATAAAAGTGGAAGTAGACAAGCTCTTGGATGCCAAGATCATAGAAGAAACCTCCAATACCCTGAATGGCTAAGCAATGTAGTCATGGTGCCAAAACTAGGGGCTAAGTGGAGGATGTATGTGGACTTCACAAGCTTGAACAAGGCTTGCCCCAAAGTTTGCTATCCTACACCCCGCATAGATACCATGGTGGTTTCCACCTTTGGGTGTGAAGTTATGTCTTTTTTGGATTCATACAAAAGGCATTATCAAATCCTTTTGAATCGTAAGGATAGGGCAAAGACCGCCTTCATCACTGACTCCGATACTTATTGTTTCCGCGTAATGCCTTTTGGCCTGAAAAATGTCAGAGCCACTTATCAAAGAATGGTTGATAGAATGTTTGTCAATCAATTGGGCAAAAATATGGAAGCTTGCATAGATGACATGCTTGTCAAAAGTAAGTTGAAAGAAGATCATGTGGAAGACCTCTAGAAAACCTTCACTACCATGAGAAAGTTCAAGATGAGACTAAATCCAGAAAAAATGTGCTCTCGGAGTTTTCGGGGGTAAATTTTAGTTGGGCTTCATGGCAACTCAAAGAGGCATTGAAGTTAACCCCGAAAAAATCTAGGCCATTCAAGACATGGAACCTCCCAGGGGAATCAAGGAAGTGCAAAGGCTTGCGGGACGACTTGCCGTGTTAAGTCGTTTCTTATTCAAGTCCGGAGTTAGAAATTTGCTTTTTTCAAAATGTAAAGAAATTCCAAGAATTTTCAATGGATGGAGGAATGCCAAAAATCATTTGAGGAGTTGAAGGAATACTTAATTTTTTCCCTACTCCTAACTAAACCCAAACCCGGAGAAACCCTCTACTTATATTTGGCTTGTTCATCAATAGCAGTGAGCGCCGTTCTCATCAAAGAAGTAGATAAGGTCCAAAAGCCATTATACTATGTGAGTAAAGTAATAAGTGATCCGAAAATGTGGTATCCTACAATTGAAAGATTGGCTTTAGCCTTGGTGATGGCAGTGAGAAAGCTCAGGCTCTACTTCTTGAGTCATCCAATTGTAGTTCTTATCAATACTCTTACACCTTTGATCACCAATTCAAGTCCGTCCTCTTGAAGCCCAAAATCTCGGGGAGGTTGGTAAAATGGGCCATCGAGCTAAGTGAGAATGACATCCGTTTCCAACCAAGGGTAACAATCAAAGCACAAGCTTTAGTCGATTTCATTTTGGAAAGGGTGAAAGAGAAGAACTTAAAAGATCCAAGTAAGGAGAAAATTCAAAAGGTGGCTACCCCCTCCGGGAGGCAAATCATAGACTCACCCCTATGGAAAATGCATGTGGATAGAGCGAGCAACGCCGAAGGACGTGGCATGGGTATTGTTCTTACCTCTCCGGAGGGATTCAAGATAAGCTACGCCTTAAGATTTGAATTTCAAACGAGTAACAATGAAACCGAGTATACAACCTTAGTCTCCGAACTTAGGCTAGTTAAAGAGTTGAAGGTTAGAAACTTATTGGTAAATATGGACTCAAATCTTGTAGTTCAACAAGTTACAGGAGAGTATGAAGCAAGGGAGTCATCCCTACAATTTTACGATTTTAAGCAAGATGAAGGACTTGAACTCACAATTTGAAAAAATTGACATAGTCCATGTAAGTCGAGATAAAAACAAGGAAGCGGAAACTCTTCAAAAATTACAAGTTTAGTGCATTCCAATGTGTTGAAGGAAGTGTTCTTGAAAGTTCTAAAGGAAAGAAGTATAGACCACGGGGAGGTCATGGATATCGACTCCATTCCAAATTAGATGACCCCAATTACTCAATACTTGAAAGAAGGAAAATTGCCCAACGATAAGATCGAGGCTCAAAGGGTAGAAAGAAGATCGCCCAAGTACTTGTTCATTGATGGAATTTTGTATCAAAAATCTTATTCAATGCCTTATATTCAGTGTCTAAATCCTAGTGAAGCTCAATATGCTTTAGCCGAAGTACATGAGGTGAGGGTATTTGCGAACAACATGTTGGAGGGAGAGCTCTAGCTCAAAAGGCGAAAAGGCAAGGTTATTGTTGGCCAACAATGTTAGAGGATGCCATGAATTATGGGTGCGGAAATGTGATAAGTGCCAATTTCACTCCTATCAACCTTGCCATTCGGCCAAACAACTTACTCCAATTCTTACTCCATGGCCCTTTACCCAGTGGAGCATAGATATCTTGGGTCCTTTTCCAATAGCTCTGGCAAAAAAGAAGTTTGTGGTGGTAACTATCAACTACTTTACTAAATGGGTGGAGGCCGAAGCCTTGGCGAGCATTACTCATCAACAAATCATACAATTCTTTTGGAAGAATGTTATATGTCTTTTCGGAATACCCAAGGCACTTACCTCAGACAATGGCTTGCAATTTCAAGGAGCACGCTTCAAAAAGTTTTGCCAAGACTTGGGTATAGAACAATGTTTCTCCTTAGTGAGCCATCCTCAAAGTAATGCTTTGGTTGAAGTTCCTAATCACACCATTCTTGAAGTCATTAAGAAGAGGCTTGATGATGCTAAGGGTAAATGGGTGGAAGAGCTCTCAAGTGTATTGTGGTCATACCCTACTACCTACTTATGGTTCATGTGAAAATGCTACCAGAGATACTTCTTTCAACCTCATTTATGGGATTGGAGCACTTATACCTGTGAAAATTGGTATGCCGGGTTTTCGTGTTTACAACTTCAACTTGAAGAAAAATGAAGAAGGGTTGAGGTCTAATCTTGACTTACTTAAGAAGGAAAGCGATACGGCATACTTCAAAATGCAAGAAGACAAGCAAAGGGTTGCTCACTACTACAACCGGCAAATCCAAGGTAGGAGATTCCGAGTAGGAGATTGGGTTACAAGAAAGGTGGAGGTGAGCTAACCCCAAGATTCTGGAAAGCTCTCCCCAAATTGGGAAGGTTCTTACGAGATAGTTGAAGCATACTCTAACGGTGCTTCCAAGTTGAAGACCAATGATGGAAAGCTCGTATCTCACACTTGGAATGCCCAAAACTTAAAAAAGTTCTATTTTTGAACTTTCTTTATTTTTCATTTGTTTTTTAAAATTCCCTAAGCCAAGTGACACCTTCTGAGGTGAAACATGGACAACTTGTACAACTTGTAAATATTCGCTTTTGTTATTAATGAAAATTACTAAGTCTTTTGCCTACGTAATGGTTCAATATTTGTTTAGAATACCGATCCTATCCTCTACCCAACCTCCAAGTGCAAAATCATTACTCTCTGGGGTTACTTCCCTCCAGGGAGCATCCTTTGGGATACCATGATTCTTCGGGGTCACTTATTCCCTCTGAGGAACAAAATTAAATATCACTATCCGGAGTCGGCATGATCCCTCCGTGGGCAAAAATAAACTTATCATTGGAGAAGTAGTTCTTTGGTTAAGTAGGCTCAAAAGAGCAACCGTAGCCCTTCCAGGGGCGAGAAGAATAATTTTTCTAAAAGATTTTCACCTAAGAAAACCTTAGTAACAATAGTAAGGCTTTACTTGGAAAATTTGTGTCTAGGATAACTCATCTGGGAGCGAATATAAACTTATCATTGGAGAAGTAGTTCCTTGGTTAAGTAGTCTCAAAAGAGCAGCTGTAGAAAGTATACCCTTCTGGGGACGAGAAGAATAATTTTCCTGTGAGATTTGTGCCTAAGAAAACCTTAGTAACAATACTAAGGCTTTACTTGGAAGATTGGTGCCTAGGATAACTCCTCCGGGAGCGTAAATAAACTTATCTTTGGAGAAATAGTTCCTTGATTAAGTATGCTCAAAAGAACGACCATAGCCCTTCCGGGGGCGAGAAGAAAAATTTTTCTAGGAGATTTGCGCCTAAGAAAACCTTAGTAACAACACTAAGGCTTGGAAGATTTGTGCCTAAGATGATCCTTCCGGGGGCGAAAATAAACTTCTTCTTGCAGACATAGTTCCGTGGTTAAGATTGCCACCATAGTCCTTCTAGGGGCGATGATAAATTTTTCATATAAGAATTTTGCCTATAGTAACTTTGGATCGGTGTAAGAGCCATGGTTTACCCTCCAAGGGTGAGAAATTTATTTACTTAAGCATAGCAATGAACGCTCAACCTCGCAAACTTAGTTACTTGAAAAAACCTATTAAAGTGTCTAAGACGGGCGAAGGCGTATATGGAGATGGCTGAAGAAAAATAAAAGCACAAACTATCGAAGAAAAGTTGCGATATCATATAAACAATGGAAGAGCAGAGGATAGATGTAGTTGGTACAAGGGAAGGCCCCAACTCAAAGCCAAGTAACAAATGAAAAACAAGTAAGTACTAAGGAAAACAAATAACATAATACTAGCCAAAAATGGAGCCTGTACATATAAAAGACCCGAGTTCTAAGTCTCCAAAAAGGTAAAATAGCTAAGTTAAGTGCTAAGCTAAGCTGCTCCGTCTTCACGGGGAACCCCTGAAGAGCTAGGTTGAAGAGGGGTAGAAGGAACTAGACCTTGAAGCAAGTCTTCAACATCCAAGGTTGGATACTTCTTCTTCACATAGGTCAAGACCTGATCATAACCCTTATCAAAATACCCCATGCTACGATCTTCTACCAAATCCTCAAACTCGGGGCTAGCACGGTAGTCTACCAAATGCTTTTTGTCCATGCGATCCTTGTAGTCTTGAGAATCAAGGAACTCCAAGATGGTGGAATCTTTACACTTCTTTTCTATGGATTTAAGCTCTTCCTTGTGCAACATGCAAAGCTTTTTTACCTCACTCTTATGAGAGGCTTGAATCTCATTAACCTTTTTTTTATGAGAGGCTTGAAGTTCTTGATTCTCTTTCCTAAATTTGGTGATCTCTTGGAGGTTCTCTTGGTTGTGTTTAGATGCAGTGCACATGGCTTGGTTGTGTTTAGATGCAGCGCACATGGCTTGGAAGTGTGTCTGTTTTGCTTCTTCTGACTTTTTAAGATTAGCATCCAAAGTCAAAATTTGAGAAAGATGATAGTCTTGAACTTTGTTCAAGTGGTAGTAAAGATCGCCAATCTGAAAACCATGAGAAGAAAATAATGTTATCCATAAGTATAATAAAAAATACTTAGTCATTTTTACGAAAAAAAAAAGAGACGAGCAATGTACTTGAGCAATATGTTGAAACATGGCTTGCCGGCATCGGCAATACAAGTAGAACTAAAGGGTTTGCCGACTCTTTCCCTTTGCGACTTGGGCAATGCCAGTGCTTCCACCAAAGGACGACTCACTTCTTCCAAAGAGGAATCCTCATAGACTTCCCAAGAAGGAGTATAGATCATGCGGGATGAAGTAGAGCCCTCAACCCGAGGGATTGTTTGTACTTGAGATGGATTGGAATCAAGATCTAGTGGGGTTGAAGGTTCCTGAGTAGAAGCCTCAACTTGAGCTAAAGGTGTCGAAGTAACCTCTTTGGAAGGCATTGCTTTATTTTTAGGAAAAGACGGCGCCAAGAGCTCTTTGTGCCGGCCTCTTTGGCTCCAAGATCCCAAAGGTAGACTTCTTGGGAACTTGGGATAAGCCTTCATGCCTTGCGCTCATAAATGGTATCCTTCAAATCATCCACTACAAGATCAAGAAGAACAAGTTAAGCTCAAGTTGAGTATTAATACAAGATGAAGATGAGTAAAAATTTGTGACCAAAAATGCTACGTAAAATGCATATGCATGGTAACCTAGAGAGATAAGAGGATCAAGGTCAGCTGGACAACCCCGCCGACACCAACACTTGTTCATTAACCACTTTTTGCCAAACAAGTGGTTCAGCCTCCATAAGTATAGCAAGATTCCTACTCTCACGCCCACTAAGAGGAGAAAGCTTGTTGATCTTTGAAACCTTTAAATTATAGCTCCAAGTGGGAAAATTCCATTTGGGTAACCTTTGGATCAAGAAGTAATGACTTCTCCAATCAACTAGCTTGGGGTGAGCTTCTTTGTACAACTTTTTGTTAGACCCAACTAAAGGTATACCCTACTCCACTCGGCGCAAGTTAAAAAAACTCCTTAAAAGTGCCTATTGAAAGTTTTACCCCGAGAGCGGCACAAGTAATCAAATAGGCATTAATGTGACAGATGGGTTTGGTGTGTAATTGTCCAAGTCCCACTTGGTAATGCTCCAACACCTTGTGGAAAAATAACAGCAATAGTTCTTAAGGGAATCTCAATCCCTCTTCTAGTTGTGCCAAATACACGGACATGTATCCGAAAGAGTTTATGCAAGGTCTATAGTCGAGAGGAGGAACCTTCACCTTGTAAACATTAGGAATGTGATGTTTCTCCATCCATTTTCTAATCAACTCCAAATCAACAATTAAATGAGACAATTGAGAGTATATATATGTAGGGTCATTAATATCACCCTTAACTTTCTTTTTTTCTTCATGCTTGGGAGAACCTTTGATCTTTTTCCTCTTGGATGGAGAAGGAACCACAACCTCTTCACTAGAAGGCTCATGCTCATATTGAGATAAATCGTCTTCATTAGAGTTTTACCGCTCAAGGTGTTACCCTCTAGCCCGATACACTTGAGGGAGTCTCGATGACACAATTGTAAATGGATCGGTAGTTCTACTCATATTCACCCTCAACTTGGAAGATGAAGTGCCACCAATCAAGGGTCTACCCGCAAACATACTTTGTCGAAAATTTCTTGGTTAGATTTGGTCTAATATCAAGGTTATCTTGAAGAAAATCCAAATCCAAAGGTTCAAGCAACGGGCTAACAACTTTACTTGGGATTTCACGCAACTCACCAAATATATGCTCAAGGATATCCTCCACCTCATTTGAAGAAAGTTCCTCACAAGCATTAACCATATTGGTAGTGTTTCATGACTTGTCAACATCTCTTCTTTGTGCGCAATCAATTTCAACATCATTGGCAATCCCATGAGAATTTAATTTGTCAACAATAGCATCACCGAAATTTTGGATACTATTCGCTCTCTCTTGTGCTAACTTTGGCACTTCATTCAAATCATCAATGTCACACCCCCAGGTACAATCAAATTCACCATCGTCATTAACTAAGTCTTTGGTGTCTAAATCAAGTGAATGAGATTTTACTACATTATGAATGGATTTTTTCTTACCATGAACCCCTATACCTCTTTTATATATGTTTTGTGCGGGCAAACCCACAACCATTTCCACTTCAAGTCCCTTTACAGTTGAATTTTCCCCTCTCATGGAAGAACCATGTTGTTGCACGCCATTCCTGGAAGCATCGGAGATTGAGGGGGCAGCCGCATTAAGGGATTTCACAGCTGAAATTTGGTCACAAAGAGCAGTGAAATTGGCTCGAGTAGTTGCATTTTTCTTCTTCACGAACACTACCCAAAGTCGGCCTATCATTGGGAACAAATTCCATGTTTCGAACTTTCATTTTTAGAGCAGCTACTGCTGCGTTTTCTTTGTCAAAAATCGCAGCAGCTGCTGCGTTTTTTTCTTCTTGAAACACAGCTGCAAATTCCTCCTCTTGAGCAGTCCCTATTGCGCACACATGGAGAGTTAGCAGCCTCAACATCGAGCTCATGAGCAGCAGCGACATCAACAACATCTTCCTGAGCAGCAGCGACATCGAGGGCATGACTTATAGCTGTAAAATTACCCATAGAAGGATCCCGTGTAGCAGCAGCGTCGATTTTGAGGTCCAGTGCAGCTGCCCCCTTGGAAACTATGCTTTTTCTTCGAGTAGATATAGCTAATGAAGGATATGGAGTAGCTGCCATGTTTTGGTAGCCAAGAGTTGATGTCAAGCACTGCTAAATTTTAGCTGCTGGTTCCTGCTTTCCCAATGCCAAAGAGGTGGCAGGCTTGGATGTGTTAGCTTCACTTTGATCCCCTTCGGGTTGCATTAATGCAGAGCTGTAGACAGCGGCAATGATGGGAGGTTTGGGCTGCAAATTTGCCAGAAAATCATTGCTAGATTGGGCAGAAATGTCCTCCGTCATGGGGTATTTGTTTCCAAGTATGTTTTCTTCCTCCAAAATATTCCTACTAGCCACGACTTCACCGATGAAGTGTTATGTGGCTTTTGTCCCACATTGATTATTTTATGGAGAGTTATGTAGCCTTGGTCTTATAAATATAGACCTTAGGCTTTGGGCTTTATACACCAAGCACTAAACATAAGAAAGCTTAGTGGGCTAATGGGCCTTATTGGTCATTAAGCCTTCCCCAAGCTCTTTGTCTTTATTTTGGCTTTTCTTGTGTTTTTGTACTAGTGCTTTTGTGGGTTTAGGAGCACTCTCCTAAAGCTTTTGTATTCTTCTCATATAGTAAAATTTTTGCTCGCCTTCGCCCGTGGAAGTAGGTCTTTCGACCGAACCACGTAAATCTGGTGTCTCTTTTATTTTCTCTATCTACTATTTTGTTATCGTTTGTTTCGGGTTGGTCTCGAACATTTGTCAATTTCTTGGGACACTTCCTAACAAACTAGTATCAGAGCTTCTAGGAAAGTTTTGAGACATTATGACGATAACAAAGACCCATGTAGAGAAATTTGATCGGAGTGTCAACTTCGGAATGTGGCAGCTCAAGATAGAGGCAATCCTGATCCAAGATGGTGTGGACATAGCGCTTCATGGAGTGGAGAAAAAGCCAGAGAAGATGTCGGTGGAGGATTTTGAGGACCTTGATAAAAAGGCCAGATCAGGTGTTATCCTAAATCTCTCTGATGAGGTTTTGAGGGAGGTCGCTACTGAGACGACAGCCAAAGGTATGTGGGATAAACTGAAAACTTTGTATATGAAGAATACAATTGAGAATCGACTCTATTTAAAGCAAACCCTTTACATGCTTTGGATGAATGAAGGTACATCTATACTCTCACATCTTGATAAATTTGATTCCATTGTTATGGATTTGGGGAATATAGATGTAAAAATTGATGATGAGGATCAAGCCCTTTTGTTGTTATGTTCCCTTCCTGTGAAACCCAGTATTTTAATAGCCTTGTTTTTTGATTTTAACTGGTTTAAAATGTTTTTCATATTATTTTTAGTCATTAAGTACTTCAACTTATTCGTTTTTCAATTCGGCAAATTTTTCGGTTTACGCGATTTCGGTTCCGGCGGGTAAACGGGTCAAAAGTTGGACTAAGTGTAATTAGTGCATTGTGGTGTGTGAGTGTTGTTTGATGGCTGATTTATAATGTTATTTAGTAGCAAATTAAGATAAAAAATTAGTTTTTGGGTCAAATAGTCAACTATTGGAGACTATTAGGTCAAATGGGTACTCTTATACACATCTTTGGAATTTGAGACAGTCTTCTTCTTGCATGTTTCTTCCTCATTTTTCTCCATTTGACTGGCCGAAATTTCTTCTCCATTTTCCCCAAAAATTTTCTTGGATTTCAAGTAGAAATCACTTGGAAGGTAAGATTTTATGTATTTTAGCATTTTTGGCTTATGGGCTTTATGATCCAAGCTTTAATTTCAAGTTTTGTAGGATTCTTT